>JAGDYQ010000016.1:5389578-5502078 GCA_021962125.1 Bulinus truncatus | reverse complement strand
ACTTTCACCAAGATTGGCAACAACAATTTATCAAACAACAATTGACGGAGTTTTCGGACGATTAAATGACTACAATTTAGAATGTTTCAATTATGAGTCCTATTTCAGTGACCACAAACCACTTGTAGTTAGATTTAAGAGAAAATAATTTTGTTTTCAAATATAAAGAAACGTCCTTTTAATATCTTTTTTCAGATATATGCATTACACAATTGAATTTATAAACATTTCCAAAATTTACAAATATTTACTGAAAGATAACAAACGTACTGATACATAACATGAAAATGCGCTAACACGTCCTGTGTCCAGAATGGAACAGGCTTAATTGCTTGTTTGTTACTGTATATGTTGTGGACATATGTTTTGTTTAGGTTTGTTGTTTACTGTATACGCTGTGTAAAATTTTTTGTAACTGTATATGTTGTGTACATATGTTTTGTTTAGGTTTGCTGTTTACTGTATATGTTGTGTACAATTTTTTGTTACTGTATATGTTGTGTACATATGTTTTGCTTATGTTTACTGTATATATTGTATACACATTTTTTATGTGTGTACTGCACACCAAGTGTATTATGTTTATGTTTGTGTGTACTGTACACCATGTGTTTTATGTTTATGTATGATTTTTACTGTATATCATGTGTATTATGTTTATCTATTATGTGTACTGTACACCATGTGTTTTATGTTTATGTTTGTGTGTACTGTATATCATGTGTATTTTGGTCAGGTTTGGTGTGTACTATACAACCTGTGTATTCTGGCGTCAATCATTGTCTTCCTACTGCTGACACTAAACCAGTTCAGAGAAACTAAATCTGAATTTCAACATATAGTGGACATCAAGACCTCAAGTGAGTTCTAACAATAAGCCTGTAAATTATCTTAGTCATTAATACACAACCTCACTTAGTCATTTATACACAATCTCACTTAGTCATTAATACACAAACTCACTTAGTCATTAATACACAACCTCACTTAGTCATTAATACACAAACTCACTTAGTCATCAATACACAACTTGACTCAGTTATTAATACACAACATCACATAGTCATTAACATACAATCTCACTTAGTCATTAATACACAACATCACTTAGTCATCAATACACAACATCACTTAGTCATTTATACTTAACTTTACTTAGTAATCAATACACAACATCACTTATTAATTAATACACAACATCACTTAGTCATCAATACACAACATCACTTTGTCATTTATACGTAACCTCACTTAGTCATTAATACACCATCTCACACACATAAAAACAATCCCAGAAACACACACACACACAATTTATGTAGTTCTTTATTTTACAAAGATTTTATTAAAAATATTACCTTATGTCATGCAATCATTTATACAATTTATCATGTCTAAACATCGAAGATTATTTTTTGAAATTTATCATTTTTAAGACATTTATTCACATACATTTTATTCCCCCCACGCTTTTAATATTGATAAAATTAATTGATATAAATATAACATAAGGACACTTTTTTTTAGTTTTATACCTTCAGTTTTAAAAGAATGAAGTTTAAAATATTTTGGTATACAATTCACCTAATTTAGTTTGCTACACAACTTCACCTAATTTAGTTTGCTACACAATTCACCTAATTTAGTTTGCTACACAACTTCACCTAATTTAGGTCTATTCATGGACTCTTCTCTGTCTATTCATGGACTCGACTATGTCTATTTATAGACTCGACTATATGTCTATTCATGGACTCGACTATATGTCTATTTATAGACTCGACTATATGTCTATTCATGGACTCGACTGTCTATTCATGGACTCGACTATATGTCTATTCATGCACTCGACAAAATGTCTATTCATGGACTCGACTATATGTCTATTCATGGATTCGACTGTCTATTCATGGACTCGACTGTCTATTCATGGACTCGACTATATGTCTATTCATGGACTTGACAAAATGTCTTTTCATGGACTCGACTGTCTATTCATTGACTCGACTATATGTCTATTCATGGACTCGACAAAATGTCTATTCATGGACTCGACTATATGTCTATTCATGGTCTCGACAAAATGTCTATTCATGGACTCGACTAAATGGCTATTCATGGACTCGACAAAATGTCTATTCATAGACTCGACAAAATGTCTATTCATGGACTCGACTATATGTCTATTCATGGACTCGACTGTCTATTCATGGACTCGACTATATGTTTATTCATGGACTCGACAAAATGTCTATTCATGGACTCGACTATATGTCTATTCATGGACTCGACTATATGTCTATTCATGGACTCGACTGTCTATTCATGGACTCGACTATACGTCTATTCATGGACTCGACTATATGTAAATAATGTGACACTCACACATCCATAGAAAGCGAAGTCAATGAAAAGCGTATAAATATTATTTTTTTGTTCTTCAGATAATATTTCAATTACTTTACTTGACTCGAATGTGTTCTACACCAACATATTTGTTCTTGGTGCCATAGAACATTTTTTAAGGGCATTCTTCACTCTGGAATTTTTAATTCGATTACTGGCATGTCCGGAGAAAAAAGAATTTATTCGGTAACTAAACGTTCCAAGGTAATGTATTGATTTATATTGATCCAATGTAATGTATTGATATATATTGATCCAAGGTAATGTATTGATTTATATTTATACAAGGTAATTATTGATTTATATTGATCGAATGTAATGTATTGATGTATATTGATACAAGGTAATGTATTGATTTATATTGATACAAGGTAATGCATTTATTTATACTGATCGAATGTAAATGATGTTGGAAATTTTGTTTTGATGATTTGTAGAAATAAAGCGAAGAATGCACATTATTTTTATGTTTGAGTTAAATGCTCAGACTCTGTGTATATTTTAGTGGTATATTGTGAACAGTAATACTTTCTGTAGTCAACAGTACTTTGTACACTCCCATTATACTGTGCCTCTGTCAGAAATGGCAGGCTTCGACAGTGTGCTTGATTGGGTCAGAGGGGAAAGGTGTTGTGTGCCGACCACATCCGTCACCACAGCTAGCTGAAAGGAGTTGTGTGCCGACCACATCCGTCACCACAGCTAGCTGAAAGGTGTTGTGTGCCGACCACATCCGTCACCACAGCTAGCTGAAAATATCAATCGTCTCGGATAATCCTCATTGACCACAACAAATATGTTTGTTCTCATTTATAATGTATACCGGTATTATCTCCCTTGATCATTAAAAAAATTATTTAGAAAAAAAAAAAACAATCAAGAGAGTTGAAATCAAACTTCACCCCCCCCCCAATAAATGAAATTAATTTTAAGTAGATTGAATTTCGATTTAAAAAAAGTAAAAACAACAAAAAACAGATAACATTGTACGTCACTATAAGATACTATAAGATACTATAAGACACTATAAGACACGTTAAAATACTATAAGACACCATAAGACACTATAAAATACAATAAAACACTATAAGATACTATAAGACACTATAAAATACATAAAACACTATAAGATACTATAAGACACGTTAAGATACTATAAGACACCATAAGACACTATAAAATACAATAAAACACTATAAGATACTATAAGACACGTTAAGATACTATAAGACACCATACGACACTATAAAATACAATAAAACACTATAAGATACTATAAGGCACTATAAGACACTATAAAATACAATAAAACATTATATGATACTATAAGACACTATAAGACACTATAAAATACAATAAAACACTATACGATACTATAATACACCATAAGACACTATAAAATACAATAAAACACTACAAGATAATATAAGACACTATAAGACACTATAAAATACTATGAAACACTATATGATACTATAAGACACTATAAGATACTATAAGACACCATAAGACACTATAAAATACTATAAAACACTATATGATACTATAAGACACTATAAGATACTATAAGACACCATAAGACACTATAAAATACTATAAAACACTATATGATACTCTAAGACACTATAAGACACTATAAAATACAATAAAACACTATATGATACTATAAGACACTATAAGAAACCATAAGACACTATAAAATACTATAAAACACTATATGATACTATAAAACACTATAAGATACTATAAGACACCATAAGATACTATAAGACAACATAAGACACTATAAAATACTATAAAACACTATATGATACTCTAAGACACTATAAGACACTATAAAATACAATAAAACACTATAAGATACTATAAGACACCATAAGATACTATAAGACACCATAAGACACTATAAAATACAATAAAACACTATATGATACTATAAGACACCATAAGACACTATAAAATACTATAAAACACTATATGATACTATAAGACACTATAAGACACCATAAGACACTATAAAATACTATAAAACACTATATGATACTGTAAGAAACTATAAGATACTATAAGACACCATAAGACACTATAAATTACTATAAAACACTATATGATACTATAAGACACCATAAGACACTATAAATTACTATAAAACACTATATGATACTATAAAACACTATAAGATACTATAAGATACTATAAGATACTATAAGATACTATAAGACACTATAAAATACTAAAGACACGATAAGATACTATAAGACACCATAAGACACTATTAAATACTATAAAACACTATATGATACTATAAGACACAATAAGACACTATAAAATACAATAAAACACTATATGATACTATAAGACACTATAAGACACTATAAAATACAATAAAACATTATATGATACTATAAGACACTATAAAATACAATAAAACACTATACGATACTATAATACACCATAAGACACTATAAAATACAATAAAACACTATAAGATACTATAAGACACCATAAGACACTATAAAATACAATAAAACACTATATAATAATATAAGACACCATAAGACACTATAAAATACAATAAACACTATAAGATACTATAAGACACTATAAGACACTATAAAATACTATGAAACACTATATGATACTATAAGACACTATAAGATACTATAAGACACCATAAGACACTATAAAATACTATAAAACACTATATGATACTATAAGAAACTATAAGATACTATAAGACACCATAAGACACTATAAAATACTATAAAACACTATATGATAATCTAAGACACTATAAGACACTATAAAATACAATAAAACACTATATGATACTATAAGACACTATAAGACACCATAAGACACTATAAAATACTATAAAACACTATATGATACTCTAAGACACTATAAGACACTATAAAATACAATAAAACACTATATGATACTATAAGACACTATAAGACACCATAAGACACTATAAAATACTATAAAACACTATATGATACTATAAGACACTATAAGATACTATAAGACACCATAAGACACTATAAAATACTATAAAACACTATATGATACTCTAAGACACTATAAGACACTATAAAATACAATAAAACACTATATGATACTATAGGACACTATAAGACACCATAAGACACTATAAAATACTATAAAACACTATATGATACTATAAGACACTATAAAATACTATAAGACACCATAAGATACTATAAGACACCATAAAATACTATAAAACACTGTGCCTCTGTCAGAAATGGCAGGCTTCGACAGTGTGCTTGATTGGGTCAGAGGGAAAGGTGTTGTGTGCCGACCACATCCGTCACCACAGCTAGCTGAAAGGAGTTGTGTGCCGACCACATCCGTCACCACAGCTAGCTGAAAGGTGTTGTGTGCCGACCACATCCGTCACCACAGCTAGCTGAAAATATCAATCGTCTCGGATAATCCTCATTGACCACAACAAATATGTTTGTTCTCATTTATAATGTATACCGGTATTATCTCCCTTGATCATTAAAAAAATTATTTAGAAAAAAAAAACAATCAAGAGAGTTGAAATCAAACTTCACCCCCCCCCCAATAAATGAAATTAATTTTAAGTAGATTGAATTTCGATTTAAAAAAAGTAAAAACAACAAAAAACAGATAACATTGTACGTCACTATAAGATACTATAAGATACTATAAGACACTATAAGACACGTTAAAATACTATAAGACACCATAAGACACTATAAAATACAATAAAACACTATAAGATACTATAAGACACTATAAAATACATAAAACACTATAAGATACTATAAGACACGTTAAGATACTATAAGACACCATAAGACACTATAAAATACAATAAAACACTATAAGATACTATAAGACACGTTAAGATACTATAAGACACCATAAGACACTATAAAATACAATAAAACACTATAAGATACTATAAGGCACTATAAGACACTATAAAATACAATAAAACATTATATGATACTATAAGACACTATAAGACACTATAAAATACAATAAAACACTATACGATACTATAATACACCATAAGACACTATAAAATACAATAAAACACTACAAGATAATATAAGACACTATAAGACACTATAAAATACTATGAAACACTATATGATACTATAAGACACTATAAGATACTATAAGACACCATAAGACACTATAAAATACTATAAAACACTATATGATACTATAAGACACTATAAGATACTATAAGACACCATAAGACACTATAAAATACTATAAAACACTATATGATACTCTAAGACACTATAAGACACTATAAAATACAATAAAACACTATATGATACTATAAGACACTATAAGAAACCATAAGACACTATAAAATACTATAAAACACTATATGATACTATAAAACACTATAAGATACTATAAGACACCATAAGATACTATAAGACAACATAAGACACTATAAAATACTATAAAACACTATATGATACTCTAAGACACTATAAGACACTATAAAATACAATAAAACACTATAAGATACTATAAGACACCATAAGATACTATAAGACACCATAAGACACTATAAAATACAATAAAACACTATATGATACTATAAGACACCATAAGACACTATAAAATACAATAAAACACTATATGATACTATAAGACACTATAAGACACCATAAGACACTATAAAATACTATAAAACACTATATGATACTATAAGAAACTATAAGATACTATAAGACACCATAAGACACTATAAATTACTATAAAACACTATATGATACTATAAGACACCATAAGACACTATAAATTACTATAAAACACTATATGATACTATAAAACACTATAAGATACTATAAGATACTATAAGATACTATAAGATACTATAAGACACTATAAAATACTAAAGACACGATAAGATACTATAAGACACCATAAGACACTATTAAATACTATAAAACACTATATGATACTATAAGACACTATAAGACACTATAAAATACAATAAAACACTATATGATACTATAAGACACTATAAGACACTATAAAATACAATAAAACATTATATGATACTATAAGACACTATAAGACACTATAAAATACAATAAAAAACACTATACGATACTATAATACACCATAAGACACTATAAAATACAATAAAACACTATAAGATACTATAAGACACCATAAGACACTATAAAATACAATAAAACACTATATAATAATATAAGACACCATAAGACACTATAAAATACAATAAAACACTATAAGATACTATAAGACACTATAAGACACTATAAAATACTATGAAACACTATATGATACTATAAGACACTATAAGATACTATAAGACACCATAAGACACTATAAAATACTATAAAACACTATATGATACTATAAGACACTATAAGATACTATAAGACACCATAAGACACTATAAAATACTATAAAACACTATATGATACTCTAAGACACTATAAGACACTATAAAATACAATAAAACACTATAACTATAAGAAACTATAAGACACCATAAGACACTATAAAATACAATAAAACACTATATGATACTATAAGACACTATAAGACACTATAAAATACTATAAAACAGTATATGATACTACAAGACACTATAAGACACTATAAGACACTATAAAATACTATAAAACACTATATGATACTATAAGACACTATAATATACTATAAGACACCATAAGACACTATAAATTACTATAAAACACTATATGATACTATAAGACACTATAAGACACTATAAGACACTATAAACTATAGGACACTATAAGACACCATAAGACACTATAAAATACTATAAACATATATGATACTATAAAACACTATAAGATACTATAAGACACTATAAGATACTATAAGACACTATAAGATACTAAAGAGAAATGGCAGGCTTCGACAGATAAGATACTATTAGACACCATAAGAGACTATAAAATACTATAAAACACTATATGATACTATAAGACACTATAAGACACCATAAGACACTATAAAATACTATAAAACACTATATGATATTATAAGACACTATAAGATACTATAAGACACCATAAGACACTATAAAATACTATAAAACACTATATGATACTCTAAGACACTATAAGACACTATAAAATACAATAAAACTCTATATGATACTATAAGACACTATAAGACACCATAAGACACTATAAAATACTATAAAACACTATATGATACTATAAGACACTATAAGATACTATAAGACACCATAAGTAACTATAAGACACCATAAGACACTACAAAATACTATAAAACACTATATGATACTCTAAGACACTATAAGACACTATAAAATACAATAAAACACTATATGATACTATAAGACACCATAAGACACCATAAGACACTATAAAATACTATAAAACACTATATGATACTATAAGACACTATAAGATACTATAAGACACCATAAGACACTATAAATTACTATAAAACACTATATGATACTATAAGACACCATAAGACACTATAAATTACTATAAAACACTATATGATACTACAAAACACTATAAGATGCTATAAGATACTATAAGATACTATAAGACACTAGAAGATACTAAAGACACGATAAGATACTATAAGACACCATAAGACACTATTAAATACTATAAAACACTATATGATACTATAAGACACTATAAGACACCATAAGACACTATAAAATACAATAAAACACTATATGATATTATAAGACACTATAAGATACTATAAGACACCATAAGACACTATAAAATACTATAAAACACTATATGATACTATATGACACTATAAGACACCATAAGACACTATAAAATACTATAAAACACTATATGATATTATAAGACACTATAAGATACTATAAGACACCATAAGACACTATAAAATACTATAAAACACTATATGATACTCTAAGACACTATAAGATACTATAAGCCACCATAAGACACTATATATTACTATAAACACTATAAGATACTATAAGACACCATAAGACTAAAAACACTACTATAAAACACTATATGATACTATAAGACACCATAAGATACTATAAGATACTATAAGACACTATAAGATACTATAGACACTATATGATACTCTAAGACACCATAAGACACTATAAAATACAATAAAACACTATATGATACTACAAAACACTATAAGATACTATAAGATACTATAAGATACTATAAGACACTATAAGATACTATAGACACGTTAAGATACTATAAGACACCATAAGACACTATTAAATACTATATAACACTATATGATACTATAAGACACTATAAGACACTATAAAATACAATAAAACACTATATGATACTATAAGACACTATAAGACACTATAAAATACAATAAAACACTATATGATACTATAAGACACCATAAGACACTATAAAATACAATAAAACACTATATGATACTATAAGACACCATAAGACACTATAAAATACAATAAAACACTATAAGATACTATAAGACACCATAAGACACTATAAAATACAATAAAACACTATATGATAATATAAGACACCATAAGACACTATAAAATACAATAAAACACTATATGATACTTTAAGACACCATAAGATACTATAAGACACCATAAGACACTATAAAATACAATAAAACACTATATGATACTATAAGACACCAGAAGATACTATAAGACACCATAAGACACTATAAAATACAATAAAACACTATATGATACTATAAGACACCATAAGATACTATAAGACACTATAAGACACTATAAAATACAATAAAACACTATATGATACTATAAGACACCATAAGACACTATAAAATACAATAAAACACTATATGATACTGTAAGACACCATAAGACACTATAAAATACAATAAAACACTATATGATTCTATAAGACACCATAAGACACTATAAAATACAATAAAACACTATAAGATACTATAAGACACCATAAGACACTATAAAATACAATAAAACACTATATGATAATATAAGACACCATAAGACACTATAAAATACAATAAAACACTATATGATACTATAAGACACCATAAGATACTATAAGACACCTTAAGACACTATAAAATACAATAAAAAACTATATGATACTATAAGAAACCATAAGACACCATAAGACACTATAAAATACTATAAAACACTATATGATACTATAAGACACTATAAGATACTATAAGACACCATAAGACACTATAAATTACTATAAAACACTATATGATACTATAAGACACCATAAGACACTATAAATTACTATAAAACACTATATGATACTATAAAACACTATAAGATACTATAAGATACTATAAGACACTATAAGATACTATAGACACGATAAGATACTATAAGACACCATAAGACACTATTAAATACTATAAAACACTATATGATACTATAAGACACTATAAGACACTATAAAATACAATGAAACACTATATGATACTATAAGACACCATAAGACACTATAAAATACAATAAAACACTCTATGATACTATAAGACACCATAAGACACTATAAAATACAATAAAACACTATATGATTCTATAAGACACCATAAGACACTATAAAATACAATAAAACACTATAAGATACTATAAGACACCATAAGGCACTATAAAATACAATAAAACACTATATGATACTATAAGACACCATAAGACACTATAAAATACAATAAAACACTATATGATACTATAAGACACCATAAGACACTATAAAATACAATAAAACACTATAAGATACTATAAGACACTATAAGACACTATAAATACAATAAAACACTATAAGATACTATAAGACACCATAAGATACCATAAGACACTATAAAATACAATAAAACACTATATGATACTCTAAGACACCATAAGACACTATAAAATACTATGAAACACTATATGATACTATAAGACACTATAAGATACTATAAGACACCATAAGACACTTTAAAATACTATAAAACACTATATGATACTATAAGACACTATAAGATACTATAAGACACCATAAGACACTATAAATTACTATAAAACACTATATGATACTATAAAACACTATAAGATACTATAAGACACCATAAGATACTATAAGACACCATAAGTCACTATAAAATACTATAAAACACTATATGATACTATAAGACACCATAAGACACTAAGACACTATAAAATACTATAAAACACTATATGATACTATAAGACACTATAAGATACTATAAGACACCATAAGACACTATAAATTACTATAAAACACTATATGATACTATAAGACACCATAAGACACTATAAATTACTATAAAACACTATATGATACTACAAAACACTATAAGATACTATAAGATACTATAAGACACTATAAGATACTAAAGACACGATAAGATACTATAAGACACCATAAGACACTATAAAATACTATAAAACACTATATGATACTATAAGACACTATAAGACACCATAAGACACTATAAAATACAATAAAACACTCTATGATATTATAAGACACTATAAGATACTATAAGACACCATAAGACACTATAAAATACTATAAAACACTATATGATACTATAAGACACTATAAGACACCATAAGACACTATAAAATACTATAAAACACTATATGATATTATAAGACACTATAAGATACTATAAGACACCATAAGACACTATAAAATACTATAAAACACTATATGATACTCTAAGACACTATAAGACACTATAAAATACAATAAAACTCTATATGATACTATAAGACACTATAAGACACCATAAGACACTATAAAATACTATAAAACACTATATGATACTATAAGACACTATAAGATACTATAAGACACCATAAGATCCTATAAGACACCATAAGACACTACAAAATACTATAAAACACTATATGATACTCTAAGACACTATAAGACACTATAAAATACAATAAAACACTATATGATACTACAAAACACTATAAGATACTATAAGATACTATAAGATACTATAAGACACTAAAAGATACTATAGACACGTTAATATACTATAAGACACCATAAGACACTATTAAATACTATATAACACTATATGATACTATAAGACACTATAAGACACTATAAAATACAATAAATCCCTATATGATACTATAAGACACTATAAGACACTATAAAATACAATAAAACACTATATGATACTATAAGACACCATAAGATACTATAAGACACCATAAAATACTATAAAACACTGTGCCTCTGTCAGAAATGGCAGGTTCGACAGTGTGCTTGATTGGGTCAGAGGGAAAGATAAGATACTATTAGACACCATAAGAGACTATAAAATACTATAAAACACTATATGATACTATAAGACACTATAAGACACCATAAGACACTATAAAATACTATAAAACACTATATGATATTATAAGACACTATAAGATACTATAAGACACCATAAGACACTATAAAATACTATAAAACACTATATGATACTCTAAGACACTATAAGACACTATAAAATACAATAAAACTCTATATGATACTATAAGACACTATAAGACACAATAAGACACTATAAAATACTATAAAACACTATATGATACTATAAGACACTATAAGATACTATAAGACACCATAAGTAACTATAAGACACCATAAGACACTACAAAATACTATAAAACACTATATGATACTCTAAGACACTATAAGACACTATAAAATACAATAAAACACTATATGATACTATAAGACACCATAAGACACCATAAGACACTATAAAATACTATAAAACACTATATGATACTATAAGACACTATAATATACTATAAGACACCATAAGACACTATAAATTACTATAAAACACTATATGATACTATAAGACACCATAAGACACTATAAATTACTATAAAACACTATATGATACTACAAAACACTATAAGATACTATAAGATACTATAAGATACTATAAGACACTATAAGATACTAAAGACACGATAAGATACTATAAGACACCATAAGACACTATAAAATACTATAAAACACTATATGATACTATAAGACACTATAAGACACCATAAGACACTATAAAATACAATAAAACACTATATGATATTATAAGACACTATAAGATACTATAAGACACCATAAGACACTATAAAATACTATAAAACACTATATGATACTATAAGACACTATAAGACACCATAAGACACTATAAAATACTATAAAACACTATATGATATTATAAGACACTATAAGATACTATAAGAAACCATAAGACACCATAAGACACTAAAAAATACTATAAAACACTATATGATACTATAAGACACTATAAGATACTATAAGACACCATAAGACACTATAAATTACTATAAAACACTATATGATACTATAAGACACCATAAGACTAAAAATTACTATAAAACACTATATGATACTATAAAACACTATAAGATACTATAAGATACTATAAGACACTATAAGATACTATAGACACGATAAGATACTATAAGACACCATAAGACACTATTAAATACAATAAAACACTATATGATACTACAAAACACTATAAGATACTATAAGATACTATAAGATACTATAAGACACTAAAAGATACTATAGACACGTTAATATACTATAAGACACCATAAGACACTATTAAATACTATATAACACTATATGATACTATAAGACACTATAAGACACTATAAAATACAATAAAACACTATATGATACTATAAGACACTATAAGACACTATAAAATACAATAAAACACTATATGATACTATAAGACACCATAAGACACTATAAAATACAATAAAACACTATATGATACTATAAGACACCATAAGACACTATAAAATACAATAAAACACTATAAGATACTATAAGACACCATAAGACACTATAAAATACAATAAAACACTATATGATAATATAAGACACCATAAGACACTATAAAATACAATAAAACACTATATGATACTTTAAGACACCATAAGATACTATAAGACACCATAAGACACTATAAAATACAATAAAACACTATATGATACTATAAGACACCAGAAGATACTATAAGACACCATAAGACACTATAAAATACAATAAAACACTATATGATACTATAAGACACCATAAGATACTATAAGACACTATAAGACACTATAAAATACAATAAAACACTATATGATACTATAAGACACCATAAGACACTATAAAATACAATAAAACACTATATGATACTGTAAGACACCATAAGACACTATAAAATACAATAAAACACTATATGATTCTATAAGACACCATAAGACACTATAAAATACAATAAAACACTATAAGATACTATAAGACACCATAAGACACTATAAAATACAATAAAACACTATATGATAATACAAGACACCATAAGACACTATAAAATACAATAAAACACTATATGATACTATAAGACACCATAAGATACTATAAGACACCTTAAGACACTATAAAATACAATAAAAAACTATATGATACTATAAGAAACCATAAGACACCATAAGACACTATAAAATACTATAAAACACTATATGATACTATAAGACACTATAAGATACTATAAGACACCATAAGACACTATAAATTACTATAAAACACTATATGATACTATAAGACACCATAAGACACTATAAATTACTATAAAACACTATATGATACTATAAAACACTATAAGATACTATAAGATACTATAAGACACTATAAGATACTATAGACACGATAAGATACTATAAGACACCATAAGACACTATTAAATACTATAAAACACTATATGATACTATAAGACACTATAAGACACTATAAAATACAATAAAACACTATATGATACTATAAGACACCATAAGACACTATAAAATACTATAAAACACTATATGATACTATAAGACACCATAAGACACTATAAAATACAATAAAACACTATATGATTCTATAAGACACCATAAGACACTATAAAATACAATAAAACACTATAATTTACTATAAGACACCATAAGACACTATAAAATACAATAAAACACTATATGATACTATAAGACACCATAAGACACTATAAAATACAATAAAACACTATATGATACTATAAGACACCATAAGACACTATAAAATACAATAAAACACTATAAGATACTATAAGACACTATAAGACACTATAAATACAATAAAACACTATAAGATACTATAAGACACCATAAGATACCATAAGACACTATAAAATACAATAAAACACTATATGATACTCTAAGACACCATAAGACACTATAAAATACTATGACACACTATATGATACTATAAAACACTATAAGATACTATAAGACACCATAAGACACTATAAAATACTATAAAACACTATATGATACTATAAGACACTATAAGATACCATAAGACACCATAAGACACTATAAATTACTATAAAACACTATAAGATACTATAAAAAACTATATGATACTATAAGACACCATAAGATACTATAAGACACTATAAGACACTATAAAATACTATAAAACACTATATGATACTATAAGACACCATAAGACACCATAAGACACTATAAAATACTATAAAACACTATATGATACTATAAGACACTATAAGATACTATAAAACACCATAAGACACTATAAATTACTATAAAACACTATATGATACTATAAGACACCATAAGACACTATAAATTACTATAAAACACTATATGATACTACAAAACACTATAAGATACTATAATACTATAAGATACTATAAGACACTATAAGATACTAAAGACACGATAAGATACTATAAGACACCATAAGACACTATAAAATACTATAAAACACTATATGATACTATAAGACACTATAAGACACCATAAGACACTATAAAATACAATAAAACACTATATGATATTATAAGACACTATAAGATACTATAAGACACCATAAGACACTATAAAATACTATAAAACACTATATGATACTATAAGACACTATAAGACACCATAAGACACTATAAAATACTATAAAACACTATATGATATTATAAGACACTATAAGATACTATAAGACACCATAAGACACTATAAAATACTATAAAACACTATATGATACTCTAAGACACTATAAGACACTATAAAATACAATAAAACTCTATATGATACTATAAGACACTATAAGACACCATAAGACACTATAAAATACTATAAAACACTATATGATACTATAAGACACTATAAGATACTATAAGACACCATAAGATACTATAAGACACCATAAGACACTACAAAATACTATAAAACACTATATGATACTCTAAGACACTATAAGACACTATAAAATACAATAAAACACAATATGATACTACAAAACACTATAAGATACTATAAGATACTATAAGATACTATAAAACACTATAAGATACTATAGACACGTTAAGATACTATAAGACACCATAAGACACTATTAAATACTATATAACACTATATGATACTATAAGACACTATAAGACACTATAAAATACAATAAAACACTATATGATACTATAAGACACTATAAGACACTATAAAATACAATAAAACACTATATGATACTATAAGACACCATAAGACACTATAAAATACAATAAAACACTATATGATACTATAAGACACCATAAGACACTATAAAATACAATAAAACACTATAAGATACTATAAGACACCATAAGACACTATAAAATACAATAAAACACTATATGATAATATAAGACACCATAAGACACTATAAAATACAATAAAACACTATATGATACTTTAAGACACCATAAGATACTATAAGACACCATAAGACACTATAAAATACAATAAAACACTATATGATACTATAAGACACCAGAAGATACTATAAGACACCATAAGACACTATAAAATACAATAAAACACTATATGATACTATAAGACACCATAAGATACTATAAGACACTATAAGACACTATAAAATACAATAAAACACTATATGATACTATAAGACACCATAAGACACTATAAAATACAATAAAACACTATATGATACTATAAGACACCATAAGACACTATAAAATACAATAAAACACTATATGATTCTATAAGACACCATAAGACACTATAAAATACAATAAAACACTATAAGATACTATAAGACACCATAAGACACTATAAAATACAATAAAACACTATATGATACTATAAGACACCATAAGACACTATAAAATACAATAAAACACTATATGATACTATAAGACACCATAAGATACTATAAGACACCATAAGACACTATAAAATACAATAAAACACTATATGATACTATAAGAAACCATAAGACACCATAAGACACTATAAAATACTATAAAACACTATATGATACTATAAGACACTATAAGATACTATAAGACACCATAAGACACTATAAATTACTATAAAACACTATATGATACTATAAGACACCATAAGACACTATAAATTACTATAAAACACTATATGATACTATAAAACACTATAAGATACTATAAGATACTATAAGATACTATAAGACACTATAAGATACTATAGACACGATAAGATACTATAAGACACCATAAGACACTATTAAATACTATAAAACACTATATGATACTATAAGACACTATAAGACACTATAAAATACAATAAAACACTATATGATACTATAAGACACCATAAGACACTATAAAATACTATAAAACACTATATCATACTATAAGACACCATAAGACACTATAAAATACAATAAAACACTATATGATTCTATAAGACACCATAAGACACTATAAAATACAATAAAACACTATAAGATACTATAAGACACCATAAGGCACTATAAAATACAATAAAACACTATATGATACTATAAGACACCATAAGACACTATAAAATACAATAAAACACTATATGATACTATAAGACACCATAAGACACTATAAAATACAATAAAACACTATAAGATACTATAAGACACTATAAGACACTATAAATACAATAAAACACTATAAGATACTATAAGACACCATAAGATACCATAAGACACTATAAAATACAATAAAACACTATATGATACTCTAAGACACCATAAGACACTATAAAATACTATGAAACACTATATGATACTATAAGACACTATAAGATACTATAAGACACCATAAGACACTTTAAAATACTATAAAACACTATATGATACTATAAGACACTATAAGATACTATAAGACACCATAAGACACTATAAATTACTATAAAACACTATAAGATACTATAAGACACCATAAGACACTATAAAATACTATAAAACAATATATGATACTATAAGACACTATAAGACACCATAAGACACTATAAAATACTATAAAACACTATATGATATTATAAGACACTATAAGATACTATAATACACCATCAGACACTATAAAATACTATAAAACACTATATGATACTCTAAGACACTATAAGACACTATAAAATACAATAAAACTCTATATGATACTATAAGACACTATAAGACACCATAAGACACTATAAAATACTATAAAACACTATATGATACTATAAGACTTTATAAGATACTATAAGACACCATAAGATACTATAAGACACCATAAGACACTACAAAATACTATAAAACACTATATGATACTCTAAGACACTATAAGACACTATACAATACAATAAAACACTATATGATACTATAAGACACCATAAGATACTATAAGACAATATAAGACACTATAAAATACAATAAAACACTATATGATACTATAAGACACCATAAGACACCATAAGACACTATAAAATACTATAAAACACTATATGATACTATAAGACACTATAAGATACTATAAGACACCATAAGACACTATAAATTACTATAAAACACTATATGATACTATAAGACACCATAAGACACTATAAATTACTATAAAACACTATATGATACTATAAGACACCATAAGACACTATAAATTACTATAAAACACTATATGATACTATAAAACACTATAAGATACTATAAGATACTATAAGATACTATAAGACACTATAAGTTACTATAGACTCGATAAGATACTATAAGACACCATAAGACACTATTAAATACTATATAACACTATATGATACTATAAGACACTATAAGACACTATAAAATACAATAAAACACTATATGATACTATAAGACACCATAAGACACTATAAAATACAATAAAACACTATATGATACTATAAGACACCATAAGACACTATAAAATACAATAAAACACTATAAGATACTATAAGACACTATAAGACACTATAAATACAATAAAACACTATAAGATACTATAAGACACCATAAGATACCATAAGACACTATAAAATACAATAAAACACTATATGATACTCTAAGACACCATAAGACACTATAAAATACTATGAAACACTATATGATACTATAAGACACTATAAGATACTATAAGACACCATAAGACACTATAAAATACTTTAAAACACTATATGATACTATAAGACACTATAAGATACCATAAGACACCATAAGACACTATAAAATACTATAAAACACTATATGATACTATAAAACACTATATGATGCTATAAGACACCATAAGATACTATAAGACACCATAAGACACTATAAAATACAATAAAACACTATATGATACTATAAGACACCATAAGACACCATAAGACACTATAAAATACTATAAAACACTATATGATACTATAAGACACTATAAGATACTATAAGACACCATAAGACACTATAAATTACTATAAAACACTAAATGATACTATAAGACACCATAAGACACTATAAATTACTATAAAACACTATATGATACTATAAGACACCATAAGACACTATAAATTACTATAAAACACTGTATGATACTACAAAACACTATAAGATACTATAAGACACTATAAGATGCTATAGACACGATAAGATACTATAAGACACCATAAGACACTATTAAATACTATATAACACTATATGATACTATAAGACACTATAAGACACTATAAAATACAATAAAACACTATATGATACTATAAGACACCATAAGACACTATAAAATACAATAAAACACTATATGATACTATAAGACACCATAAGACACTATAAAATACAATAAAACACTATAAGATACTATAAGACACCATAAGACACTATAAAATACAATAAAACACTATATGATAATATAAGACACCATAAGACACTATAAAATACAATAAAACACTATATGATACTATAAGACACCATAAGATACTATAAGACACCATAAGACACTATAAAATACAATAAAACACTATATGATACTATAAGACACCATAAGACACTATAAAATACTTTAAAACACTATATGATACTATAAGACACTATAAGATACCATAAGACACCATAAGACACTATAAATTACTATAAAACACTATATGATACTATAAAACACTATATGATGCTATAAGACACCATAAGATACTATAAGACACCATAAGACACTATAAAATACAATAAAACACTATATGATACTATAAGACACCATAAGACACCATAAGACACTATAAAATACTATAAAACACTATATGATACTATAAGACACTATAAGATACTATAAGATACTATAAGATACTATAAGACACTATAAGATGCTATAGACACGATAAGATACTATAAGACACCATAAGACACTATTAAATACTATATAACACTATATGATACTATAAGACACTATAAGACACTATAAAATACAATAAAACACTATATGATACTATAAGACACCATAAGACACTATAAAATACAATAAAACACTATAAGATACTATAAGACACCATAAGACACTATAAAATACAATAAAACACTATATGATAATATAAGACACCATAAGACACTATAAAATACAATAAAACACTATATGATACTATAAGACACCATAAGATACTATAAGACACCATAAGACACTATAAAATAGAATAAAACACTATATGATACTATAAGACAGCATAAGATATTATAAGACACCATAAGACACTATAAAATACAATAAAACACTATATGATACTTTAAGACACCATAAAATACTATAAGACACTATAAGACACTATAAAATACAATAAAACACTATATGATACTATAAGACACCATAAGACACTATAAAATACAATAAAACACTATATGATACTATAAGACACCATAAGATATTATAAGACACCATAAGACACTATAAAATACAATAAAACACTATATGATACTATAAGACACCATAAAATACTATAAGACACTATAAGACACTATAAAATACAATAAAACACTATATGGTACTATAAGACACCATAAGACACTATAAAATACAATAAAACACTATATGATACTATAAGACACCATAAGACACTATAAAATACAATAAAACACTATATGATTCTATAAGACACCATAAGACACTATAAAATACAATAAAACACTATAAGATACTATAAGACACCATAAGACACTATAAAATAAAATAAAACACTATATGATAATATAAGACACCATAAGACACTATAAAATACTATAAAACACTATATGATACTATAAGACACTATAAGATACTATAAGACACCATAAGACACTATAAAATACTATAAAACACTATATGATACTCTAAGACACTATAAGACACTATAAAATACAATAAAACACTATATGATACTATAAGACACTATAAGAAACCATAAGACACTATAAAATACTATAAAACACTATATGATACTATAAAACACTATAAGATACTATAAGACACCATAAGATACTATAAGACACCATAAGACACTATAAAATACTATAAAACACTATATGATACTCTAAGACACTATAAGACACTATAAAATACAATAAAACACTATAAGATACTATAAGTCACCATAAGATACTATAAGACACCATAAGACACTATAAAATACAATAAAACACTATATGATACTATAAGACACCATAAGACACTATAAAATACTATAAAACACTATATGATACTATAAGACACTATAAGACACCATAAGACACTATAAAATACTATAAAACACTATATGATACTGTAAGAAACTATAAGATACTATAAGACACCATAAGACACTATAAATTACTATAAAACACTATATGATACTATAAGACACCATAAGACACTATAAATTACTATAAAACACTATATGATACTATAAAACACTATAAGATACTATAAGATACTATAAGATACTATAAGACACTATAAAATACTAAAGACACGATAAGATACTATAAGACACCATAAGACACTATTAAATACTATAAAACACTATATGATACTATAAGACACAATAAGACACTATAAAATACAATAAAACACTATATGATACTATAAGACACTATAAGACACTATAAAATACAATAAAACATTATATGATACTATAAGACACTATAAGACACTATAAAATACAATAAAACACTATACGATACTATAATACACCATAAGACACTATAAAATACAATAAAACACTATAAGATACTATAAGACACCATAAGACACTATAAAATACAATAAAACACTATATAATAATATAAGACACCATAAGACACTATAAAATACAATAAAACACTATAAGATACTATAAGACACTATAAGACACTATAAAATACTATGAAACACTATATGATACTATAAGACACTATAAGATACTATAAGACACCATAAGACACTATAAAATACTATAAAACACTATATGATACTATAAGAAACTATAAGATACTATAAGACACCATAAGACACTATAAAATACTATAAAACACTATATGATACTCTAAGACACTATAAGACACTATAAAATACAATAAAACACTATATGATACTATAAGACACTATAAGACACCATAAGACACTATAAAATACTATAAAACACTATATGATACTCTAAGACACTATAAGACACTATAAAATACAATAAAACACTATATGATACTATAAGACACTATAAGACACCATAAGACACTATAAAATACTATAAAACACTATATGATACTATAAGACACTATAAGATACTATAAGACACCATAAGACACTATAAAATACTATAAAACACTATATGATACTATAAGACACTATAAGATACCATAAGACACCATAAGACACTATAAATTACTATAAAACACTATAAGATACTATAAGACACCATAAGACACTATAAAATACTATAAAACAATATATGATACTATAAGACACTATAAGACACCATAAGACACCATAAGACACTATAAAATACTATAAAACACTATATGATATTATAAGACACTATAAGATACTATAAGACACCATAAGACACTATAAAATACTATAAAACACTATATGATACTCTAAGACACTATAAGACACTATAAAATACAATAAAACTCTATATGATACTATAAGACACTATAAGACACCATAAGACACTATAAAATACTATAAAACACTATATGATACTATAAGACTTTATAAGATACTATAAGACACCATAAGATACTATAAGACACCATAAGACACTACAAAATACTATAAAACACTATATGATACTCTAAGACACTATAAGACACTATACAATACAATAAAACACTATATGATACTATAAGACACCATAAGATACTATAAGACACCATAAGACACTATAAAATACAATAAAACACTATATGATACTATAAGACACCATAAGACACCATAAGACACTATAAAATACTATAAAACACTATATGATACTATAAGACACTATAAGATACTATAAGACACCATAAGACACTATAAATTACTATAAAACACTATATGATACTATAAGACACCATAAGACACTATAAATTACTATAAAACACTATATGATACTATAAGACACCATAAGACACTATAAATTACTATAAAACACTATATGATACTATAAAACACTATAAGATACTATAAGATACTATAAGATACTATAAGACACTATAAGTTACTATAAGATACTATAAGACACCATAAGACACTATTAAATACTATATAACACTATATGATACTATAAGACACTATAAGACACTATAAAATACAATAAAACACTATATGATACTATAAGACACCATAAGACACTATAAAATACAATAAAACACTATATGATACTATAAGACACCATAAGACACTATAAAATACAATAAAACACTATAAGATACTATAAGACACTATAAGACACTATAAAATACAATAAAACACTATATGATAATATAAGACACCATAAGACACTATAAAATACAATAAAACACTATATGATACTATAAGACACCATAAGACACTATAAAATACCATAAGACACTATATGATACTATAAACACTATAAGATACTATAAGACACCATAAGACACTATAAAATACTTTAAAACACTATATGATACTATAAGACACTATAAGATACCATAAGACACCATAAGACACTATAAAATACTATAAAACACTATATGATACTATAAAACACTATAAGATACTATAAGACACCATAAGATACTATAAGACACCATAAGACACTATAAAATACAATAAAACACTATATGATACTATAAGACACCATAAGACACCATAAGACACTATAAAATACTATAAAACACTATATGATACTATAAGACACTATAAGATACTATAAGACACCATAAGACACTATAAATTACTATAAAACACTATATGATACTATAAGACACCATAAGACACTATAAATTACTATAAAACACTATATGATACTATAAGACACCATAAGACACTATAAATTACTATAAAACACTGTATGATACTACAAAACACTATAAGATACTATAAGAGACACTATAAGATACTATAGACACGATAAGATACTATAAGACACCATAAGACACTATTAAATACTATATAACACTATATGATACTATAAGACACTATAAGACACTATAAAATACAATATAACACTATATGATACTATAAGACACCATAAGACACTATAAAATACAATAAAACACTATATGATACTATAAGACACCATAAGACACTATAAAATACAATAAAACACTATAAGATACTATAAGACACCATAAGACACTATAAAATACAATAAAACACTATATGATAATATAAGACACCATAAGACACTATAAAATACAATAAAACACTATATGATACTATAAGACACCATAAGATACTATAAGACACCATAAGACACTATAAAATACAATAAAACACTATATGATACTATAAGACACCATAAGACACTATAAAATACTATAAAACACTATATGATACTATAAGACACTATAAGATACTATAAGACACCATAAGACACTATAAATTACTATAAAACACTATATGATACTATAAAACACTATAAGATGCTATAAGACACCATAAGATACTATAAGACACCATAAGACACTATAAAATACAATAAAACACTATATGATACTATAAGACACCATAAGACACCATAAGACACTATAAAATACTATAAAACACTATATGATACTATAAGACACTATAAGATACTATAAGATACTATAAGATACTATAAGACACTATAAGATGCTATAGACACGATAAGATACAATAAAACACTATAAGATACTATAAGACACCATAAGACACTATAAAATACAATAAAACACTATATGATAATATAAGACACCATAAGACACTATAAAATACAATAAAACACTATATGATACTATAAGACACCATAAGATACTATAAGACACCATAAGACACTATAAAATAGAATAAAACACTATATGATACTATAAGACACCATAAGATATTATAAGACACCATAAGACACTATAAAATACAATAAAACACTATATGATACTTTAAGACACCATAAAATACTATAAGACACTATAAGACACTATAAAATACAATAAAACACTATATGATACTATAAGACACCATAAGACACTATAAAATACAATAAAACACTATATGATACTATAAGACACCATAAGATATTATAAGACACCATAAGACACTATAAAATACAATAAAACACTATATGATACTTTAAGACACCATAAAATACTATAAGACACTATAAGACACTATAAAATACAATAAAACACTATATGATACTATAAGACACCATAAGACACTATAAAATACAATAAAACACTATATGATACTATAAGACACCATAAGACACTATAAAATACAATAAAACACTATATGATTCTATAAGACACCATAAGACACTATAAAATACAATAAAACACTATAAGATACTATAAGACACCATAAGACACTATAAAATAAAATAAAACACTATATGATAATATAAGACACCATAAGACACTATAAAATACTATAAAACACTATATGATACTATAAGACACTATAAGATACTATAAGACACCATAAGACACTATAAAATACTATAAAACACTATATGATACTCTAAGACACTATATGACACTATAAAATACAATAAAACACTATATGATACTATAAGACACTATAAGAAACCATAAGACACTATAAAATACTATAAAACACTATATGATACTATAAAACACTATAAGATACTATAAGACACCATAAGATACTATAAGACACCATAAGACACTATAAAATACTATAAAACACTATATGATACTCTAAGACACTATAAGACACTATAAAATACAATAAAACACTATAAGATACTATAAGACACCATAAGATACTATAAGACACCATAAGACACTATAAAATACAATAAAACACTATATGATACTATAAGACACCATAAGACACTATAAAATACTATAAAACACTATATGATACTATAAGACACTATAAGACACCATAAGACACTATAAAATACTATAAAACACTATATGATACTGTAAGAAACTATAAGATACTATAAGACACCATAAGACACTATAAATTACTATAAAACACTATATGATACTATAAGACACCATAAGACACTATAAATAACTATAAAACACTATATGATACTATAAAACACTATAAGATACTATAAGATACTATAAGATACTATAAGATACTATAAGACACTATAAAATACTAAAGACACGATAAGATACTATAAGACACCATAAGACACTATTAAATACTATAAAACACTATATGATACTATAAGACACAATAAGACACTATAAAATACAATAAAACACTATATGATACTATAAGACACTATAAGACACTATAAAATACAATAAAACATTATATGATACTATAAGACACTATAAGACACTATAAAATACAATAAAACACTATACGATACTATAATACACCATAAGACACTATAAAATACAATAAAACACTATAAGATACTATAAGACACCATAAGACACTATAAAATACAATAAAACACTATATAATAATATAAGACACCATAAGACACTATAAAATACAATAAAACACTATAAGATACTATAAGACACTATAAGACACTATAAAATACTATGAAACACTATATGATACTATAAGACACTATAAGATACTATAAGACACCATAAGACACTATAAAATACTATAAAACACTATATGATACTATAAGAAACTATAAGATACTATAAGACACCATAAGACACTATAAAATACTATAAAACACTATATGATACTCTAAGACACTATAAGACACTATAAAATACAATAAAACACTATATGATACTATAAGACACTATAAGACACCATAAGACACTATAAAATACTATAAAACACTATATGATTCTCTAAGACACTATAAGACACTATAAAATACAATAAAACACTATATGATACTATAAGACACTATAAGACACCATAAGACACTATAAAATACTATAAAACACTATATGATACTATAAGACACTATAAGATACTATAAGACACCATAAGACACTATAAAATACTATAAAACACTATATGATACTCTAAGACACTATAAGACACTATAAAATACAATAAAACACTATATGATACTATAAGACACTATAAGACACCATAAGACACTATAAAATACTATAAAACACTATATGATACTATAAGACACTATAAGATACTATAAGACACCATAAGATACTATAAGACACCATAAAATACTATAAAACACTATATGATACTCTAAGACACTATAAGACACTATAAAATACAATAAACACTATAAGATACGATAAGACACCATAAGATACTATAAGACACCATAAGACACTATAAAATACAATAAAACACTATATGATACTATAAGACACCATAAGACACAATAAGACACTATAAAATACTATAAAACACTATATGATACTATAAGACACCATAAGATACTATAAGACACCATAAGACACTATAAATTACTATAAAACACTATATGATACTATAAAACACTATAAGATACTAAAAGATACTATATGATACTATAAGACACCATAAGAAACTATAAAATACAATAAAACACTATATGATACTATAAGACACCATAAGACACTATAAAATACAATAAAACACTATATGATACTATAAGACACCATAAGACACTATAAAATACAATAAAACACTATATGATACTATAAGACTCCATAAGACACTATAAAATACTATAAAACACTATATGATACTATAAGACACTATAAGACACCATAAGACACTATAAAATACTATAAAACACTATATGATACTATAAGACACTATAATATACTATAAGACACCATAAGACACTATAAATTACTATAAAACACTATATGATACTATAAGACACCATAAGACACTATAAAATACTATAAAACACTATATGATACTCTAAGACACTATAAGACACTATAAAATACAATAAAACTCTATATGATACTATAAGACACTATAAGACACCATAAGACACTATAAAATACTATAAAACACTATATGATACTATAAGACACTATAAGATACTATAAGACACCATAAGATACTATAAGACACCATAAGACACTACAAAATACTATAAAACACTATATGATACTCTAAGACACTATAAGACACTATAAAATACAATAAAACACTATATGATACTACAAAACACTATAAGATACTATAAGATACTATAAGATACTATAAGACACTAAAAGATACTATAGACACGTTAATATACTATAAGACACCATAAGACACTATTAAATACTATATAACACTATATGATACTATAAGACACTATAAGACACTATAAAATACAATAAAACACTATATGATACTATAAGACACTATAAGACACTATAAAATACAATAAAACACTATATGATACTATAAGACACCATAAGACACTATAAAATACAATAAAACACTATATGATACTATAAGACACCATAAGACACTATAAAATACAATAAAACACTATAAGATACTATAAGACACCATAAGACACTATAAAATACAATAAAACACTATATGATAATATAAGACACCATAAGACACTATAAAATACAATAAAACACTATATGATACTTTAAGACACCATAAGATACTATAAGACACCATAAGACACTATAAAATACAATAAAACACTATATGATACTATAAGACACCAGAAGATACTATAAGACACCATAAGACACTATAAAATACAATAAAACACTATATGATACTATAAGACACCATAAGATACTATAAGACACTATAAGACACTATAAAATACAATAAAACACTATATGATACTATAAGACACCATAAGACACTATAAAATACAATAAAACACTATATGATACTGTAAGACACCATAAGACACTATAAAATACAATAAAACACTATATGATTCTATAAGACACCATAAGACACTATAAAATACAATAAAACACTATAAGATACTATAAGACACCATAAGACACTATAAAATACAATAAAACACTTTATGATAATATAAGACACCATAAGACACTATAAAATACAATAAAACACTATATGATACTATAAGACACCATAAGATACTATAAGACACCTTAAGACACTATAAAATACAATAAAAAACTATATGATACTATAAGAAACCATAAGACACCATAAGACACTAAAAAATACTATAAAACACTATATGATACTATAAGACACTATAAGATACTATAAGACACCATAAGACACTATAAATTACTATAAAACACTATATGATACTATAAGACACCATAAGACTATAAATTACTATAAAACACTATATGATACTATAAAACACTATAAGATACTATAAGATACTATAAGACACTATAAGATACTATAGACACGATAAGATACTATAAGACACCATAAGACACTATTAAATACTATAAAACACTATATGATACTATAAGACACTATAAGACACTATAAAATACAATGAAACACTATATGATACTATAAGACACCATAAGACACTATAAAATACAATTAAACACTCTATGATACTATAAGACACCATAAGACACTATAAAATACAATAAAACACTATATGATTCTATAAGACACCATAAGACACTATAAAATACAATAAAACACTATAATTTACTATAAGACACCATAAGACACTATAAATTACTATAAAACACTATATGATACTATAAGACACCATAAGACACTATAAAATACAATAAAACACTATATGATACTATAAGACACCATAAGACACTATAAAATACAATAAAACACTATAAGATACTATAAGACACTATAAGACACTATAAATACAATAAAACACTATAAGATACTATAAGACACCATAAGATACCATAAGACACTATAAAATACAATAAAACACTATATGATACTCTAAGACACCATAAGACACTATAAAGTACTATGAAACACTATATGATACTATAAAACACTATAAGATACTATAAGACACCATAAGACACTATAAAATACTATAAAACACTATATGATACTATAAGACACTATAAGATACCATAAGACACCATAAGACACTATAAATTACTATAAAACACTATAAGATACTATAAAACACTAAATGATGCTATAAGACACCAAAAGATACTATAAGACACCATAAGACACTATAAAATACAATAAAACACTATATGATACTATAAGACACCATAAGACACCATAAGACACTATAAAATACTATAAAACATTATATGATACTATAAGACACTATAAGATACTATAAAACACCATAAGACACTATAAATTACTATAAAACACTATATGATACTATAAGACACCATAAGACACTATAAATTACTATAAAACACTATATGATACTACAAAACACTATAAGATACTATAAGATACTATAAGACACTATAAGATACTAAAGACACGATAAGATACTATAAGACACCATAAGACACTATAAAATACTATAAAACACTATATGATACTATAAGACACTATAAGACACCATAAGACACTATAAAATACAATAAAACACTATATGATATTATAAGACACTATAAGATACTATAAGACACCATAAGACACTATAAAATACTATAAAACACTATATGATACTATAAGACACTATAAGACACCATAAGACACTATAAAATACTATAAAACACTATATGATATTATAAGACACTATAAGATACTATAAGACACCATAAGACACTATAAAATACTATAAAACACTATATGATACTCTAAGACACTATAAGACACTATAAAATACAATAAAACTCTATATGATACTATAAGACACTATAAGACACCATAAGACACTATAAAATACTATAAAACACTATATGATACTATAAGACACTATAAGATACTATAAGACACCATAAGATACTATAAGACACCATAAGACACTACAAAATACTATAAAACACTATATGATACTCTAAGACACTATAAGACACTATAAAATACAATAAAACACTATATGATACTACAAAACACTATAAGATACTATAAGATACTATAAGATACTATAAGACACTAAAAGATACTATAGACACGTTAATATACTATAAGACACCATAAGACACTATTAAATACTATATAACACTATATGATACTATAAGACACTATAAGACACTATAAAATACAATAAAACACTATATGATACTATAAGACACTATAAGACACTATAAAATACAATAAAACACTATATGATACTATAAGACACCATAAGACACTATAAAATACAATAAAACACTATATGATACTATAAGACACCATAAGACACTATAAAATACAATAAAACACTATAAGATACTATAAGACACCATAAGACACTATAAAATACAATAAAACACTATATGATACTTTAAGACACCATAAGATACTATAAGACACCATAAGACACTATAAAATACAATAAAACACTATATGATACTATAAGACACCAGAAGATACTATAAGACACCATAAGACACTATAAAATACAATAAAACACTATATGATACTATAAGACACCATAAGATACTATAAGACACTATAAGACACTATAAAATACAATAAAACACTATATGATACTATAAGACACCATAAGACACTATAAAATACAATAAAACACTATATGATACTGTAAGACACCATAAGACACTATAAAATACAATAAAACACTATATGATTCTATAAGACACCATAAGACACTATAAAATACAATAAAACACTCTAAGATACTATAAGACACCATAAGACACTATAAAATACAATAAAACACTATATGATAATATAAGACACCATAAGACACTATAAAATACAATAAAACACTATATGATACTATAAGACACCATAAGATACTATAAGACACCTTAAGACACTATAAAATACAATAAAAAACTATATGATACTATAAGAAACCATAAGACACCATAAGACACTATAAAATACTATAAAACACTATATGATACTATAAGACACTATAAGATACTATAAGACACCATAAGACACTATAAATTACTATAAAACACTATAAGATACTATAAGACACCATAAGACTATAAATTACTATAAAACACTATATGATACTATAAAACACTATAAGATACTATAAGATACTATAAGACACTATAAGATACTATAGACACGATAAGATACTATAAGACACCATAAGACACTATTAAATACTATAAAACACTATATGATACTATAAAACACTATAAGATACTATAAGACACCATAAGACACTATAAAATACTATAAAACACTATATGATACTATAAGACACATAAGACACCATAAGACACTATAAAATACTATAAAACACTATATGATACTATAAGACACTATAAGATACTATAAGACACCATAAGACACTATAAATTACTATAAAACACTATATGATACTATAAGACACCATAAGACACTATAAATTACTATAAAACACTATAAGATACTATAAGACACCATAAGACACTATAAAATACTTTAAAACACTATATGATACTATAAGACACTATAAGATACCATAAGACACCATAAGACACTATAAAATACTATAAAACACTATATGATACTATAAAACACTATATGATGCTATAAGACACCATAAGATACTATAAGACACCATAAGACACTATAAAATACAATAAAACACTATATGTTACTATAAGACACCATAAGACACCATAAGACACTATAAAATACTATAAAACACTATATGATACTATAAGACACTATAAGATACTATAAGACACCATAAGACACTATAAATTACTATAAAACACTATATGATACTATAAGACACCATAAGACACTATAAATTACTATAAAACACTATATGATACTATAAGACACCATAAGACACTATAAATTACTATAAAACACTATATGATACTACAAAACACTATAAGATACTATAAGATACTATAAGATACTATAAGACACTATAAGATGCTATAGACACGATAAGATACTATAAGACACCATAAGACACTATTAAATACTATATAACACTATATGATACTATAAGACACTATAAGACACTATAAAATACAATAAAACACTATATGATACTATAAGACACCATAAGACACTATAAAATACAATAAAACACTATATGATACTATAAGACACCATAAGACACTATAAAATACAATAAAACACTATAAGATACTATAAGACACCATAAGACACTATAAAATACAATAAAACACTATATGATAATATAAGACACCATAAGACACTATAAAATACAATAAAACACTATATGATACTATAAGACACCATAAGATACTATAAGACACCATAAGACACTATAAAATACAATAAAACACTATATGATACTATAAGACACCATAAGACACTATAAAATCTTTTAAAACACTATATGATACTATAAGACACTATAAGATACCATAAGACACCATAAGACACTATAAATTACTATAAAACACTATATGATACTATAAAACACTATATGATGCTATAAGACACCATAAGATACTATAAGACACCATAAGACACTATAAAATACAATAAAACACTATATGATACTATAAGACACCATAAGACACCATAAGACACTATAAAATACTATAAAACACTATATGATACTATAAGACACTATAAGATACTATAAGACACCATAAGACACTATAAATTACTATAAAACACTATATGATACTATAAGACACCATAAGACACTATAAATTACTGTAAAACACTATATGATACTATAAGACACCATAAGACACTATAAATTACTATAAAACACTATATGATACTACAAAACACTATAAGATACTATAAGATACTATAAGATACTATAAGACACTATAAGATGCTATAGACACGATAAGATACTATAAGACACCATAAGACACTATTAAATACTATATAACACTATATGATACTATAAGACACTATAAGACACTATAAAATACAATAAAACACTATATGATACTACAAGACACCATAAGACACTATAAAATACAATAAAACACTATAAGATACTATAAGACACCATAAGACACTATAAAATACAATAAAACACTATATGATAATATAAGACACCATAAGACACTATAAAATACAATAAAACACTATATGATACTATAAGACACCATAAGATACTATAAGACACCATAAGACACTATAAAATAGAATAAAACACTATATGATACTATAAGACAGCATAAGATTTTATAAGACACCATAAGACACTATAAAATACAATAAAACACTATATGATACTTTAAGACACCATAAAATACTATAAGACACTATAAGACACTATAAAATACAATAAAACACTATATGATACTATAAGACACCATAAGACACTATAAAATACAATAAAACACTATATGATACTATAAGACACCATAAGATATTATAAGACACCATAAGACACTATAAAATACAATAAAACACTATATGATATTATAAGACACTATAAGATACTATAAGAAACCATAAGACACCATAAGACACTAAAAAATACTATAAAACACTATATGATACTATAAGACACTATAAGATACTATAAGACACCATAAGACACTATAAATTACTATAAAACACTATATGATACTATAAGACACCATAAGACTATAAATTACTATAAAACACTATATGATACTATAAAACACTATAAGATACTATAAGATACTATAAGACACTATAAGATACTATAGACACGATAAGATACTATAAGACACCATAAGACACTATTAAATACAATAAAACACTATATGATACTACAAAACACTATAAGATACTATAAGATACTATAAGATACTATAAGACACTAAAAGATACTATAGACACGTTAATATACTATAAGACACCATAAGACACTATTAAATACTATATAACACTATATGATACTATAAGACACTATAAGACACTATAAAATACAATAAAACACTATATGATACTATAAGACACTATAAGACACTATAAAATACAATAAAACACTATATGATACTTTAAGACACCATAAGATACTATAAGACACCATAAGACACTATAAAATACAATAAAACACTATATGATACTATAAGACACCAGAAGATACTATAAGACACCATAAGACACTATAAAATACAATAAAACACTGTATGATACTATAAGACACCATAAGATACTATAAGACACTATAAGACACTATAAAATACAATAAAACACTATATGATACTATAAGACACCATAAGACACTATAAAATACAATAAAACACTATATGATACTGTAAGACACCATAAGACACTATAAAATACAATAAAACACTATATGATTCTATAAGACACCATAAGACACTATAAAATACAATAAAACACTATAAGATACTATAAGACACCATAAGACACTATAAAATACAATAAAACACTATATGATAATATAAGACACCATAAGACACTATAAAATACAATAAAACACTATATGATACTATAAGACACCATAAGATACTATAAGACACCTTAAGACACTATAAAATACAATAAAAAACTATATGATACTATAAGAAACCATAAGACACCATAAGACACTAAAAAATACTATAAAACACTATATGATACTATAAGACACTATAAGATACTATAAGACACCATAAGACACTATAAATTACTATAAAACACTATATGATACTATAAGACACCATAAGACTATAAATTACTATAAAACACTATATGATACTATAAAACACTATAAGATACTATAAGATACTATAAGACACTATAAGATACTATAGACACGATAAGATACTATAAGACACCATAAGACACTATAAAATACTATAAAACACTATATGATACTATAAGACACTATAAGACACTATAAAATACAATGAAACACTATATGATACTATAAGACACCATAAGACACTATAAAATACAATTAAACACTATATGATACTATAAGACACCATTAGACACTATAAAATACAATAAAACACTATATGATTCTATAAGACACCATAAGACACTATAAAATACAATAAAACACTATAATTTACTATAAGACACCATAAGACACTATAAAATACAATAAAACACTATATGATACTATAAGACACCATAAGACACTATAAAATACAATAAAACACTATATGATACTATAAGACACCATAAGACACTATAAAATACAATAAAACACTATAAGATACTATAAGACACTATAAGACACTATAAATACAAAAAAACACTATAAGATACTATAAGACACCATAAGATACCATAAGACACTATAAAATACAATAAAACACTATATGATACTCTAAGACACCATAAGACACTATAAAGTACTATGAAACACTATATGATACTATAAAACACTATAAGATACTATAAGACACCATAAGACACTATAAAATACTATAAAACACTATATGATACTATACGACACTATAAGATACCATAAGACACCATAAGACACTATAAATTACTATAAAACACTATATGATACTATAAAACACTATATGATGCTATACGACACCATAAGATACTATAAGACACCATAAGACACTATAAAATACAATAAAACACTATATGATACTATAAGACACCATAAGACACCATAAGACACTATAAAATACTATAAAACACTATATGATACTATAAGACACTATAAGATACTATAAAACACCATAAGACACTATAAAATACTATAAAACACTATATGATACTATAAGACACCATAAGACACTATAAATTACTATAAAACACTATATGATACTACAAAACACTATAAGATACTATAAGATACTATAAGACACTATAAGATACTAAAGACACGATAAGATACTATAAGACACCATAAGACACTATAAAATACTATAAAACAAAATATGATACTATAAGACACTATAAGACACCATAAGACACTATAAAATACAATAAAACACTATATGATACTATAAGACACTATAAGATACTATAAGACACCATAAGACACTATAAAATACTATAAAACAATATATGATACTATAAGACACTATAAGACACCATAAGACACTATAAAATACTATAAAACACTATATGATATTATAAGACACTATAAGATACTATAAGACACCATAAGACACTATAAAATACTATAAAACACTATATGATACTCTAAGACACTATAAGACACTATAAAATACAATAAAACTCTATATGATACTATAAGACACTATAAGACACCATAAGACACTATAAAATACTATAAAACACTATATGATACTATAAGACACTATAAGATACTATAAGACACCATAAGATACTATAAGACACCATAAGACACTACAAAATACTATAAAACACTATATGATACTCTAAGACACTATAAGACACTATAAAATACAATAAAACACTATATGATACTACAAAACACTATAAGATACTATAAGATACTATAAGATACTATAAGACACTATAAGATACTATAGACACGATAAGATACTATAAGACACCATAAGACACTATTAAATACTATATAACACTATATGATACTATAAGACACTATAAGACACTATAAAATACAATAAAACACTATATGATACTATAAGACACTATAAGACACTATAAAATACAATAAAACACTATATGATACTATAAGACACCATAAGACACTATAAAATACAATAAAACACTATATGATACTATAAGACACCATAAGACACTATAAAATACAATAAAACACTATAAGATACTATAAGACACCATAAGACACTATAAAATACAATAAAACACTATATGATAATATAAGACACCATAAGACACTTTAAAATACAATAAAACACTATATGATACTTTAAGACACCATAAGATACTATAAGACACCATAAGACACTATAAAATACAATAAAACACTATATGATACTATAAGACACCAGAAGATACTATAAGACACCATAAGACACTATAAAATACAATAAAACACTATATGATACTATAAGACACCATAAGATACTATAAGACACTATAAGACACTATAAAATACAATAAAACACTATATGATACTATAAGACACCATAAGACACTATAAAATACAATAAAACACTATATGATACTATAAGACACCATAAGACACTATAAAATACAATAAAACACTATATGATTCTATAAGACACCATAAGACACTATAAAATACAATAAAACACTATAAGATACTATAAGACACCATAAGACACTATAAAATACAATAAAACACTATATGATAATATAAGACACCATAAGACACTATAAAATACAATAAAACACTATATGATACTATAAGACACCATAAGATACTATAAGACACCTTAAGACACTATTAAATACAATAAAAAGCTATATGATACTATAAGAAACCATAAGACACCATAAGACACTATAAAATACTATAAAACACTATATGATACTATAAGACACTATAAGATACTATAAGACACCATAAGACACTATAAATTACTATAAAACACTATATGATACTATAAGACACCATAAGACTATAAATTACTATAAAACACTATATGATACTATAAAACACTATAAGATACTATAAGATACTATAAGACACTATAAGATACTATAGACACGATAAGATACTATAAGACACCATAAGACATTATTAAATACTATAAAACACTATATGATACTATAAGACACTATAAGACACTATAAATTACAATGAAACACTATATGATACTATAAGACACCATAAGACACTATAAAATACAATAAAACACTCTATGATACTATAAGACACCATAAGACACTATAAAATACAATAAAACACTATATGATTCTATAAGACACCATAAGACACTATAAAATACAATAAAACACTATAATTTACTATAAGACACCATAAGACACTATAAAATACAATAAAACACTATATGATACTATAAGACACCATAAGACACTATAAAATACAATAAAACACTATATGATACTATAAGACACCATAAGACACTATAAAATACAATAAAACACTATAAGATACTATAAGACACTATAAGACACTATAAATACAATAAAACACTATAAGATACTATAAGACACCATAAGATACCATAAGACACTATAAAATACAATAAAACACTATATGATACTCTAAGACACCATAAGACACTATAAAATACTATGAAACACTATATGATACTATAAAACACTATAAGATACTATAAGACACCATAAGACAGTATAAAATACTATAAAACACTATATGATACTATAAGACACTATAAGATACCATAAGACACCATAAGACACTATAAATTACTATAAAACACTATAAGATACTATAAGACACCATAAGACACTATAAAATACTATAAAACAATATATGATACTATAAGACACTATAAGACACCATAAGACACTATAAAATACTATAAAACACTATATGATATTATAAGACACTATAAGATACTATAAGACACCATAAGACACTATAAAATACTATAAAACACTATATGATACTCTAAGACACTATAAGACACTATAAAATACAATAAAACTCTATATGATACTATAAGACACTATAAGACACCATAAGACACTATAAAATACTATAAAACACTATATGATACTATAAGACTTTATAAGATACTATAAGACACCATAAGATACTATAAGACACCATAAGACACTACAAAATACTATAAAACACTATATGATACTCTAAGACACTATAAGACACTATACAATACAATAAAACACTATATGATACTATAAGACACCATAAGATACTATAAGACACCATAAGACACTATAAAATACAATAAAACACTATATGATACTATAAGACACCATAAGACACCATAAGACACTATAAAATACTATAAAACACTATATGATACTATAAGACACTATAAGATACTATAAGACACCATAAGACACTATAAATTACTATAAAACACTATATGATACTATAAGACACCATAAGACACTATAAATTACTATAAAACACTATATGATACTATAAGACACCATAAGACACTATAAATTACTATAAAACACTATATGATACTATAAAACACTATAAGATACTATAAGGTACTATAAGATACTATAAGACACTATAAGTTACTATAGACTCGATAAGATACTATAAGACACCATAAGACACTATTAAATACTATACAACACTATATGATACTATAAGACACTATGTGTAAAGTCCCTGTAAGGATGAGATGAAATCCCTTAGATCCTATAAACCACTAATGGGACGGTTTTATGGTGCCCTTCTTTCATCCCCACCATAGCCGATAGTGCAATGGCCATGGAGGCACCACGGGAGATATATATATCGGGGACTTGAGCCAAGACCTGAAAAATTTCCTTGGTCCTCACCGGAGATCGAACCAGGTACCTTCAGGTCGTCAGTCGAGCGCGTTACCGCACGACCATCCGTCCCCTACATAAGACACTATAAGACACTATAAAATACAATAAAACACTATATGATACTATAAGACACCAAAAGACACTATAAAATACAATAAAACACTATATGATACTATAAGACACCATAAGACACTATAAAATACAATAAAACACTATAAGATACTATAAGACACTATAAGACACTATAAATACAATAAAACACTATAAGATACTATAAGACACCATAAGATACCATAAGACACTATAAAATACAATAAAACACTATATGATACTCTAAGACACCATAAGACACTATAAAATACTATGAAACACTATATGATACTATAAGACACTATAAGATACTATAAGACACCATAAGACACTATAAAATACTTTAAAACACTATATGATACTATAAGACACTATAAGATACCATAAGACACCATAAGACACTATAAAATACTATAAAACACTATATGATACTATAAAACACTATATGATGCTATAAGACACCATAAGATACTATAAGACACCATAAGACACTATAAAATACAATAAAACACTATATGTTACTATAAAACACCATAAGACACCATAAGACACTATAAAATACTATAAAACACTATATGATACTATAAGACACTATAAGATACTATAAGACACCATAAGACACTATAAATTACTATAAAACACTATATGATACTATAAGACACCATAAGACACTATAAATTACTATAAAACACTATATGATACTATAAGACACCATAAGACACTATAAATTACTATAAAACACTGTATGATACTACAAAACACTATAAGATACTATAAGATACTATAAGATACTATAAGACACTATAAGATGCTATAGACACGATAAGATACTATAAGACACCATAAGACACTATTAAATACTATATAACACTATATGATACTATAAGACACTATAAGACACTATAAAATACAATAAAACACTATATGATACTATAAGACACCATAAGACACTATAAAATACAATAAAACACTATATAATACTATAAGACACCATAAGACACTATAAAATACAATAAAACACTATAAGATACTATAAGACACCATAAGACACTATAAAATACAATAAAACACTATATGATAATATAAGACACCATAAGACACTATAAAATACAATAAAACACTATATGATACTATAAGACACCATAAGATACTATAAGACACCATAAGACACTATAAAATACAATAAAACACTATATGATACTATAAGACACCATAAGACACTATAAAATCTTTTAAAACACTATATGATACTATAAGACACTTTAAGATACCATAAGACACCATAAGACACTATAAATTACTATAAAACACTATATGATACTATAAAACACTATATGATGCTATAAGACACCATAAGATACTATAAGACACCATAAGACACTATAAAATACAATAAAACACTATATGATACTATAAGACACCATAAGACACCATAAGAAACTATAAAATACTATAAAACACTATATGATACTATAAGGCACTATAAGATACTATAAGACACCATAAGACACTATAAATTACTATAAAACACTATATGATACTATAAGACACCATAAGACACTATAAATTACTGTAAAACACTATATGATACTATAAGACACCATAAGACACTATAAATTACTATAAAACACTATATGATACTACAAAACACTATAAGATACTATAAGATACTATAAGATACTATAAGACACTATAAGATGCTATAGACACGATAAGATACTATAAGACACCATAAGACACTATTAAATACTATATAACACTATATGATACTATAAGACACTATAAGACACTATAAAATACAATAAAACACTATATGATACTATAAGACACCATAAGACACTATAAAATACAATAAAACACTATAAGATACTATAAGACACCATAAGACACTATAAAATAAAATAAAACACTATATGATAATATAAGACACCATAAGACACTATAAAATACTATAAAACACTATATGATACTATAAGACACTATAAGACACTATAAAATACAATAAAACACTATATGATACTATAAGACACTATAAGAAACCATAAGACACTATAAAATACTATAAAACACTATATGATACTATAAAACACTATAAGATACTATAAGACACCATAAGATACTATAAGACACCATAAGACACTATAAAATACTATAAAACACTATATGATACTCTAAGACACTATAAGACACTATAAAATACAATAAAACACTATAAGATACTATAAGACACCATAAGATACTATAAGACACCATAAGACACTATAAAATACAATAAAACACTATATGATACTATAAGACACCATAAGACACTATAAAATACTATAAAACACTATATGATACTATAAGACACTATAAGACACCATAAGACACTATAAAATACTATAAAACACTATATGATACTGTAAGAAACTATAAGATACTATAAGACACCATAAGACACTATAAATTACTATAAAACACTATATGATACTATAAGACACCATAAGACACTATAAATTACTATAAAACACTATATGATACTATAAAACACTATAAGATACTATAAGATACTATAAGATACTATAAGACACTATAAAATACTAAAGACACGATAAGATACTATAAGACACCATAAGACACTATTAAATACTATAAAACACTATATGATACTATAAGACACAATAAGACACTATAAAATACAATAAAACACTATATGATACTATAAGACACTATAAGACACTATAAAATACAATAAAACATTATATGATACTATAAGACACTATAAGACACTATAAAATACAATAAAACACTATACGATACTATAATACACCATAAGACACTATAAAATACAATAAAACACTATAAGATACTATAAGACACCATAAGACACTATAAAATACAATAAAACACTATATAATAATATAAGACACCATAAGACACTATAAAATACAATAAAACACTATAAGATACTATAAGACACTATAAGACACTATAAAATACTATGAAACACTATATGATACTATAAGACACTATAAGATAATATAAGACACCATAAGACACTATAAAATACTATAAAACACTATATGATACTATAAGAAACTATAAGATACTATAAGACACCATAAGACACTATAAAATACTATAAAACACTATATGATACTCTAAGACACTATAAGACACTATAAAATACAATAAAACACTATATGATACTATAAGACACAATAAGACACCATAAGACACTATAAAATACTATAAAACACTATATGATACTATAAGACACTATAAGATACTATAAGACACCATAAGACACTATAAAATACTATAAAACACTATATGATACTCTAAGACACTATAAGACACTATAAAATACAATAAAACACTATATGATACTATAAGACACTATAAGACACCATAAGACACTATAAAATACTATAAAACACTATATGATACTATAAGACACTATAAGATACTATAAGACACCATAAGATACTATAAGACACCATAAAATACTATAAAACACTATATGATACTCTAAGACACTATAAGACACTATAAAATACAATAAACACTATAAGATACTTTAAGACACCATAAGATACTATAAGACACCATAAGACACTATAAAATACAATAAAACACTATATGATACTATAAGACACCATAAGACACAATAAGACACTATAAAATACTATAAAACACTATATGATACTATAAGACACCATAAGATACTATAAGACACCATAAGACACTATAAATTACTATAAAACACTATAAGATACTATAAAACACTATAAGATACTAAAAGATACTATATGATACTATAAGACACCATAAGAAACTATAAAATACAATAAAACACTATATGATACTATAAGACACCATAAGACACTATAAAATACAATAAAACACTATATGATACTATAAGACACCATAAGACACTATAAAATACAATAAAACACTATATGATACTATAAGACTCCATAAGACACTATAAAATACTATAAAACACTATATGATACTATAAGACACTATAAGACACCATAAGACACTATAAAATACTATAAAACACTATATGATACTATAAGACACTATAAGACACCATAAGACACTATAAAATACAATAAAACACTATATGATACTATAAGACACCATAAGACACTATAAAATCTTTTAAAACACTATATGATACTATAAGACACTTTAAGATACCATAAGACACCATAAGACACTATAAATTACTATAAAACACTATATGATACTATAAAACACTATATGATGCTATAAGACACCATAAGATACTATAAGACACCATAAGACACTATAAAATACAATAAAACACTATATGATACTATAAGACACCATAAGACACTAAGAAACTATAAAATACTATAAAACACTATATGATACTATAAGACACTATAAGATACTATAAGACACCATAAGACACTATAAAATACTATAAAACACTTTATGATACTATAAAACACTATATGATACTATAAGACACCATAAGACACTATAAATTACTTTAAAACACTATATGATACTATAAAACACTATAAGATACTATAAGATACTATAAGTTACTATAAGACACTATAAGATACTATAGACACGATAAGATACTATAAGACACCATAAGACACTATTAAATACTATAAAACACTATATGATACTCTAAGACACTATAAGACACTATAAGACTCTATAAGAAAACATAAGCCTACAAAAAAGTTTGAAAACAATGAAATACATTTTTTTAAATTTCTTCAAAATTCCGCCATGGTCTAAATTATTTAAAAGTTAAAAATCCAGTTACGTGAATTTTTCTTTAAGTTAGATCATCAATCCAAATTGCTAGGATCTACTCTGTTCTTTCTAACAACTCATATCTTGAATATAATGCCAATTTGGTCCTTAATGTAGTCACAGAAAAACAACATATTTCCTTATTGCAGTTTACTCAATAGCTCTACCTGTGGATTGGCCTAAACAAAAATGTATTCCAATTGCAGTCGATATTTTCCCCGTTTTCTAATCGATCTCTTAAGTTGAAATTTTCAATGCAAGTAAAATTTTCTGTTTTTTGGCTATTTTATTTCTACATTGAAAAATGAAATCTGTATGAAAAATAAAAAAAAAAAAAATATCGCGCAATTTTTCCTTTAATATATCATTTAAAGTAGGTTTGTCTAACTAATTTATTGATGTCTAACTAATTTATTAATGTCTAACTAATTTATTAATGTCTAACTAATTTATTAATGTCTAAAAATCTATTAATGTCTAACTAATTTATTTAAACGCATTCTAAACTAGGTCACAATCTAATATCCATTTATTATTGTTAACTTAATTTAGATAAATACAAAATTGTACACATTATCTCCAATACAGGATTGTATTACAGAACTATTGCTGTTGAATGTTTTTGGTGTGAGACTGAAAATGATTAAACAATGACCATTGATTAATACATGGATTGATTGAATGTTTGGGAATTCCCCAAGTCTGTCAGGCTGACATATATTATTCCCATTTTTCATTTGTTGACGACAAAGATGCTCGTATTAGTACTTTATGTTTTATGTTCTATTAAGTGGAAAGATTTTCATACTCAAGCTACACACTCCAGACTGTTGAAGTATCAAGTTAGACAAACTCCAGCCTGTTGAAGTATAAAGTGAGACAAACACCAGACCGTTGAAGTATCAAGTTAGACAAACACCAGACTGTTCAAGTATCAAGTGAGTCAAACACCAGACTGTTGAAGTATCAAGTGAGACAAACACCAGACTGTTGAAGTATCAAGTGCGACAAACACCAGACTGTTGAAGTATCAAGTGAGACAAACTCCAGCCTGTTGAAGTATCAAGTGAGACAAACACCAGACCGTTGAAGTATCAAGTTAGACAAACACCAGACTGTTGAAGTATCAAGTGAGACAAACACCAGACTGTTGAAGTATCAAGTGAGACAAACACCAGACTGTTGAAGTATCAAGTGCGACAAACACCAGACTGTTGAAGTATCAAGTGAGACAAACACCAGACTGTTCAAGTACCAAGTGAGATAAACACCAGACCGTTGAAGTATCAAGTGAGACAAACACCAGACTGTTGAAGTATCAAGTGCGACAAACACCAGACTGTTTAAGTATCAAGTGAGACAAACACCAGACTGTTGAAGTATAAAGTGAGACAAACACCAGACTGTTGAAGTATCAATCAAGTGAGACAAACATCAGACTGTTGATATCAAGTGAGACAAACATCAGATCGTTGTAGTATCACGTGAGACAAACATCAGACTGTTGAAGTATCAAGTGAGTCAAACACCAGACCGTTGAAGTATCAAGTGAGACAAACACCAGACCGTTGAAGTATCAAATAAGACAAACACCAGACCGTTGAAGTATCAAGTGAGACAAACACCAGACTGTTGAAGTATCAATCAAGTGAGACAAACAGCAGACTGTTGAAGTATCAAATAAGACAAACATCAGACTGTTGAAATATCAAGTGAGACAAACATCAGACTGTTGAAGTATCAAGTGAGACAAACTCTAGACTGTTGAAATATCAAGTGAACCAAACTCTAGACTGTTGAAGTATCAAGTGAGACAAACTCCAGACTGTTTAAGTATCAAGTTAGACATAGGTTACAATACTCTTTGTTGTTATCACACTTGACCCATTCTGTAGTCCATGTTTATCAAACTGAAACCATTATGTTAGCCATGTTTATCACACTTGAGCCATTCTGTAGGCCATGTTTATAAGACTGGACCCATTCTGTGATGGCAGGGTCAGTACAGGATCCAGTGATAACATTTCGTAGTAAGTGTGACGTCATGGAAAACTATTTACAGTCTTTATATTGGAGTGAGTTAGTCCGCTGTATGTCAAATGAACATTCACACCCCTTTAGTTAATACTTTGATTTTGTCTAGAGACGCCATTAACTTCATTGATGTCATATTTACTCCCTCATATTTGATTTTATTTAGAGACGCCCATAACATCATGGATGTCATCATACTGGCATTGATGTGGACCAGGTGGACAGTGGATTACATCATCACACAAAACGCAGACAACTACAACAACAGCCAGAGTTATGTTCTGATGGTATTTAATTGTTTAATGAGTGTCCGGGTGTTGAGTGTGTTTCATCTCACTAAATTTAGCACATCATTTAAAGTAAGTAAAAATATAGTCACATGACTAAATTTAGCACATCATTTAATATAAGTAACAGTATAGTCACCTGACTAAATTTAGCACGTCATTTAAAGTAAGTAGCAGTATAGCCACATGACTAAATTTAGCACATCATTTAATGTAAGCAACAGTATATTCACCTGACTAAATTTAGCACGTCATTTCGCCTTTAATATCTAACAATTGACTGAATTAACCTTTGATAACTCAAAGTTGACCTCTCCCAGGTGATGTACCTGTCCATCTTCACAGTACTGAAAGAGTTGTCTATGCTGGTCATTATACTCATCGCTGCAGTGTTGATATTTGGTACTTGTATGTTTGTAGCAGAAAACATGAGTGTGTCGGAAGAAAGTCACCCTGTGTTTGAAAATATTCCTGTGGCTATGTGGTGGGCAGTGGTCACTATGACTACTCTAGGGTAAGATTTATTGCAAATGTGGTTCGATATATATATAAATATACTAGCTATATCCTGTAAAACCTTTGCATAGAGTTATATGCCCAATGGTTTGATCTGTAGGCTAGGTTATTTTAGGCTTCGGATAGATCCGAATTTTTTCATGATTTTTATTACTATTGTTTACGTTTGACAATTTTAAACTGGAATACTGTTGTATTAGTGGGACGGATGGCCGAGTGGTGTAGATACTCGACTGTCGACCTGAGAGTCCTGGGTTCGATCCTCGGTGAGACCCATGGAATTTTTCCAGGTGAAATTTGGTGCAAAGTCGTCCCACAAGTCCACCCAGCTTTAATTATAGAAACAGATGAATTCTACATTTCATCTGCCCCGAAGGCCCGTTAGGGCTAAGAAGGGAACTTTACTTTACTTTACTGTTGTATTATTTCTTTACTTTCGATTTAACGCAGAGCCCACACCGCTATTATTTATATAGATTAGTGCTGCTGTTCGATTAACATTTTTTATCGAAATTAACGCAAAGTTAAAAACTGTATCGCAAAATTAACGCATATTTATTCAGCCAATTGCTTAAACAGAACAGTTTATTCACATTCGTCGGTTCGAGTGATGCTCTCCTCTAGTTAACAACACAGAAACAGAAAAGAGACGTTCACAAGGGACAGTTTATCTATCAACAGGGTTTATTTTTTCGCTCACTAAGACAAAAACTTGATCATCTTCAGAATCTGATGATAGTTCCTGCATTCGCGGTTCCTTTCGTGGTTGTTCTGATGTTTGTTTATCATCATTATGAAGTCCAGATTCTTTTACATCACCCGAGTCTAGACACTGATTGACACGTGTCATGTATATGAAACTATTAGTGCAGCTGTTATATACTTGACCAACATGTTGCTGTATATTAAATGCGATAAAATTATGCGAAAAAATGATGTAACTAAATTTCTAGCATCTCTTTATTGTGAACTAATTATAACCGGGTTCACTAAACACTTGTTGCTTAACCAATACATTACAATATATAATGTAAACAAGTGAATGAAACTTTTCTATTTTTACATTGACCGGGAAGGGAGCATGGGGTTTATCTGTCTATGGGCTATATAACAAAAACATCTTTTTTATATTAAAAGTGGAGCTTTTGTCCGCATACCCGGGGGTGGGTGTATTTGCGAATAGCAACAGGATGGGGGTGGTAGATATACGTAGTAAGTGAACGGACATTAAGTTCAAATTGTAGAGTGAAATTCGGTTATTTATCGATTAGGCGCTACTCTGAACTTTCAGGATTTGGTCAAATTAACGCACTTAGGTGTTGCGTTAAAACATTTAGTCGCAATTTTTTGACGCGTTAATCGCGCGTTAATGCAGTTTAATAGCAGACCTATACACACACACACACACACACACACACACACACACATATATATATATATATATATATATATATATATATACAGACCATATGAGCGGGGTGCAGCCGGTGCGCCCATAAAATTTTAGGTAGAGCAGTCGATATAAATTAAAGTAAATACATTGAAAATTAAAAAAAAAATTAATTTATATATTACATCATTCGCATCAAATTTAACTTTTATACATCATTAAGCTTCCGCAAATATGTATTTTTATTGTTAGTTATATTTTTGGCTTTCCATTAAAATATTTTTGCAGTGTTACGTCTTTGTTTAGTTTTTTACATTCTGCTAATCTTCGTTTTTTTTTTTTAATCTAAATATAAATTCTGTTTTAAAATTTAAATAACACTTTAAATTTTAGTTTATTTAAAATTCATTTTAAATTTTAGCTAATATTAATTTTTTTAACGCGGATAAGTCAAAAACTGAAGTATGTATCTTAGTCTAAAAGTCAAATTTAAATGAATTAAATTAATAATGTGACGTTTCGTGTTCAACTCAAAACACAAATGATTGAAGTATAAAATCAAACTAAATTAAAATACTGATTCAAAAAATTATATTATGTTATTTTGTTTTTAATTTTTATGTTAATTTATTTCAATATTTATAAAGTATTACTACACGAGCTGAACAAAAACAATTAAACTAATTCTTTAACCGTTTCCCCACTATAGTCGCCGCGCGTCGCCTCTCCTGGTGGCCAACTATAGTCGCCGCACACTTTCGAAAGCATATATTTTATGTAATTTTGGATAATGTTATTGGAGGGCTTACAGTTCGTTTTAGTGCAGCAAAACTGATTTCTGATAACTTCAGTTTTCTTTGGAATTATAAAAAAATGTCAGAAAAAGAATTAATTGCAAAGCAGCGAGACTAGCGGAGACATTTTAATGACATAATCTCTGAAGACCTTAAACAGGAAATGAATCACATAACAATGGCTCACAATGCCAATTTTGGTGGAAAACAGTTGGGCGCATTGGAATTGCTAAATGCTTTATGCAAATACAAATTAGAAAGCATATTTCCCAAACTTGACAGTTTGAGAATATTCCTTACAACACCAGCCACAGCAGCCCCGTAGCGTGAAAATTCTACAACAGGGACCAAGCATTCTACAGCAGGGGCCATGCAATAGCAGGGGGCAGGTAATACATTTTACTAAGAAGAACAAATAAGCAGGGGGCAGGTAATACATTTTACTAAGAAGAATAAATAAGCAGGGGGCAGGTAATACATTTTACTAAGTAGAACAAATAAGCAGGGGGCAGGTAATACATTTTACAAAGAAGAACAAATAAGCAGGGGGCAGGTAATACATTTTACTAAGTAGAACAAATAAGCAGGGGGCAGGTAATACATTTTACTAAGTAGAACAAATAAGCAGGGGGCGGTTGATACATTTTACTAAGTAGAACAAATAAGCAGGGGGCAGGTAATACATTTACTAAGTAGAACAAATAAGCAGGGGGCAGGTAATACATTTTACTAAGTAGAACAAATAAGCAGAGGGGGGCAGACAAAACGCCGCCCCACCCCCGCACCCCCGCACGCTATGGGCCTGAGCCACAGTAACATCTGCAGAAAGAAGTTTCAGCAAACTTAAACTCATAAAAAATGATCTCAGGTCTACCATGGGTCAGGAACGCCTGAACAGCCTAGCTAGGCTTAGTATTGAGTCTGAAATTGCAAAGAATATGGACTTTGACATTGTAATTCGTAGTTTTGCCAAAAAAAAAAGCAAGCAAAGCGACCTTGTATTAACAATATTTGTTTATACAATTTTTTTCATCATTTTATTCTTTTCTGTGTATTTTTTTTTATTAATTTAAGTATATTTGTTTATGATATATTCTAGTAATTGAACAGCTACATTAATCATTTAAAATTCAAAATTTAAAACCTTTTTCAAGTTTTTATTTGACTTAATATAATATGAAATAATTTTAATTATTAAAGTTTCAACTTCTTTACATACACGTTATAAACTAATAAACTGTGAAAGCAGAGCTGCCAAAACAAATTTTTACTTTATATTGAAACGAGGGGGCCCTAAAAAATCTTGCATCGGCACATTTTACTCATCTCGAGGGCTCTGTACTCTCTCTCTTTCTCTCACTCCTCATTTCTGTCGTTCTTAGACACACCACAGACAAACGTACACACATCTATTGACACTTTCTGCATGTACTTGTGACACGTACAGACAAACATACACACATATATTGACACATTCTGAATGTACTTGTGACACGTGCAGACAAACTTACACAAAATCTATTGACACTTTCTGAATGTACTTATGACACGTACAAACATAAACAAATATATTGACACTTTCTAAATGAACTTGTGACGCGTACAAACATACACACATCTATTGACACTTTCTGAATGTACTTGTAACACGTACAGACAAATAGACACACATCTATTGACACTTTCGAAATGTACTTGTGACACGTACAGACAAACATACACACATCTATTGACACTTTCTAAATGTACTTGTGACACGTACAGACAAACATACACACATCTATTGACACTTTCTGAATGTACTTGTGACACGTACAGACAAACGTACACATCTAGTGACACTTTCAGAATGTACTTGTGACACGTACAGACAAACATACACACATCTATTGACACTTTCAAAATGTACTTGTGACACGTACAGACAAACATACACACATCTATTGACACTTTCTGAATGTACTTGTGACACGTACAGACAAACGTACACATCTAGCGACACTTTCAGAATGTACTTGTGACACGTACAGACAAACATACACACATCTATTGACACTTTCAAAATGTACTTGTGACACGTACAACACTCAAAAATCTATTGCCACTTTCTGAATGTACTTGTGACACGTAAACACAAACATACACACATCTATTGACACTTTCTGAATATACTTGTGACACTACAGATAAACATACACACATCTATCGACACATTCTGAATGTACTTGTGACACGTAAGCACAAACAAACACACATCTATTGACACTTTCTGAATATACTTGTGACACTACAGACAAACATACACACATCTATTGACACTTTCTGAATGTACTTGTGACACGTACAGACAAACGTACACACATATATTGACACTTTCTGAATGTACTTATGACACGTACAGACAAACATACACACATCTATTGATACTTTCTAAATGTTATTGTGACACTTAAGACAAACATACACACATCTATTGACACTTTCTGAATGTTATTGTGACACGTACAGACAAACAAACACACATCTATTGACACTTTCTGAATGTTATTGTGATACGTACAGACAAACATACACACATCTATTGACACTTTCAGAATGAAGTTGTGACACGTACAAATATACACACATCTATTGACACTTTCTGAATGTACTTGTGACACGTACAGACAATCTTAAACACATATATTGAAACATTCTGAATGTATTTGTGACACGTAAAAGCCTACACACATCTATTGACACTTTCTGAATGTAATTATGACACGTACAGACAAACGTACACACGTATATTGAAACACTCTGAATGTATTTGTGACACGTACAGATAAACATACATACATCTATTGACACTTTCAGAATGTACTTGTGACACGTACAAACATACACACATATATTGAGACATTCTGAATGTACATGAGACACGTACAGACAAACATACACACATCTATTGACACTTTCTGAATGTACTTGTGACACGTACAGACAAACGTACACATCTAGTGACACTTTCAGAATGTACTTGTGACACGTACAGACAAACATACACACATCTATTGACACTTTCAAAATGTACTTGTGACACGTACAACACTCAAAAATCTATTGACACTTTCTGAATGTACTTGTGACACGTAAGCACAAACATACACACATCTATTGACACTTTCTGAATATACTTGTGACACTACAGACAAACATACACACATCTATTGACACTTTCTGAATGTACTTGTGACACGTACAGACAAACGTACACACATATATTGACACATTCTGAATGTATTTGTGACACGTACAGACAAACATACACACTTCTATTGACACTTTCTAAATGTACTTATGACACGTACAGACAAACATACACACATCTATTGATACTTTCTAAATGTTATTGTGACACTTAAGACAAACATACACACATCTATTGACACTTTCTGAATGTATTTGTGACACGTACAGACAAACATACATACATCTATTGACACTTTCAGAATGTACTTGTGACACGTACAAACATACACGCATATATTGAGACATTCTGAATGTACATGAGACACGTACAGACATACACACATCTATTGACACATTATGAATGTACTTGTGACACGTACAGACAAACATACACACATCTATTGACACTTTCTGAATGTACTTGGGACACGTACAGATAAACATACACACATCTGTTGACACTTTCTGAATGTTATTGTGACACGTACAGACAAACATACACACATCTATTGACACATTCTGAATGTTATTGTGAAACTTACAGACAAACATACACACATCTATTCACACTTTCTGAATGTTATTGTGACACGTACAGACAAACATTCACACATCTATTGACACTTTCAGAATGAACTTGTGACACGTACAAACATACACACATTTATTGACACTTTCTGAATGTATTTGTGACACGAACAAACATACACACATCTATTGACACATTATGAATGTACTTGTGACACGTACTAACATACACACATCTATTGACACTTTCTGAATGTACTTGTGACACGTAAGCACAAACATACACACATCTATTGACACTTTCTGAATATACTTGTGACACTACAGACAAACATACAGACATCCATTGACACATTCTGAATGTACTTGTGACACGTACAGACAAACTTACACACATCTATTGACACTTTCTGAATATACTTGTGACACTACAGACAAACATACATACATCTATTGACACTTTCTGAATGTATTTGTGACACGTACAGACAAACGTACACACTTATATTGACACATTCTGAATGTATTTGTGACACGTACAGAAAAACATACACACATGTATTGACACTTTCTGAATGTTATTGTGACACGTACAAACATACACACATCTATTGACACTTTCTGAATGTACTTGTGACACGTACAGACAATCTTAAACACATATATTGAAACATTCTGAATGTATTTGTGACACGTAAAAGCCTACACACATCTATTGACACTTTCTGAATGTAAGTATGACACGTACAGACAAACGTACACACGTATATTGAAACACTCTGAATGTATTTGTGACACGTACAGACAAACATACATACATCTATTGACACTTTCTGAATGTACTTATGACACGTACAAACATAAACAAATATATTGACACTTTCTAAATGAACTTGTGACGCGTACAAACATACACACATCTATTGACACTTTCTGAATGTACTTGTAACACGTACAGACAAATAGACACACATCTATTGACACTTTCGAAATGTACTTGTGACACGTACAGACAAACATACACACATCTATTGACACTTTCTAAATGTACTTGTGACACGTACAGACAAACATACACACATCTATTGACACTTTCTGAATGTACTTGTGACACGTACAGACAAACGTACACATCTAGTGACACTTTCAGAATGTACTTGTGACACGTACAGACAAACATACACACATCTATTGACACTTTCAAAATGTACTTGTGACACGTACAGACAAACATACACACATCTATTGACACTTTCTGAATGTACTTGTGACACGTACAGACAAACGTACACATCTAGTGACACTTTCAGAATGTACTTGTGACACGTACAGACAAACATACACACATCTATTGACACTTTCAAAATGTACTTGTGACACGTACAACACTCAAAAATCTATTGCCACTTTCTGAATGTACTTGTGACACGTAAACACAAACATACACACATCTATTGACACTTTCTGAATATACTTGTGACACTACAGATAAACATACACACATCTATCGACACATTCTGAATGTACTTGTGACACGTAAGCACAAACAAACACACATCTATTGACACTTTCTGAATGTACTTGTGACACGTAAAAGCCTACACACATCTATTGACACTTTCTGAATGTTATTGTGACACTTAAGACAAACATACACACATCTATTGACACTTTCTGAATGTTATTGTGACACGTACAGATAAACATACACACATCTATTGACACTTTCTGAATGTTATTGTGACACGTACAGACAAACATACACACATCTATTGACACTTTCAGAATGAAGTTGTGACACGCACAAATATAGACACTTCTATTGACACTTTCTGAATGTACTTGTGACACGTACAGACAATCTTAAACACATATATTGAAACATTCTGAATGTATTTGTGACACGTAAAAGCCTACACACATCTATTGACACTTTCTGAATGTAATTATGACACGTACAGACAAACGTACACACGTATATTGAAACACTCTGAATGTATTTGTGACACGTACAGACAAACATACATACATCTATTGAGACTTTCAGAATGTACTTATGACACGTACAAACATACACACATATATTGAGACATTCTGAATGTACATGAGACACGTACAGACATACACACATCTATTGACACATTATGAATGTACTTGTGACACGTACAGACAAACATACACACATCTATTGACACTTTCTGAATGTACTTGGGACACGTACAGATAAACATACACACATCTGTTGACACTTTCTGAATGTTATTGTGACACGTACAGACAAACATACACACATCTATTGACACATTCTGAATGTTATTGTGAAACTTACAGACAAACATACACACATCTATTCACACTTTCTGAATGTTATTGTGACACGTACAGACAAACATTCACACATCTATTGACACTTTCAGAATGAACTTGTGACACGTACAAACATACACACATTTATTGACACTTTCTGAATGTATTTGTGACACGAACAAACATACACACATCTATTGACACATTATGAATGTACTTGTGACACGTACTAACATACACACATCTATTGACACTTTCTGAATGTACTTGTGACACGTAAGCACAAACATACACACATCTATTGACACTTTCTGAATATACTTGTGACACTACAGACAAACATACAGACATCCATTGACACATTCTGAATGTACTTGTGACACGTACAGACAAACTTACACACATCTATTGACACTTTCTGAATATACTTGTGACACTACAGACAAACATACATACATCTATTGACACTTTCTGAATGTATTTGTGACACGTACAGACAAACGTACACACTTATATTGACACATTCTGAATGTATTTGTGACACGTACAGACAAACATACACACTTCTATTGACACTTTCTGAATGTACTTATGACACGTACAGACAAACATACACACATCTATTGATACTTTCCAAATGTTATTGTGACACTTAAGACAAACATACACACATCTATTGATACTTTCTGAATGTTATTGTGACACGTACAGACAAACATACACACATCTATTGACACTTTCTGAATGTTATTGTGACACTACAGAAAAACATACACACATGTATTGACACTTTCTGAATGTTATTGTGACACGTACAAACATACACACATCTATTGACACTTTCTGAATGTACTTGTGACACGTACAGACAATCTTAAACACATATATTGAAACATTCTGAATGTATTTGTGACACGTAAAAGCCTACACACATCTATTGACACTTTCTGAATGTAAGTATGACACGTACAGACAAACGTACACACGTATATTGAAACACTCTGAATGTATTTGTGACACGTACAGACAAACATACATACATCTATTGAGACTTTCAGAATGTACTTATGACACGTACAAACATACACACATATATTGAGACATTCTGAATGTACATGAGACACGTACAGACATACACACATCTATTGACACATTATGAATGTACTTGTGACACGTACAGACAAACATACACACATCTATTGACACTTTCTGAATGTACTTGGGACACGTACAGATAAACATACACACATCTGTTGACACTTTCTGAATGTTATTGTGACACGTACAGACAAACATACACACATCTATTGACACATTCTGAATGTTATTGTGAAACTTACAGACAAACATACACACATCTATTCACACTTTCTGAATGTTATTGTGACACGAACAGACAAACATACACACATCTATTGACACTTTCAGAATGAACTTGTGACACGTACAAACATACACACATTTATTGACACTTTCTGAATGTATTTGTGACACGAACAAACATACACACATCTATTGACACTTTATGAATGTACTTGTGACACGTACAAACATACACACATCTATTGACACTTTCTAAATGTATTTGTGACACGTAAGCACAAACATACACACATCTATTGACACTTTCTGAATATACTTGTGACACTACAGACAAACATACAGACATCCATTGACACATTCTGAATGTACTTGTGACACGTACAGACAAACATACACACATCTATTGACACATTCTGAATATACTTGTGACACTACAGACAAACATACATACATCTATTGACACTTTCTGAATGTATTTGTGACACGTACAGACAAACGTACACACATCTATTGACACATTCTGAATGTATTTGTGACACGTACAGACAAACATACACACTTCTATTGACACTTTCTGAATGTACTTATGACACGTACAGACAAACATACACACATCTATTGATACTTTCTAAATGTTATTGTGACACTTAAGACAAACATACACACATCTATTGACACATTCTGAATGTTATTGTGACACGTACAGACAAACATACACACATCTATTGACACTTTCTGAATGTACTTGTGACACGTAAAAGCCTACACACATCTATTGACACTTTCTGAATGTTATTGTGACACTTAAGACAAACATACACACATCTATTGACACTTTCTGAATGTTATTGTGACACGTACAGATAAACATACACACATCTATTGACACTTTCTGAATGTTATTGTGACACGTACAGACAAACATACACACATCTATTGACACTTTCAGAATGAAGTTGTGACACGCACAAATATAGACACTTCTATTGACACTTTCTGAATGTACTTGTGACACGTACAGACAATCTTAAACACATATATTGAAACATTCTGAATGTATTTGTGACACGTAAAAGCCTACACACATCTATTGACACTTTCTGAATGTAATTATGACACGTACAGACAAACGTACACACGTATATTGAAACACTCTGAATGTATTTGTGACACGTACAGACAAACATACACACATCTATTGACACTTTCAGAATGTACTTGTGACACGTACAAACATACACACATATATTGAGACATTGTGAATGTACATGAGACACGTACAGACATACACACATCTATTGACACATTATGAATGTACTTGTGACACGTACATACAAACATACACACATCTATTGACACTTTCTGAATGTACTTGGGACACGTACAGATAAACATACACACATCTGTTGACACTTTCTGAATGTTATTGTGACACGTACAGACAAACATACACACATCTATTGACACATTCTGAATGTTATTGTGAAACTTACAGAAAAACATACACACATCTATTGACACTTTCTGAATGTTATTGTGACACGTACAGACAAACATACACACATTTATTGACACTTTCAGAATGAACTTGTGACACGTACAAACATACACACATTTATTGACACTTTCTGAATGTATTTGTGACACGAACAAACATACACACATCTATTGACACTTTCTGAATGTACTTGTGACACGTAAGCACAAACATACACACATCTATTGACATTTCTGAATATAATTGTGACACTACAGACAAACATACAGACATCCATTGACACATTCTGAATGTACTTATGACACGTAAGCACAAACATACACACATCTATTGACACTTTCTGAATATACTTGTGACACTACAGACAAACATACATACATCTATTGACTTTTTCTGAATGTATTTGTGACACGTACAGACAAACGTACACACTTATATTGACTCATTCTGAATGTATTTGTGACACGTACAGACAAACATACACACTTCTATTGACACTTTCTGAATGTACTTACGACACGTACAGACAAACATAAACACATCTATTGATACTTTCTAAATGTTATTGTGACACTTAAGACAAACATACACACATCTATTGACACTTTCTGAATGTACTTGTGACACGTACAGACAATCTTAAACACATATATTGAAACATTCTGAATGTATTTGTGACACGTAAAAGCCTACACACATCTATTGACACTTTCTGAATGTAATTATGACACGTACAGACAAACGTACACACGTATATTGAAACACTCTGAATGTATTTGTGACACGTACAGACAAACATACATACATCTATTGACACTTTCAGAATGTACTTGTGACACGTACAAACATACACACATATATTGAGACATTCTGAATGTACATGAGACACGTACAGACATACACACATCTATTGACACATTATGAATGTACTTGTGACACGTACAGACAAACATACACACATCTATTGACACTTTCTGAATGTACTTGGGACATGTACAGATAAACATACACACATCTGTTGACACTTTCTGAATGTTATTGTGAAACGTACAGACAAACATACACACATCTATTGACACATTCTGAATGTTATTGTGAAACTTACAGACAAACATACACACATCTATTCACACTTTCTGAATGTTATTGTGACACGAACAGACAAACATACACACATCTATTGACACTTTCAGAATGAACTTGTGACACGTACAAACATACACACATTTATTGACACTTTCTGAATGTATTTGTGACACGAACAAACATACACACATCTATTGACACTTTATGAATGTACTTGTGACACGTACAAACATACACACATCTATTGACACTTTCTGAATGTACTTGTGACACGTAAGCACAAACATACACACATCTATTGACACTTTCTGAATATACTTGTGACACTACAGACAAACATACAGACATCCATTGACACATTCTGAATGTACTTGTGACACGTACAGACAAACATACACACATCTATTGACACTTTCTGAATGTACTTGTGACACTACAGACAAACATACATACATCTATTGACACTTTCTGAATGTATTTGTGACACGTACAGACAAATGTACACACATCTATTGACACTTTCTGAATGTTATTGTGACACGTACAGACAAACATACACACATCTATTGACACTTTCTGAATGTACTTGTGACACGTAAAAGCCTACACACATCTATTGACACTTTCCGAATGTTATTGTGACACTTAAGACAAACATACACACATCTATTGACACTTTCTGAATGTTATTGTGACACGTACAGATAAACATACACACATCTATTGACACTTTCTGAATGTTATTGTGACACGTACAGACAAACATACACACATCTATTGACACTTTCAGAATGAAGTTGTGACACGCACAAATATACACACTTCTATTGACACATTCTGAATGTACTTGTGACACGTACAGACAATCTTAAACACATATATTAAAACATTCTGAATGTATTTGTGACACGTAAAAGCCTACACACATCTATTGACACTTTCTGAATGTAATTATGACACGTACAGACAAACGTACACACGTATATTGAAACACTCTGAATGTATTTGTGACACGTACAGACAAACATACATACATCTATTGACACTTTCAGAATGTACTTGTGACACGTACAAACATACACACATATATTGAGACATTGTGAATGTACATGAGACACGTACAGACATACACACATCTATTGACACATTATGAATGTACTTGTGACACATACAGACAAACATACACACATCTATTGACACTTTCTGAATGTACTTGGGATACGTACAGATAAACATACACAAATCTGTTGACACTTTCTGAATGTTATTGTGACACGTACAGACAAACATACACACATCTATTGACACATTCTGAATGTTATTGTGAAACTTACAGACAAACATACACACATCTATTGACACTTTCTGAATGTTATTGTGACACGTACAGACAAACATACACACATCTATTGACACTTTCAGAATGAACTTGTGACACGTACAAACATACACACATTTATTGACACTTTCTGAATGTATTTGTGACACGAACAAACATACACACATCTATTGACACTTTATGAATGTATTTGTGACACGTACAAACATACACACATCTATTGACACTTTCTGAATGTACTTGTGACACGTATAAACATACACACATCTACTGACACTTTCTGAATGTACTTGTAACACGTACAGACAAACATACACACATCCATTGACACATTCTGAATGTACTTGTGACACGTACGCACAAACATAGACACATCTATTGACACTTTCTGAATGTACTTGTGATACGTACAGACAAACATACACACATCTATGGACACTTTCTAAATGTACTTGTGACACGTACAGACAAACGTACAAACATATATTGCCACATTCTCAATCTATTTGTGACATGTTCAGACAAACATACACTCATCTATTGACACTTTCTGAATGTAATTATGACAAGTACAGACAAACGTACACACATATATTGACACATTCTGTATGAACTTGTGACACGTACAAACATACACACATCTACTGACACTTTCTGAATGTACTTGTGACACGTACAAACATACACACATCTATTGACACATTCTGAATGTACTTGTGACACGTACGCACAAACATAGACACATCTATTGACACTTTCTTAATGTACTTGTGATATGTACAGACAAACATACACACATCTATTGACACTTTCAGACTGTACTTGTGACACGTAAAAACATACAAAAATCTATTGATACTTTCTAAATGTAATTGTGACACGTACAGAAAAACATACACACATCTATTAACACTTTCAGAATAAACTTTTCACAAGTACAAACATACACACATTTATTGACACTTTCTGAATGTACTTGTGACACGTACAGACAAACGTAAACACATCTATCGACACTTTCTGAATGTACTTGTGACACGTACAGACAAAAATTCACACATCTATTGACACTTTCTGTATGTACTTGTTACACGTACAGACAAACGTACACATCTAGTGAAATTTTCATAATGTACTTGTGACACCTACAGACAAAAATTCACTCATCTATTGACACATTCAAAATGTACATGTAACACGTACAAACTTACACACATCTATTGACACTTTCTGAATGTACTTGTGACACGTACAGATAAACATACACACATCTATTGACACATTTTGAATGTACTTGTGACACGTACAGACAAACATACACACAACTATTGGCACTTTCGTAATGTACTTGTGACACGTACAGACAAATATACACACATCTATTGATACTTTCTGAATGTTATTGTGACACGTAAAGACAAACATACACAGATATATTGACACAATCTGAATGTTATTGTGACACGTACAGACAAACATACACACATCTATTGACACTTTCAGAATGAACTTGTGACACGTGCAAACATACACACATTTATTGACACTTTCTGAATGTTATTGTGACACGTAAAGACAAACATACACACATCTATTGGAACTTTCTGAATGTACTTGTGACAAGTATAGACAAACATACACACATCTATTGACAATTTAAGAATGTACATATGACACGTACAGACATACACACATCTATTGGCACATTCAGAATGTACGTGTGACACGTACAAACATACACAAATCTATTGAATTTTTCAGAATGTACTTGTGACACGTACAGACAAACATACACAAATCTATTGACACATTCTGAATGTAGTTGTTACACGTAAGCACAAACATAGACACATCTATTGACACTTTCTGAATGTACTTGTGACACGTACAGACAAACATACAAACATGTAATGACACATTCTGTATGTACTTGTAACACGTACAAACATACAAAATATATTGACTTTTTCTGAATGTAAGTGTGACAATTATAGACAAACATACACACATCTATTGACACATTCTGAATGTACTTGTAACACGTACAAACATACATAATATATTGACTTTTTCTGAATGTACGTGTGACAATTATAGAGAAACATACACACATCTATTGACACTTTCAGAATAAATTTTTGACACGTACAAACATACACACATTTATTGACACTTTCTGAATGTACTTGTGACACGTACAGACAAACGTACACACATCTATTGACACTTTCTGAATGTACTTGTGACACGTACAGATAAACATTCACACATCTATTGACACTTTCTGAATATACTTGTCACACGTACAGACAAACGTACACATCTAGTGAAACTTTCAGAAAGTACTTGTGACACGTACAGACAAACATAAACACATCTATTGACACATTCAAAATGTACATAAAATACGTACAAACTTACACACATCTATTGACACTTTCTGAATGTACTTGTGACACGTACAGCGAAACAAACACACATCTATTGACACATTTTGAATGTACTTGTGACACGTACAGACAAACATACACACATCTATTGACACTTTCGTAATGTACTTGTGACACGTACAGACAAACATACACACATCTATTGATACTTTCTAAATATTATTGTGACACGTATAGAAAAAAAGTACAAACATATATTGACACATTCTGAATGTATTTGTGACATGTACAGACAAACATACACACATCTATTGACACTTTCAGAATGAACATGTGACGCGTACAAACATACACACATTTATTGACACTTTCTGAATGTACTTGTGACACGTACAGAAAAACGTACACACATATATTGACAAATTCTGAATGAACTTGTGACACGTAAGCACAAACATAGACACATCTATTGACAATTTCTGAATGTACTTGTGACACGTACAGACAAACATACACACATCTATTGACACTTTCAGAATGTACTTGTGACACGTACAGACAAACGTACACACATATATAGACACATTCTGAATGTACTTGTAACACGTACAAACAAACATACACACATCTATTGACACTTTCAGAATGTACTTGTGACACGAACAAACATACACACATCTGTTGACACTTTCAGAATGTACTTGTGACACGTAAAAACATACAAAAATCTATTGACACTTTCTAAATGTTATTGTGACACGTACAGACAAACGTACACACATCTATTGACACTTTCTGAATGTACTTGTTACACGTACAGACAAACGTACACATCTAGTGAAACTTTCAGAATGTACTTGTGACACGTACAGACAAACATACACAAATTTATTGACACTTTCTGAATGTACTTGTGACACATACAGACAAACAAACACACATCTATTGACACTTTTGTAATGTACTTGTGACACGTACAGACAAATATACACACATCTTTTGATACTTTCTGAATGTTATTGTGACACGTAAAGACAAACATACACACATCTATTGACACTTTCTGAATGTTATTGTGACACGTACAGACAAACAAACACACATCTATTGACACTTTTGTAATGTACTTGTGACACGTACAGACAAACATACACACATCTTTTGATACTTTCTGAATGTTATTGTTACACGTAAAGACAAACATACACACATCTATTGACACTTTCTGAATGTACTTGTGACACGTACAGACAAACGTACACATATATATTGACACATTCTGTATGTACTTGTGACACGTACAGACAAACGTACACAAATATATTGACAATTTCTGAATGTACTTGTGACACGTAAGCACAAACATAGACACATCTATTGACACTTTCAGAATGTACTTGTGACACGTAAAAACATACAAAAATCTATTGACACTTTCAGAATGTACTTATGACACGTACAGACAAACGTACACACATATATAGACACATTCTGAATGTACTTGTAAAACGTACAAACAAACATACACACATCTATTGACACTTTCTGAATATACTTGTGACACGTATAGAAAAAAAGTACAAACATATATTGACACATTCTGAATGTACTTGTGACACGTACAAACAAACGTACACACATCTATTGACACTTTCTGAATGTACTTGTGACACGTACAGACAAAAATTCACACATCTTTTGACACTTTCTGAATGTACTTTTTACACGTACAGACAAACGTACACATCTATTGAAACTTTCAGAATGTACTTGTGACACGTACAGACAAACATACACACATCTATTGACACATTCAAAATGTACATAAAATACGAACAAACTTACACACATCTATTGACACTTTCTGAATGTACTTGTGACACGTACAGCCAAACAAATACACATCTATTGACACTTTCTGAATGTACTTGTGACAAGTACAGACAAAAATTCACACATCTTTTGACACTTTCTGAATGTACTTGTGACACGTACAGACAAACATACACACATCTTTTGACACTTTCTGAATGTTATTGTGACACGTACAGACAAACATACACACATTTATGCACTTTTTCTGAATGTACTTGTGACACGTACAGACAAACGTACACACATCTATTGACACTTTCTGAATGTACTTGTGACACGTACAGACAAACATACACACATCTATCGACACTTTCAGAATGTACTTGTGACAAGTATAGACAAACATACACACATCTATTGACACTTTCAGAATGTACTTGTGACACGTACAGACATACACACATCTATTGCCACTTTCTGAATGTAATTATGACACGTACAGACAAACGTACACATATATATTGACACATTCTGTATGTACTTGTGACACGTACAGACAAACGTACACACATATATTGACAAAGTCTGAATGTACTTGTGACACGTAAGCACAAACATAGACACATCTATTGACAATTTCTGAATGTACTTATGACACGTACAGACAAACGTACACACATCTATAGACACATTCTGAATGTACTTGTAACACGTACAAACAAACATACACACATCTATTGACACTTTCTGAATGTTACTGTGACACGTAAAAACATACAAAAATCTATTGACACTTTTTAAATGTTATTGTGACACGTACAGCCAAACATACACACATCTATTGACACTTTCGTAATGTACTTGTGACACGTACAGACAAACATACAAACATGTAATGACACTTTCTGAATTACTTGTGACACGTATAGAAAAAAAGTACAAACATATATTGACTCATTCTGAATGTATTTGTGACATGTACAGACAAACATACACACATCTTTTGACACTTTTAGAATGAACATGTGACGCGTACAAACATACACACATTTATTGACACTTTCTGAATGTACTTGTGACACGTACAGACAAACGTACACACATATATTGACAAATTCTGAATGTACTTATGACATGTAGAGACAAACGTACACATATAAATAGACACATTCTGAATGTACTTGTAACACGTACAAACAAACATACACACATCTATTGACACTTTCAGAATGTACTTGTGACACGTACAAACATACAGACATATATTGATACATTCTGAATGTACATGAGACACGTACAAACATACACACATCTATTGACACATTATGAATGTACTTGGGACACGTACAGATAAACATACACACATCTGTTGACACTTTCTGAATGTTATTGTGACACGTACAGACAAACATACACACTTCTATTGACACATTCTGAATGTTATTGTGAAACTTACAGACAAACATACACACATCTATTAACACTTTCTGAATGTTATTGTGACACGTACAGACAAACATACACACATCTATTGACACTTTCTGAATGAACTTGTGACACGTACAAACATACACACATTTATTCACACTTTCTAAATGTATTTGTGACACGAACAAACATACACACATCTATTGACACTTTATGAATGTACTTGTGACACGTACAAACATACACACATCTATTGACACTTTCTGAATGTACTTGTGACACGTAAGCACAAACATACACACATCTATTGACACTTTCTGAATATACTTGTGACACTACAGACAAACGTACAGACATCCATTGACACATTCTGAATGTACTTGTGACACGTACAGACAAACATACACACATCTATTGACCCTTTCTGAATATACTTGTGACACTACAGACAAACATACATACATCTATTGACACTTTCTGAATGTATTTGTGACACGTACAGACAAACGTACACACTTATATTGACACATTCTGAATGTATTTGTGACACGTAAGATAAACATACACAATTCTATTGACACTTTCTGAATGTACTTATGACACGTACAGACAAACATACATACATCTATTGATACTTTCTAAATGTTATTGTGACACTTAAGACAAACATACACACATCTATTGACACTTTCTGAATGTTATTGTGACACGTACAGACACATCTATTGACACTTTCTGAATGTTATTGTGACACGTACAGACAAACATACACACATCTATTGACACTTTCAGAATGAAGTTGTGACACGTACAAATATACACACATCTATTGACACTTTCTGAATGTACTTGTGACACGTACAGACAATCTTAAACACATATATTGAAACATTCTGAATGTATTTGTGACACGTAAAAGCCTACACACATCTATTGACACTTTCTGATTGTAATTATGACACGTACAGACAAACGTACACACGTATATTAAAACACTGTGAATGTATTTGTGACACGTACAGACAAACATACATACATCTATTGACACTTTCAGAATGTACTTGTGACACGTACAAACAAACACACATATATTGAGACATTCTGAATGTACATGAGACACGTACAGACATACACACATCTATTGACACATTATAAATTTACTTGTGACACGTACAGACAAACATACACACATCTATTGACACTTTCTGAATGTACTTGGGACACGTACAGATAAACATACACACATCTGTTGACACTTTCTGAATGTACTTGTGACACGTACAGACAAACGTACAAACATATATTGACACATTCTGAATCTATTTGTGACATGTACAGACAAACATACACACATCTATTGACACTTTCTGAATGTAATTATGACATGTACAGACAAACGTACACACATATATTGACACATTCTGTATGTACTTGTGACACTTACAGACAAACATACACAATCTATTGACACTTTCTGAATGTACTTGTGACACGTACAAACATACACACATCTACTGACACTTTCTGAATGTACTTGTGACACGTACAAACATACACACATCTTTTGACACTTTCAGAATGTACTTGTGACACATAAAAACATACAAAAATCTATTGACACTTTCTAAATGTAATTGTGACACGTACAGACAAACATACACAGATCTATTAACATTTTCAGAATAAAATTTAACAAGTACAAACATACACACATTTATTGACACTTTCTTAATGTACTTGTGACACGTACAGACAAACGTAAACACATCTATTGACACTTTCTGAATGTACTTGTGACACGTACAGACAAACATTCACACATCTATTGACACTTTCTGAATGTACTTGTTACACGTATAGACAAACGTACACATCTATTGAAACTTTCAGAATGTACTTGTGACACGTACAGACAAAAATTCACACATCTATTGACACATTAAAAATGTACATGTAACACGTACAAACTTACACACATCTATTGACACTTTCTGAATGTACTTGTGACACGTACAGCCAAACAAACACACATCTATTGACACATTTTGAATGTACTTGTGACACTTACAGACAAACATACACACAACTATTGACACTTTCGTAATGTACTTGTGACACGTACAGACAAACATACACACATCTATTGATACTTTCTGAATGTTAATGTGACACGTACAGACAAACATACACACATATATTGACACTTTCTGAATGTTATTGTGACACGTACAGACAAACATACACATATCTATTGACACTTTCAGAATGAACTTGTGACACGTGCAAACATACACACATTTATTGACACTTTCTGAATGTTATTGTGACACGTAAAGACAAACATACACACATCTATTGAAACTTTCTGAATGTACTTGTGACAAGTATAGACAAACATACACACATCTATTGACAATTTAAGAATGTACATATGACACGTACAGACATACACACATCTATTGGCACATTCAGAATGTACGTGTGACACGTACAAACATACACAAATCTATTGAATTTTTCAGAATGTACTTGTGACACGTACAGACAAACATACACACATTTATTGACACATTCTGAATGTACTTGTTACACGTAAGCACAAACATAGACACATCTATTGACACTTTCTGAATGTACTTTTGACACGTACAGACAAACATACAAACATGTAATGACACTTTCTGTATGTACTTGTAACACGTACAAACATACAAAATATATTGACTTTTTCTCAATGTACGTGTGACAATTATAGACAAACATACACACATCTATTGACACATTCTGAATGTACTTGTAACACGTACAAACATACAAAATATATTGACTTTTTCTGAAAGTACGTGTGACAATTATAGACAAACATACACACATCTATTGACACTTTCAGAATAAATTTTTGACACGTACAAACATATACATATTTATTGACACTTTCTGAATGTACTTGTGACACGTACAGACAATTGTACACACATCTATTGACACTTTCTGAATGTACTTGTGACACGTACAAACATACACACATCTACTGACACTTTCTGAATGTACTTGTAAGACGTACAGACAAACATACACACATCTATTGACACATTCTGAATGTACTTGTGACACGTGCGCACAAACGTACACACATCTATTGACACTTTCTGAATGTTATTGTGACACGTACAAACATACACACATCTATTGACACATTCTGAATGTACTTGTGACACGTACGCACAAACATAGACACATCTATTGACACTTTCTGAATGTACTTGTGATACGTACAGACAAACATACACACATCTATTGAAACTTTCTAAATGTACTTGTGACACGTATAGACAAACGTACAAACATATATTGACACATTCTGAATCTATTTGTGACATGTACAGACAAACATACACACATCTATTGACACATTCTGAATGTACTTGTGAGACGTACGCACAAACGTACACACATCTATTGACACTTTCTGAATGTTATTGTGACACGTACAAACATACACACATCTACTGACACTTTCTGAATGTACTTGTAAGACGTACAGACAAACATACACACATCTATTGACACATTCTGAATGTACTTGTGACAGGTACGCACAAACATAGACACATCTATTGACACTTTCTGAATGTACTTGTGATACGTAAAGACAAACATACACACATCTATTGACACTTTCTGAATGTAATTATGACATGTACAGACAAACGTACACACATATATTGACTCATTCTGTATGAACTTGTGACACGTACAGACAAACATACACACATCTATTAACACTTTCTGAAAGTACTTGTGACACGTACAAACATACACACATCTACTGACACTTTCTGAATGTACTTGTGACACGTACAAACATACACACATCTATTGACACATTCTGAATGTACTTGTGACACGTACGCACAAACATAGACACATCTATTGACACTTTCTTAATGTACTTGTGATACGTACAGACAAACATACACACATCTATTGACACTTTCAGAATGTACTTTTGACACATAAAAACATACAAAAATCTATTGACACTTTCTAAATGTAATTGTGACACGTACAGACAAACATACACACATCTATTAACATTTTCAGAATAAACTTTAACAAGTACAAACATACACACATTTATTGACACTTTCTTAATGTACTTGTGACACGTACAGACAAACATAAACACATCTATTGACACTTTCTGAATGTACTTGTGACACGTACAGACAAACATTCACACATCTATTGACACTTTCTGAATGTACTTGTTACACGTATAGACAAACGTACACACATCTATTGAAACTTTCAGAATGTACTTGTGACACGTACAGACAAAAATTCACACATCTATTGACACATTCAAAATGTACATGTAACACGTACAAACTTACACACATCTATTGACACTTTCTGAATGTACTTGTGACACGTACAGCCAAACAAACACACATCTATTGACACATTTTGAATGTACTTGTGACACGTACAGACAAACATACACACATTTATTGACACTTTCTGAATGTTATTGTGACACGTAAAGACAAACATACACACATCTCTTGAAACTTTCTGAATGTACTTGTGACAAGTATAGACAAACATACACACATCTATTGACAATTTAAGAATGTACATATGACACGTACAGACATACACACATCTATTGGCACATTCAGAATGTACGTGTGACACGTACAAACATACACAAATCTATTGAATTTTTCAGAATGTACTTGTGACACGTACAGACAAACATACACACATCTATTGACACATTCTGAATGTATTTGTTACACGTAAGCACAAACATAGACACATCTATTGACACTTTCTGAATGTACTTGTGACACGTACAGACAAACATACAAACATGTAATGACACTTTCTGTATGTACTTGTAACACGTACAAACATACAAAATATATTGACTTTTTCTGAATGTACGTGTGACAATTATAGACAAACATACACACATCTATTGACACATTCTGAATGTACTTGTAACACGTACAAACATACACACATCTATTGACAATTTCAGAATAAATTTTTGACACGTACAAACATATACACATTTATTGACACTTTCTGAATGTACTTGTGACACGTACAGACAAACGTACACACATCTATTGACACTTTCTGAATGTACTTGTGACACGTACAGACAAACATACACACATCTATTTTCACTTTCTGAATGTTATTGTGACACGTACTGACAAACATACACACATCTATTGACACTTTCTGAATGTACTTGTGACACGTACAGACAAACATACACACATCTATTTTCACTTTCTGAATGTTATTGTGACACGTACAGACAAACATACACACATCTATTGACACTTTCAGAATGAACTTGTCACAAGTGCAAACATACACACATCTATTGACACTTTCTGAATGTACTTGTGACACGTACAGACAAACATACAAACATGTAATGACACTTTCTGAATGTACTTGTGACACGTATAGAAAAAAAGTACAAACATACATTGACACATTCTGAATGTATTTGTGACATGTACTGACAAACATACACACATATATTGACACTTTCAGAATGTACTTGTGACACGTAAGCACAAACATAGACACATCTATTGACAATTTCTGAATGTACTTGTGACACGTACAGACAAACATACACACATCTATTGACACTTTCAGAATGTACTTATGACACGTACAGACAAACGTACACACATATATAGACACATTCTAAATGTACTTGTAACACGTACAAACAAACATACACACATCTATTGACACTTTCAGAATGTACTTGTGACACGTAAAAACATACAAAAATCTATTGACACTTTCTAAATGTTACTGTGACACGTACAGACAAACATACACACATCTATTGACACTTTCAGAATAAACTTTTGACACGTACAAACATACACACATCTATTGACACTTTCAGAATGTACTTGTGACACGTAAAAACATACAAAAATCTATTGACACTTTCTAAATGTTATTGTGACACGTACAGACAAACGTACACACATCTATTGACACTTTCTGAATGTACTTGTGACACGTAGAGACAAAAATTCACACATCTTTTGACACTTTCTGAATGTACTTGTTACACGTAGAGACAAACGTACACATCTAGTGAAACTTTTAGAATGTACTTGGGACACGTACAGACAAACATACACACATCTATTGACACATTCAAAATGTACATAAAATACGTACAAACTTACACACATCTATTGACACTTTCTGAATGTACTTGTGACACGTACAGCCAAACAAACACACATCTATTGACACTTTTGTAATGTACTTGTGACACGTACAGACAAATATACACACATCTTTTGATACTTTCTGAATGTTATTGTGACACGTAAAGACAAACATACACACATCTATTGACACTTTCTGAATGTTATTGTGACACGTACAGACAAACATACACACATCTATTGACACATTCAAAATGTACATAAAATTCGTACAAACTTACACACAACTATTGACACTTTCTGAATGTACTTGTGACACTTACAGCAAAACAAACACACATCTATTGACACATTTTGAATGTACTTGTGACACGTACAGACAAACGTACACACATCTATTGACACTTTCTGAATGTACTTGTGACACGTACACACAAAAATTCACACATCTTTTGACACTTTCTGAATGTACTTGTGACACGTACAGACAAACAAACACACATCTATTGACACTTTTGTAATGTACTTGTGACACGTACAGACAAACATACACACATCTTTTGATACTTTCTGAATGTTATTGTGACACGTAAAGACAAACATACACACATCTATTGACACTTTCTGAATGTTATTGTGACACGTGCAGACAAACATACACATTTATTGACACTTTCTGAATGTACTTGTGACACGTAAGCACAAACATAGACACATCTATTGACAATTTCTGAATGTACTTGTGACACGTACAGACAAAAATTCACACATCTTTTGACACTTTCTGAATGTACTTGTTACACGTACAGACAAACATACACACATCTATTGACACTTTCAGAATGTACTTATGACACGTACAGAAAAACGTACAAACATATATAGACACATTCTGATTGTACTTGTAACACGTACAAACAATTATAAACACATCTATTGACACTTTCAGAATGTACTTGTGACACGTAAAAACATACAAAAATCTATTGACACTTTCTAAATGTTTATGTGACACGTACAGACAAACATACACACATCTATTGACACTTTCGTAATGTACTTGTGACACGTACAGACAAACATACACACATCTTTTGATACGTTCTGAATGTTATTGTGACACGTAAAGACAAACATACACACATCTATTGACACTTTCTGAATGTTATTATGACACGTACAGACAAACATACACACATCTATTTACACTTTCTGAATGTACTTGTGACACGTACAGACAAAAATTCACACATCTTTTGACACTTTCTGAATGTACTTGTTACACGTACAGACAAACGTACACATCTAGTGAAACTTTCAGAATGTACTTGTGACACGTACAGACAAACATACACACATCTATTGACATATTCAAAATGTACATAAAATACGTACAAACTTACACACATCTATTAACACTTTCTGAATGTACTTGTGACACGTACAGCCAAACAAACACACATCTATTGACACATTTTGTTTGTACTTGTGACACGTACAGACAAATATACACACATCTTTTGATACTTTCTGAATGTTATTGTGACACGTAAAGACAAACATACACACATCTATTGACACTTTCTGAATGTTTATGTGACACGTAAAGACAAACATACACACATCTATTGACACTTTCTGAATGTTATTGTGACACGTGCAGACAAACATACACACATGTATTGACACTTTCTAAATGTACTTGTGACACGTACAGACAAACATACAAACATGTAATGACACTTTCTGTATGTACTTGTAACACGTACAAACATACAAAATATATTGACTTTTTCTGAATGTACGTGTGACAATTATAGACAAACATACACACATCTATTGACACATTCTGAATGTACTTTTAACACGTACAAACATACAAAATAAATTGACTTTTTCTGAAAGTACGTGTGACAATTATAGACAAACATACACACATCTATTGACACTTTCAGAATAAATTTTTGACACGTACAAACATATACACATTTATTGACACTTTCTGAATGTACTTGTGACACGTACAGACAAACGTACACACATCTATTGACACTTTCTGAATGTACTTGTTACACGTACAGACAAACGTACACATCTAGTGAAAATTTCAGAAAGTACTTGTGACACGTACAGACAAACATAAACACATCTATTGACACATTCAAAATGTACATAAAATACGTACAAACTTACACACATCTATTGAAACTTTCTGAATGTACTTGTGACACGTACAGCGAAACAAACACACATTTAGTGACACATTTTGAATGTACTTGTGACACGTACAGACAAACATACACACATCTATTGACACTTTCGTAATGTACTTGTGACACGTACAGACAAACATACACACATCTATTTTCACTTTCTGAATGTTATTGTGACATGTACAGACAAACATACACACATCTATTGACACTTTCTGAATGTTATTGTGACACTTACAGACAAACATCCACACATCTATTGACACTTTCAGAATGAACTTGTCACAAGTGCAAACATACACACATCTGTTGACACTTTCTGAATGTTTTTGTGACACGTACAGACAAACATACAAACATGTAATGACACTTTCTGAATGTACTTGTGACACGTATAGAAAAAAAGTACAAACATATATTGACACATTATGAATGTATTTGTGACACGTACAGACAAACATACACACATCTATTGACACTTTCAGAATGAACATGTGACGCGTACAAACATACACACATTTATTGACACTTTCTGAATGTACTTGTGATACGTACAGAAAAACGTACACACATATATTGACAAATTCTGAATGTACTTGTGACACGTAAGCACAAACATAGACACATTTATTCACAATTTCTGAATGTACTTGTGACACGTACAGACAAACATACACACATCTATTGACACTTTCAGATTGTACTTATGACACGTACAGACAAACGTACACACATATATAGACACATTCTAAATGTACTTGTAACACGTACAAACAAACATACACACATTTATTGACACTTTCAGAATGTACTTGTGACACGTAAAAACATACAAAAATCTATTGACACTTTCTAAATGTTATTGTGACACGTACAGACAAACATACACACATCTATTGACACTTTCAGAATAAACTTTTGACACGTACAAACATACACACATCTATTGACACTTTCAGAATGTACTTGTGACACGTAAAAACATACAAAAATCTATTGACACTTTTTAAATGTTATTGTGTCACGTACAGACAAACGTACACACATCTATTGACACTTTCTGAATGTACTTGTGACACGTACAGACATAAATTTACACATCTTTTGACACTTTCTAAATGTACTTGTTACACGTACAGACAAACGTACACGTCTAGTGAAACTTTTAGAATGTACTTGGGACACGTACAAACAAACATACACACATCTATTGACACATTCAAAATGTACATAAAATACGTACAAACTTACACACATCTATTGACACTTTCTGAATGTACTTGTGACACGTACAGCCAAACAAACACACATCTATTGACACTTTTGTAATGTACTTGTAACACGTACAGACAAATATACACACATCTTTTGTTACTTTCTGAATGTTATTGTGACACGTAAAGACAAACATACACACATCTATTGACACTTTCTGACTGTTATTGTGACACGTACAGACAAACATACACACATCTATTGACACATTCAAAATGTACATAAAATTCTTACAAACTTACATACAACTATTGACACTTTCTGAATGTACTTGTGACACTTACAGCAAAACAAACACACATCTATTGACACATTTTGAATGTACTTGTGACACGTACAGACAAACGTACACACATCTATTGACACTTTCTGAATGTACTTGTGACACGTACAGACAAAAATTCACACATCTTTTGACACTTTCTGAATGTACTTGTGACACGTACAGACAAACAAACACACATCTATTGACACTTTTGTAATGTACTTGTGACACGTACAGACAAACATACACACATCTTTTGATACTTTCTGAATGTTATTGTGACACGTAAAGACAAACATACACACATCTATTGACACTTTCTGAATGTTATTGTGACACGTGCAGACAAACATACACATTTATTGACACTTTCTGAATGTACTTGTGACACGTACAGACAAACGTACACATATATATTGACACATTCTGTATATACTTGTGACACGTTCAGACAAACGTACACAAATATATTGAGAAATTCTGAATGTACTTGTGACACGTAAGCACAAACATAGACACATCTATTGACAATTTCTGAATGTACTTTTGACACGTACAGACAAACATACACACATCTATTGACACTTTCAGAATGTACTTATGACACGTACAGACAAACGTACACACATATATAGACACATTCTGAATGTACTTGTAACACGTACAAACAAACATACACACATCTATTGACACTTTCAGAATGTACTTGTGACACGTAAAAACATACAAAAATCTATTGACACTTTCTAAATGTTTATGCGACACGTACAGACAAACATACACACATCTATTGACACTTTCGTAATGTACTTGTGACACGTACAGACAAACATACACACATCTATTGATACTTTCTGAATGTTATTGTGACACGTAAAGACAAACATACACACATCTATTGACACTTTCTGAATGTTATTATGACACGTACAGACAAACATACACACATCTATTGACACTTTCTGAATGTTATTGTGACACGTACAGACAAACATACACACATCTATTGACACTTTCTGAATGTACTTGTGACACGTACAGACAAACATATAAACATGTAATGACACTTTCTGAATGTACTTGTGACACGTATAGAAAAAAAGTACAAACATATATTGACACATTCTGAATGTACTTGTGACACGTACAGACAAACATACACACATCTATTGACACTTTCTGAATGTACATGTGACACGTACAGACAAAAATTCACACATTTTTTGACACTTTCTGAATGTACTTGTTACACGTACAGACAAACGTACACATATATAGTGACACATTCTGTATATACTTGTGACACGTTCAGACAAACGTACACAAATATATTGAGAAATTCTGAATGTACTTGTGACACGTAAGCACAAACATAGACACATCTATTGACAATTTCTGAATGTACTTGTGACACGTACAGACAAACATACACACATCTATTGACACTTTCAGAATGTACTTATGACACGTACAGACAAACGTACACACATATATAGACACATTCTGAATGTACTTGTAACACGTACAAACAAACATACACACATCTATTGACACTTTCTGAATGTACTTGTGACACGTACAGCCAAACAAACACAAATCTATTGACACTTTTGTAATGTACTTGTAACACGTACAGACAAATATACACACATCTTTTGTTACTTTCTGAATGTTATTGTGACACGTAAAGACAAACATACACACATCTATTGACACTTTCTGACTGTTATTGTGACACGTACAGACAAACATACACACATCTATTGACACATTCAAAATGTACATAAAATTCTTACAAACTTACATACAACTATTGACACTTTCTGAATGTACTTGTGACACTTACAGCAAAACAAACACACATCTATTGACACATTTTGAATGTACTTGTGACACGTACAGACAAACGTACACACATCTATTGACACTTTCTGAATGTACTTGTGACACGTACAGACAAAAATTCACACATCTTTTGACACTTTCTGAATGTACTTGTGACACGTACAGACAAACAAACACACATCTATTGACACTTTTGTAATGTACTTGTGACACGTACAGACAAACATACACACATCTATTGACACTTTCTGAATGTTATTGTGACACGTACAGACAAACATACACACATCTATTGACACTTTCTGAATGTTATTGTGACACGTGCAGACAAACATACACATTTATTGACACTTTCTGAATGTACTTGTGACACGTACAGACAAACGTACACATATATATTGACACATTCTGAATGTACTTGTGACACGTACATACAAACATACACACATCTATTGACACATTCTGAATGTACTTGTGACACGTAAGCACAAACATACACACATCTATTGACACTTTCTGAATGTACTTGTGACACGTACAGACAAACATACACACATCTATTGACACTTTCTGAATGTACTTGTGACACGTACAGACAAACGTACACACATATATTGACACATTCTGAATGTACTTGTAACACGTACAAACAAACATACACACATCTATTGACACTTTCAGAATGTACTTGTGACACGTAAAAACATACAAAAATCTATTGACACTTTCTAAATGTTTTTGTGACACGTACAGACAAACATACACACATCTATTGACACTTTCGTAATGTACTTGTGACACGTACAGACAAACATACACACATCTATTAATACTTTCTGAATGTTATTGTGACACGTAAAGACAAACATACACACATCTATTGACACTTTCTGAATGTTATTGTGACACGTACAGACAAACATACACACATCTATTGACACTTTCTGAATGTTATTGTGACACGTACAGACAAACATACACACATCTATTGACACTTTCTGAATGTACTTGTGACACGTACAGACAAACATACACACATCTATTGACACTTTCAGAATGTACTTGTGACACGTACAAACATACAAAAATCTATTGACACATTCTGAATGTACTTGTGACACGTACAGACAAAAATACACACATCTATTGACACTTTCTGAATGTACTTGTGACACGTACAGACAAACATAGACACATTTTTTGACACTTTCTGAATGTATTTAAGACACGTACAGACAAACATACACACATCTATTGACACTTTCTGAATGTACTTGTGACACGTACAGACAAACGTACACACATATATTGACACATTCTGAATGTACTTGTGACACGTACACAAACATAGACACATCTATTGACACTTTCTGAATGTACTTGTGACACGTACAGACAAACATACACACATCTATTGACACTTTCTGAATGTACTTATGACACGTACAGACAAACGTACACACATATATTGACACATTCTGAATGTACTTGTAACACGTACAAACAAACATACACACATCTATTGACACTTTCTAAATGTACTTGTGACACGTACAGAACATACACACATCTATTGACACATTCTGAATGTACTTGTGACACGTACAGACAAACATACACACATCTATTGACACATTTCTGAATGTACTTGTGACACGTACAGACAAACATACACACATCTATTGACACTTTCTGAATGTACTTGTGACACGTACAGACAAACATACACACATCTATTGACACTTTCTGAATGTACTTGTGACACGTACAGACAAACATACACACATCTATTGACACTTTCTGAATGTACTTGTGACACGTACAGACAAACATACACACATCTATTGACACTTTCTGAATGTACTTGTGACACGTACAGACAAACATACACACATCTATTGACACTTTCTGAATGTACTTGTGACACGTACAGACAAACATACACACATCTATTGACACTTTCTGAATGTACTTGTGACACGTACAGACAAACATACACACATCTATTGACACTTTCTGAATGTACTTGTGACACGTACAAACATACACACATCTATTGACACTTTCTGAATGTACTTGTGACACGTACAGACAAACGTACACACATATATTGACACATTCTGAATGTACTTGTGACACGTACAGACAAACATACACACATCTATTGACACTTTCTGAATGTACTTGTGACACGTACAGACAAACATACACACATCTATTGACACTTTCAGAATGTACTTGTGACACACGTACAAACATACACACATCTATTGACACTTTCTGAATGTACTTGTGACACGTACAGACAAACATACACACATCTATTGACACTTTCAGAATGAACTTGTGACACGTACAAACATACACACATTTATTGACACTTTCTGAATGTACTTGTGACACGTACAGACAAACATACACACATCTATTGACACTTTCTGAATGTACTTGTGACACGTACAGACAAACGTACACACATATATTGACACTTTCTGAATGTATTTGTGACACGTACAGACAAACATACACACATCTATTGACACATTCTGAATGTACTTGTGACACGTACAAACATACACACATCTATTGACACTTTCTGAATGTACTTGTGACACGTACAGACAAACATACACACATCTATTAATACTTTCTGAATGTTATTGTGACACGTAAAGACAAACATACACACATCTATTGACACTTTCTGAATGTTATTGTGACACGTACAGACAAACATACACACATCTATTGACACTTTCAGAATGTACTTGTGACACGTACAAACATACAAACATCTATTGCCACTTTCTGAATGTACTTGTGACACGTACAAACAAACATACAAACATGTAATGACACTTTCTGAATGTACTTGTGACACGTATAGAAAAAAAGTACAAACATATATTGACACATTCTGAATGTATTTGTGACATGTACAGACAAACATACACACATCTATTGACACTTTCTGAATGTACTTATGACACGTACAGACAAACGTACACACATATATAAACACATTCTGAATGTACTTGTAACACGTACAAAGAAACATACACACATCTATTGACACTTTCAGAATGTACTAGTGACACGTAAAAACATACAAAAAATCAATTGATACTTTCTAAATGTTTTTGTGACACGTACAGACAAACATACACACATCTATTGACACTTTCAGAATAAACTTTTGACACGTACAAACATACACACATTTATTGACACTTTCTGAATGTACTTGTTACACGTACAGACAAACGTACAGACATCTAGTGAAACTTTCAGAATGTACTTGTGACACGTACAGACAAACATACACACATCTATTGACACATTCAAAATGTACATAAATTACGTACAAACTTACACACATCTCTTGACACTTTCTGAATGTACTTGTGACACGTACAGCCAAACAAACACACATCTATTGACACATTTTAAATGTACTTGTGATACGTACAGACAAACATACACACATCTATTGACACTTTCGTAATGTACTTGTGACACGTACAGTCAAACATACACACATATATTGACACATTCTGTACAGACAAACATACACACATCTATTGACACTTTCTGAATGTCCTTGTAACACTACAAACAAACATACACACATCTATTGACACTTTCAGATTGTACTTGTGACAATTATAGACAAACGTACACACATCTATTGACACTTTCTGAATGTACTTGTGACACGTACAAACATACACTGATCTGTTGTCACTTTCTGAATGTTATTGTGACACGTACAGACAAACATTCACACATCTATTGACACTTTCAGAATAAACTTTTGACAAGTACAAACATACACAAATTTATTGACACTTTCTGAATGTTATTGTGACACGTACAGACAAACATACACACATCTATTGACACTTTCTGAATGTTATTGTGACACGTACAGACAAACATACACACATCTATTGACACTTTCGGAATAAACATGTGACGCGTACAAACAAACACACATTTATTGAAACTTTCTGAATGTACTTGTGACACGTACAGACAAACGTACACACATATATTGACAAATTCTGAATGTACTTGTGACACGGAAGCACACACATCTATTGACACTTTCAGAATGTACTTGTGACACGTAAAAACATAAAAAATCTATTGACACTTTCTAAATGTTATTGTGACACGTACAGACAAACATACACACATCTATTGACACTTTCAGAATAAACTTTTGACAAGTACAAACATACACAAATTTATTGACACTTTCTGAATGTACTTGTGACACGTACAGACAAACATACACACATCTATTGATACTTTCTGAATGTTATTGTGACACGTAAAGACAAACATACACACATCTATTGACACTTTCTGAATGTACTTGTGACACGTACAGACAAACGTACACACATATATTGACAAATTCCGAATGTACTTGTGACACGTAAGCACAAACATAGACACATCTATTAACAATTTCTGAATGTACTTGTGACACGTACAGACAAACGTACACACATATATAGACACATTCTGAATGTACTTGTAAAACGTACAAACATAGAAAATCTATTGACACGTTCTGAATGTACTTGTGACACATACAGACAAAAATACACACATATATTGACACATTCTGAATGTACTTGTAACACTACAAACAAACATACACACATCTATTGACACTTTCAGAATGTACTTGTGACAATTATAGACAAACATACACACATATATTGACACTTTTAGAATGTACTTGTGACACGAACAGACATACACACATCTATTGACACTTTCTGAATGTAATTATGACACGTACAGACAAATGTACACATATATATTGACACATTCTGTATGTACTTGTGACAAGTACAGACAAACGTACACACATATATTGACAAATTCTGAATGTACTTGTGACACGTAAGCACAAACATAGACACATCTATTGTCACTTTCAGAATGTAATTGTGACACGTAAAAACATACACACATCTATTGAAACTTTCTGAATGTCATTGTGACACGTACAGACAAACATACACACATCTATTGACACTTTCAGAATAAACTTTCGACAACTACAAACATACACAAATTTATTGACACTTTCTGAATGTACTTGTGACACGTACAGACAAACGTACACACATCTATTGACACTTTCTGAATGTACTTGTGACACGTACAGACAAACATTCACACATCTATTGACACTTTTTAAATGTACTTGTTACACGTACAGACAAACGTACACATCTAGTGAAACTTTCAGAATGTACTTGTGACACGTACAGACAAACGTACACACATATATTGACAAATTCTGAATGTACTTGTGACACGTAAGCACAAACATAGACACATCTATTGACACATTCAAAATGTACATAAAATACGTACAAACTTACACACATCTATTGATACTTTCTGAATGTACTTGTGACACGTACAGACAAACATACACACATCTATTGACACTTTCTGAATGTTATTGTGACACGTACAGACAAACATACACACATCTATTGACAGTTTCAGAATGTACTTGTGACAAGTATAGACAAACATACAAATATCTATTGACACTTTCAGAATGTACTTGTGACACGTACAGACATACACACATCTATTGACACTTTTTGAATGTAATTATGACACGTACAGACAAACGTACACACATCTATTGACACTTTTTGAATGTAATTATGACACGTACAGACAAACGTACACACATATATTGACACTTTCAGAATGTACATATGACACGTACAGACATATACACATCTATTGGCACATTCAGAATGTACGTGTGACACGTACAAACATACACAAATCTATTGAATTTTATTAGAATATACTTGTGACACGTACAGACAAACATACAAACATGTAATGACACTTTCTGAATTTACTTGTGACACGTATACAAAAAAAGTACAAACATATATTGACACATTCTGAATGTATTTGTGACATGTACAGACAAACATACACACATCTATTGACACTTTCAGAATAAACATTTGACGCGTACAAACATACACACATTTATTGAAACTTTCTGAATGTACTTGTGACACGTACAGACAAACGTACACACATATATTGACAAATTCTGAATGTACTTGTGACACGTAAGCACAGACATAGACACATCTATTGACACTTTCAGAATGTACTTGTGACACGTACAGACAAACGTACACACATATATTGACAAATTCTGAATGTACTTGTGACACGTAAGCACAAACATAGACACATCTATTGACACATTCAAAATGTACATAAAATACGTACAAACTTACACACATCTATTGATACTTTTAGAATGTACTTGTGACAAGTACAGCCAAACAAACACACATCTTTTGACACATTTTGAATGTACTTGTGACACGTACAGACAAACATACACACATCTATTGATACTTTCATGATCATATTGTCACTCTGTATTGACGTATATAACTAGCTATAGCTATTTCACATTCTTATATCATCAACCACTATATTGACGTATATAACTAGCTATAGCTATTTCACATACTTATATCATCAACCAGTCCATATTGACGTATATAATTAGCTATATATCGTACACACACATATTAATCTCCCAGTCCATACTGACGGGTATAACCAGGTCATCTACATACATCATCAGGTACGGCGATATCGTCCCCAAACACCTGGCAGGATATCTGGTTGGAGCTCTGTGTGCATGTGTCGGGCCTTGCTGCTCTTTGCCATGCCTATCGCCGTGGTGTCTGCCAACTTTGCCAACTACTACGACAACATCACCTCCACGGCTCAGGGAGTCAGACGTAAACTACTCATGGAGAAACTTAGCAACATTTTAAGACGCAGATCATGACCTCAATCTACACGTGGAGAAGAACAAACCTACCGAGTTGGCCGAGTCCCCCAACTATGGACCATCGAATTATGTTCTGGGAGGCGCAGTATCATCCATGAGACAGTCTTTGACCAATCTGACTGTTACACCAACAGACCCTCCCATGGCCTATTACTCGAGTGAATCTGGACTATGTGAAGGGTCTGAGACGTTCTCGACTACTGACGTACACATCAATAAACTAGTGAAGAAACAGGTGACGAAAACGTCAAAATGGAGAGGAAACAGCTGAACAGGATAATATCTATCTATCTATCTATCTATCTATCTATCTATCTATCTATCTATCTATTCAGCTATCTATCTATACAATGTAATTGCAGAAAGCCACAACCTGATTCTGAGCTTTAAATTTTAAAGTTTTTATTTTTAAGTTGTTTCCCAACTATAAACAGACAGACAAACTCTGGCAATCTGAAATTAGCCGGCAATGTATTATATACTTCTTAATGGCATTCTTGACCGAGGCAATCTACACAATACACACAATTAAAAACTAAAATAAAATAATGCGTTATTACAATTGACATCAGAGTCTAAATGACGCATGGTCATCAAACCTTGACTTTTTTGGTTTTTCTTACCAATGTCAGGTGGCACAGGGGGGAAAAGAAGGACAAAGGAGGGGACAAAGAGGGGACAAAGGAGGGGACGATAGGGGACAAAGAAGGAAAAAGGAGAGGACAAAAGGAGGGGACAAAGAGGGGACAAACAAGAAGGACAAAAGGGGGGACAAAAAAACAGGAAATCTATTGTCAGGTGGCACTTATCTATTGTCAGGTGGCACTAATCTATTGTCAGGTGGCACTAATCTATTGCCAGGTGGCACTAAATCTATTAAAGTTGTTAAGTGAAATAAATCTATTCTCTCCTGGAATACAAGTTGATAATAATTTAACAAGTACCAACTTTATACTTCACAGAGGTATTGTGTATTTTGCTCTTCTACTGTTTCCACTACCACACCTGCACTAAGCTGAAACATTCACACGGTGTGTGGTTATATGTTGTGAGGAGATGAATTGGTCGGTAGAGGGAGGGGAGGGGTTGCTGGTGTTTGGTTTAAAAATATAAAAATACATTTGAAAGTAAGAAAAAATGAAAATATATTCTAAAATTTTAAGTCAACAGAATCTAGAAGTATAGATCAACAGAATCTAGCATAGGTTACAAGAATGTAGAAGTATAGGCCACCAGAGTCTAGAAATATAAGCCATTAGAATCTAGTATATGCCATCAGAATCTAGAAGTATAGGTCATCAGAATTTAGTATAGGCCACCAAAATATAGAAGTATATGTTACCAGAATCTAGAAGTAAAGGTTATTCGAATCTAGAAGTATAGGCCATCAAAATCTAGTATAGGCCATCAGAATGTAGAAGTATTTTGTCAACGGAATCCAGACAAAAGTTTTGATTATTTTTGTATCATCTATGTTTTACCAGCCCTAATACCCAGAACACAAATGTTGATTAAATTTAGTTCTGATATAAATTAAAATTAACAAATAAAATTATTTTTACTGTGTCAGTAGATTTACAAGCGAGGTTGAACATAAGGAACACAGACAATGTAAATACAACCTTATTTATAGGACAAGTAGAACAGAAGTAACACAGACAATGTAAATACAACCTTATTTATAGGCCAAGTAGAACATGAAAGAATAGAGACAATAATACAACCTAATAGTAAATACAACCTATTTAGGACAAGAAGTACAGTAGAACAGAAGTAACACAGACAATGTAAATACAACCTTATTTATAGGCCACGTAGAACAGAAGGAACAGATAAGTGAAAAAAAAAGTTACAATCCAAGTAATACAGAGGTAACACAAAATAAACACAATCATGTTTCATTGTTTTATAGATGAAACAAGCAACAAAATAAATAAAGACCCAGTCAGAATATCAATTATTCACTGTCATTTATTTCCAGAAAAAACATTGAATCAAATTATTATAATAAATAAATAAATAATTCAATCACAGATCAACTGATTCACTCAGTCAGTCAAGCATGACAAATTCTAAAAATAAAAAAAAAAAACACAGAATTAAATATTGCACATTGGAGTTTTAAAAAAGTTCACAATGAATTATTTGTTCAGATATAAAAATAGAAATGACATATCCGAGCAATTTTTTAAATAACATTTTACAATATGACATTGGTGAGGTGTTATAACACAATATGACATTGGTGAGATGTTACAACATGTAACTGCCCTCATGTCTCCACATAACATTGTTCATATTTCACACATGTCAAGGGATTAAAAAAATACGTATGTGAACAGAAGAATTCATTAAAGTGTAACCATGATGAAATGATCCATTTTGTAAATCACATTTTAAGTACACAATATATAACACACATTGATTGATAGTTTTCTGAGTCCCCTGGTTCTCATGTCGTCAATAATACAGACATTAAAATGAGAATTTTATATGCTGCCTTTGTCATAAATTAGAAATATTTTTATGGACTCAACTATACTGTTTGTTTATAACTATACTGTTTGTTTATAACTATACTGTTTGTTTATAACTATACTGTTTGTTTATAACTATACTGTTTGTTTATAACTATACTGTTTGTTGATTTATATATTGAGCATCTCCATGGATCATTATTATTTTTATCAACATCAATTCATTCATTTTGCAAAGTACAACACAATACTTTCTTCATAAGAACTATTGATACTATAATATTCATGCACTGTTTGATTATATTGTACATTTGTTACATATACCTATATATATATATATATATATATATATATATATATAGGTATATATATATATACATTAGGGTGACAAAAAAATCAAATTGTTGGAAATGGGACTCTCAACCCGTTATTGCGTTCCTTTAAAATAAAAAAAATAAACTGCAAAATATTATTAAGATATTTTTTATATTTAGAGGTTGCTCAATGAACTTGAAATTATCAAATTTAAGGGTCAACAATAAATAAAAAGAACGCATTTTAATTTTTTTTCTAATACAAAGTTTTAATTATGTTATTCAAATTAAGTGTTATTTATATGATTTTATTCAATGTTTGATTTCAGAATACACCACTTGTTGAGTGTTCGTTTGTTTTCATTAATGCCTTCACAATTGTAGACTTCCACATATCTGGAATATGACGTCGATGTTCTTCCACGGTTTGCAAAATATATTCGCAATTGAGTTTCATCTTTCGTTAAAACTTTTGCATAATCTGAAATGAGTTTCACCCCTCTTTCGGCTGTATCATTTACAACTTTCATAGAATTAACAATTATATGTGCTTCCTGGTATTCGGTTGCTGTACTCCACGTGTCTGGGTGATTTTCATTCATGAATGTCCAATTTATTCCAAGCACTTCAAATACATATTTTGATCTCTCTGTTACAAAGTCATCTAAGTTCATGTTTACAATTTTATCCATTAATACTTTGCCTTCAAGCCTTTTTACCTGTTTTTTTTTTGGCTGGCTTTTCAAGTGCAATCAACATTTTTTCTTTAGTTTGGTTATCAACATCGTTGCTGAAAAAAGAGAGACTCACCAGGTCTTCAGTTAAATACCATAAATGTCCTGCAATGTCTTTAAAGGCAGATTCAGCGACTTCTTTGTCAAATATTTTGAAATTATTCAATTTCTTAATCAAAGTCAGGTCATTGTGAGGAGCAGATGAAGAGATGGGAGCCCGAAACCAATGTTCCATGTAAATCAAAATTGAAAAAATTGAAAATCGATGGAGATTTTTTTCTTCATTTTTTTGTTAAATAAAATTGATGTCGAAACAAGTAAATTTTAATAGAGTACAGTGTTTTCGCCATCCATCGTGCTTGGTGTATAGCGCCAGGAGTACGGAAAGTTATTCCACTTTGGCCTGGAGGAGTTTCTCCTAAAAAAATTATCGACAGTTGCAAAAATTCTTTGTAATCGTCGTGAGGTTGTTTTGTTCCTTGCAGCATATTTACAGCAAATTCTACTGCTGATGGTACAAGCGAACCATAAACTTTGAGATCTGCATCAGTTAAATGCTATGATTCAGAATTAAGTTTACTCCACTGATCACGAAATCGTTGAAACAACTTAATCTCTGGACCAGAAGATGCTCCAAAACATGTTTTGTAAACATGGGATAAAATCACTTCATGAACATGGTGTTGACAGGCTGTGTATAATAAAGATTTTCCAATTAATTTCTCCAGCAGGGTACAAGCACCTGAATGTATACCTGTGTTGCTTGAAGTAGTATCAAAACAGAGTGCCACAATTTTGTCATATGAAATGTTCCAATCTTTTAAAGCTTGCTCAATAGCGTAACTTATCTGTTTGGCACTGCCTCCCTCCAGTTTTGTGACTGACAGCAGTTTTTCTACATCATATCCTGTCACTAATATGGGCAGTCGATTCACTTCATCTCTACTGTTCAAGTCGGGTAACAATTTTTCGTCCCAATGTACAGTTAATGGGATCTGTGGACTGAAATCTGAAATAATTCTTTTTACGACTTCTTTACATTTTTCAATAAGTGCATTTCGAAGAGTTTCACTTGATGTAGAGAAATTTTCAATATTGTGTATTATGTATGATGACTCATAAAATTAACAAATAATAAAATATTGAAAACATTCTCAACTTAATTATTAAAATAAAAGTGATAAATAGGAAAAACATGAAAAATGTGGATTCGAATAGTCTTGCAAACTTCAACTGAGTTGAGCAACCCCTAAACATCAACGGATTGTCTCCAAAATTTCCCAATATAATTTTTTCATTAAATGGAACCAAATAAAAGGTTGAGAGCATTAAAAAAAATTTTTTTTTCACAATGCATTTATTTGTCACCCTAATACACACCCATAGATGCACACAAATAGATGCACACCTATAGATGCACACCTTTAGATGCGCACATAGATACACACCTATAGATGCACACTAGGGTGATGTGTAAAGTCCTTGTAAGGATGAATGAAATCCCTTAAACTTATAAACCACTAATGGGACGGTTTTATGGTGCCCTTCTTTCATCCCCACCATAGTCGATAGTGCAATGGCCATGGAGGCACCATGGGAGATATATCGGGAACTTGAGCCAAGATCTGAAAATTTCCTTGGTTCTCACCGAGATCGAACCAGAAAATTTCAGGTCGATAGTCGAGCGCCATCAAACATGACCATCCGTCCCCTCATGTACATTAGGTGATAACTATTTTCATTTTTTTTTCGTAACGAAACTGAAACCCCCTTACATTCGAGGAACAATTGTATGTAGATGACAGTAGCAACATTAATTTTTTTTAATTGAAAACGTTCCCCCACCTTTTAATTTTGTTTTCTCATATCGCGCAGTTTGACGCTCGGTTTTGATTTCACACTGAATTATTATATATGACTTCCAATTCTGCTTTTAGACACATTTCAGTCGTCTGTTTCCATTTGTTTATAAATAAGGCATTTACTATACCTCATCTTCCCTCATCTTCTAAACAGAAGAGGTATCCAAGAATTCTATCTGTTGAAAAGCTAATCAATCTCACATGGATGCCAACAAACTGTCAAATTCTTGGAAACTTCACTTTTCTGTTATGACTGATCAATCAAAATTATGATTACTGATATAGAATTGCTCTGGAGGGAAATTCTAGACTTTCCACTATTATCCAGCACACTAATCAGAATGAAACTCAATGGTCTAATTGATTTATATGACAAAAATAAAAATAAACCATCTGATAACACTTTCTCAGTTATTTGATGTCACCAACGTTAATGGAGAATGGAAAAGCACAGAGGATAAAGAGCTCTACCAGAGGCAAGTTAACAGTGGAGGAAAGATTGGTTATTCAATTGTCAAACAAGCCCCTTTGGAATCATTCCACCCAAGAAAACGAATCCAACTATCAAAAACTCAATCTCAAGCCAGCTTTTCTCAATCACAACCTACAAAAACACATACAACTGTCTCACAACCTGCACAAACACATACAACTGTCTCAAAACCTACACAAACACACACAACTGTCACAAAACCTACACAAACAAACACAACTGTCTCATAAACTACACAAACACACACGACTGTCTCAAAACCTACACAAAAACATACAACTGTCTCAAAATCTTCGGATTCTGAAACCTCTGCTTCTTCACCCGAGTCGCCAACTATTTCTTAAACGTCATCTTCTAAATGCAAACCGAAATACCAAAGAGCAAGCACTAGAACGGCGGGTTTACTAGTACTGAAAAACATTTCCACACATAAAGCACATGACGTTCTTGCAACCATTGCTGAACAGGGTCATGATGTGCCGGTTCCAAGTCAGGCGGGTGTCTGGAAATGAGTAATCTCTGAAGGACGGAAAATGAAAACTAAAATTGTTCAAAAACTTCAAAGCAAAGATCCCTATTGTATCCAGTTTGATGGTAAAAGAGTGCAAGGGGAAGAGAATCAAGTAGGATTGCTGAAAAAGATGACAACCGAAATCAAACTCGGTATTCTCAAATGTGAGAGTGGTTCTGCCGCGGCCATTCACAATGAACTACATCAGCTAATAGATGAATATGATGCTTGAGAAAATATTTGCATGTTAATTTGCAACACGACCGCAGAAATACTGATCATTTGCACGGGATTGTAGAGCTCATACAGGATGATGTCTTGAGCAATGGCTTTCAGAAGCCACAATATATTGACTGTCAGCACCATGTACTCGACCTTCTTCTGAAACATGTCATGAATTTTCTTATTCAAGAGCCAATGATCAAACAAGAACTCAACTATTCCTTCATGGGCAAATTAACACAAAACTATGTCACTCTTCAAGCTGATTACCGCACAGGCGAGAACCCACGTTGGCCTCGCATCAGCTGGAATAAATTACCAAAGTTACACCAGGCAAGATGGAACTCACATGCAATATTTACTGTTATAGCATTATTTCTGATACCAGAGTGGCGCAGTATTCTCGCTTCTGCCTGCAACTTCATCTGCTACGAATGGGTAAATGCTTGGTTCGATTCGCAACACTACAATGAAGCGTCCTTCAATGAACTGTTTACCTCACTCATCAAGATAAAATGCAAGAAGGCAATTAAGTGTTTAAAGACCCATTTTTTTTTTGTTATCACCCTAATATATATATATATATATATATATATATATATATATATATACATATATATACATGAACAGATACACAGATACATAGACAAAGATACATATACAGATACACAGATACATATATATACATATAGATAGATAGATAGATAGATAGATAGATAGATAGATAGATAGATAGATAGATAGATAGATAGATAGATAGATAGATAGATAGATAGATAGATAGATAGATAGATAGATAGATAGATAGATAGATAGATAGATAGATAGATAGATAGATAGATAGATAGATAGATAGATAGATAGATAGATAGATAGATAGATAGATAGATAGATAGATAGATAGATAGATAGATAGATAGATAGATAGATAGATAGATAGATAGATAGATAGATAAAATATTTCGACTCTTTACTTCGAGTCTTGTATCGAACGTCTGGAACATTTTATTGCATACGTTTACAGTTTTATTAGACTCACACCAATTGTGACTGTTTTAAATCACCAGTGGATGGAAAAAAACCAGGTGTTTGCTAAAATAATGTCCTGTGTTTGCTAAAATAATGTCCTGTGTTTGCTAAAATAATGTCCTGTGTTTACAGATCTTGTTAAGACTGGTGATCACTGCAATATTTTAGCAATTTTAATGATTATCTCTTTTGTGTACACAACACTCCTGACAAATGTATATCCAAGTTATCTTAAAATTCCCCCAAGCTTTATCCATTCATGGCTATTTCTATTTTTGTCACTGAAGTGTTGATCATTACTCGATCTTCATCATGCTTACTTCCATGCCATAGTCACTTGATTTGTTTGAACATTTGGTGATGAGCTCTTGAAGTTTGTTGTTGTTACCAATAAATTGAAGAGAAACTTGAATATCCCATGAACTAAATTGTAAACTTGAATATCCTATGAACTAAATTGTAGAGAAACTTGAATATCCCATGAACTAAATTGTAGAGAAACTTGAATATCCCATGAACTAAATTGTAGAGAAATTTGAATATCCCATGAACTAAATTGAAGAGAAACTTGAATATCCCATGAACTAAATTGTAGAGAAACTTGAATATCCCATGAACTAAATTGTAGAGAAACTTGAATATCCCATGAACTAAATTGTAGAGAAACTTGAATACCTCATGAACTAAATTGTAGAGAAACTTGAATATCTCATGAACTAAATTGTAGAGAAACTTGAATATCTCATGAACTAAATTGTAAACTTGAATATCTCATGAACTAAATTGCCACGAACTAAGCCAAATAGAAGATTTAATGTACCACGAACTAAACTGAAGAGAAATTTTAATATAACATATTGTTTTATTTTTAAAAGGCTTCGGCGTGGCACATAACGAATCAGGTTGAGTAACACTTGTCAATAACATATGTAGTATAAATACGTTATAATAACATGTGTAGTATAAATACGTTATAATAACATGTGTAGTATAAATACGTTATAATAACATATGTAGTATAAATACGTTATAATAACATGTGTAGTATAAATACGTTATAATAACATATGTAGTATAAATACGTTATAATAACATATGTAGTATAAATACGTTATAATAACATATGTAGTATAAATACGTTATAATAACATATGTAGTATAAATACGTTATAATAACATATGTAGTATAAATACGGTTATAATAACATATGTAGTATAAATACGTTATAATAACATATGTAGTATAAATACGGTTATAATAACATGTGTAGTATAAATACGGTTATAATAACATATGTAGTATAAATACGCTTATAATAACATATGTAGTATAAATATGTTATAATAACATATGTAGTATAAATACGGTTATAATAACATATGTAGTATAAATACGTTATAATAACATATGTAGTATAAATACGGTTATAATAACATATGTAGTATAAATACGTTATAATAACATGTGTAGTATAAATACGTTATAATAACATATGTAGTATAAATACGGTTATAATAACATGTGTAGTATAAATACGTTATAATAACATATGTAGTATAAATACGGTTATAATAACATGTGTAGTATAAATACGTTATAATAACATATGTAGTATAAATACGTTATAATAACATATGTAGTATAAATACGTTATAATAACGTATGTAGTATAAATACGGTTATAATAACATGTGTAGTATAAATACGGTTACAGTAGCATATGTAGTATAAATACGGTTATAATAGCATATGTAGTGTAAATACGTTATAATAACATATGTAGTATAAATACGGTTATAATAACATATGTAGTATAAATACGTTATAATAACATATGTAGTATAAATACGTTATAATAACATATGTAGTATAAATACGTTATAATAACATATGTAGTATAAATACGTTATAATAACATATGTAGTATAAATACGTTATAATAACATATGTAGTATAAATACGTTATAATAACATATGTAGTATAAATACGTTATAATAATATATGTAGTATAAATACGTTATAATAACATATGTAGTATAAATACGGTTATAATAACATGTGTAGTATAAATACGGTTACAGTAGCATATGTAGTATAAATACGGTTATAATAGCATATGTAATATAAATACGGTTATAATAACATATGTAGTATAAATACGGTTATAATAACATGTGTAGTATAAATACGGTTATAATTGCAAATTTAGTAAAAATACGGTTATAATAACATATGGTTATGGCATATGAAAAAAGAAACTAATTTGATCTATTTTTGCTCTGTGGTATTTTCCTATGTGCCATCTCAGATGTATTCTGGAATTATTTTATTAATTAGATATATGGTGATTTTTTATTAATCAATTTTTTTTTTTTATTAAACAATAATTTTTTTTAAAATCTCATATCATTACATTTTTGTTTTATTTTTTAGCTTCTGAAAATAAGAAAACATTATATAAAGTTCTGTAGTAACATATACAGTTCTAAAGCTATATAATGTTTAAATTACCTTTTTTTAGATTCTAATTAAGTCTGTCTAGGCTGGAAATAAAACAAAAAACTTTATTTTTTGACACTTGTGAAAATTGTTTCCGTTCGTCTCTGACAATATAAATCTGGACAATTAACTGGAGATTTACTTTTCATGTACATGTACAGCATATTTACATCATCTCATTTATTAAGCTGGAACAAAATTTAAATATTTAATGTTGACAGTAGATGTAGCTAGGTGTATGTGTGTGACATTTGAATAATGTGACAAGTGACTATCTGGATGTGACGTATCAAAGGCTGCAGGTGACGTGTCTTGGTGTGTGTGTGTGTGTGTGTGTGTGGGTATGTGTGTGTGTGGGGGGTATGTGTGTGTGTGTGTGTGTGTGTGTGTGTGTGTAGACTGACCACACTTGTTGTGACCTGTAGAGAAATGGGGGTGAGGGTGAAAATATAAAAAGAACATGGCGTCATCCCTGTGTCTAATTGATAACTACCGATATAATAAATATGTTTTGTGTGTATATATATATATATATATATATATATATATATATATATATATATATATATTAGAGCTGCTGTTCGATTTTAAAAAATTGATCGAAATTAATGCATGATTAAAAATTTTAATCGCAAATTAACGCACATTTTAATCGACACAATATAATATAATTGTTTGTATTTAAACTATTTTGTCATAATATCATAGCAAAACATTGTCATAATAAACAAGTCATTTTAATTTACGAAAGAGGTATAATTAATTATAACATATTTATTAAGCAATAGTATATATGTCTATTGAATTAGTTATTGAGACCAGTTTATGGACATGTATCAATCACGTCAATGATGCGAATTGTTTTCTTTTTATTAAACAACAATACCTAACCTTTTTTTTTCGTACCGTAGTTTCCGAACTAATGATGTATGTCAACCCCTCTTCCCTCCCTTCCTGTCATATTTTGCTTCACATCGCCCACACGTAAGTCTTGTTTACCCTACCCTCCACTTCCCATTCAAAATACACAAGTCATTTATATCTCAAATGTAACTTTTCTTTCATAAAATAATAGTATAGCCAGAAAGTTGTCACACACTTATTATTAACGCGTTTTTTTTCTTTATTACCCCCCCCCCCTTTCCCCACCAAGTCACATTTTTAACACACTCTCTCTCCACTTAAAGATGTCCCAAAAACATGTTGACACCGGATCCATTGTTTCAAACTAGGAGCTCGCGTCAAAAATGAAAACCACAGTCGCCGAAATGAAGGACACATTTACTTTTAATCTTCTTTTGAAGTTTTTGCTTTGCGCATCGATGTCTATAAATGTTACTCTTATATTCTTTCATTCAGTTACTTTCTTACTATCAACTATTTGTTCAATGTTTTAGTTAACAACAGAAAAGAAAATTTTATTTTTTTATCGGTCTGTCAGTTATATTAATGAAAAAAAATATCTTGTAAAGTGACACTCTTTAATGTTACCGCATGGCAATTTTCAAACGTTCAAAGCAAAATTTGGATAGGTCGGCTTTCATTGTTCATCTTCTGTTGTTCTTTCTTTCGTGTGTCAACATTAAAAATTCTTTCTTTCGTTTTATTTTGGTTATAGCAACAGCTGTATCAGGGGCGAGGCGTGAGTGTTTGCGGGTCTAACTCTTAGAGAAAAATCTGTTGATGTTTGTATTGCTATATACAAAGAACAAACGAAAATATGCCTTTCTTTGATTAAGTAGATCTAATTAATAAATGAACGGACTTAAACTTCAAATTGTTGCGTGAAATTCCGTTATTTATCGATTTGGTGAACTTTCAGCATTTTGGTCAAATTAACGCATTTAGGTGTTGCGTTAAAAATTTTAATCGCAAATTTTTTGACGCGTTAATCGCAAATTAACGCAGTTTAATCAGCAGCCATAATATATATACCGGGTGAGAGGTGGGAATTGGGAATAGCTACATAGTAAGTAAACGGACCTTAACTTCAAATTGAAGAGTGAACCGGTTATTTATCGATATGGCTCTACTCTAAATTTTCAGCTTTTTGTCAAATTAACGCACTTAGGTGTTGCATTAAAAATTTGAATCGCCGCAAATTTTTTGACGCGTTAATCGCGCGTTAATGCAGCCCTAATATATATATATATATATATATATATATATATATATATATATGTATATATATATATATATATATATATACGTGGCAGGGGGTGTCCCCGGTGGGCTTGAGACTTCCTCAGTGGGCTTCGGCTGTCCTCGGTGGGCTTTGGCTGTCCTCAGTGGGCTTGGAACGGTCCTCACGGGCTTGGGAGTGTTCTCGGTGGGCTCGAGCTGTCCTCGGTGGGCTTGGGAATGTCCTCGATGGGCTTGGGAATGTCTTCAGCGGTCTTGGTTTTCTAGTGGGCTTGGGACTTTGTCGGTGAGCTTGAGCTGTCCTCGGTGGGCTTGGGAGTTTTCTAGGTGGGCTTGGGACTTTCTCGGTGGGCTTGGGAGTGTCCTCAGGGGATTTGGGAGTGTCCTCGACGGAGTTTTCTTTTCTCTACAACCGATTTTTTTTCTACATTTTTTATTTGTATCAACAGTTCTACCATGTGACGTATAGAATTTGCCCTCTACTCCACCACCCCCAGTTCACCACCAGGTCAAAGTCGCAGCCGCCATATTGTGTAGAATCGTTTCACCGACGTCGTCGCCCCCTACCCCCCTCCAGACCTTATAAAATAACTTAATAGGCAGTAGGCGATAGTTAGTTTGGTGTAGACAGTCCTAAGAGTTAGTTGTAGATTCTAGTGTAGTCGCTAGTAAATGACATTTGTTTTAAGTAGACGTAAAGACATCATTAGACAAAGGACTTATATTTTATACATATTCATCTATGTGTTAGATCTTTGTGTTTATATACCATGTGTTGGCGTTGATATATATTAGTATACCTATATATGTTGTGGCTGATGTAAAGTTATATAGGAACATAAGTCCAGCTTGAAAGACAGCAGTAACTTAGATATCTAAAGTAACGTAAATACCGTTACATATTTAACGAGTAAAATTTTGTAAGCAACATATTTGGCGTGTAAATTATACCGCCACATACCATAAGTACCGTACTTATTTTATTGTCACTCTAATTGTGGATTTCTAATAGCTTGATAAACGTTGATGTGCTTGGTTTGTGTGTATCACGTCAGGTTTTTTTTTAGAAAACCTCAAAAGTGTGTTTACAAGGTTTATGCTTATATATGTCTTGAAAATATTTTAATGACTTATTCTGCCAGAATCCTGGACAGCAGGTGTAGACTATTTTTAGTACAAATGTACAATATAACAGACAATGTACGAATCCAGCAAACAGGTTCTGCTATGTTTGTGGACGATATTGGATTGTGGCTGAGGAGAAGAAAAACAAGCAATCTAAGCATGGATACAGGTCGTGTTTGGGCATTTTCATGTTATAAGTAAGGGAAGTAAGTCATGTTGAATAACTGTTACAAAAATAAATAAGAGTTACGCACCTTTGTACGCCCCTTTGTTAATATAGCTTATATAGTTAAAAAAAATGGTACATAATAAGCCCTTTTATTCGGCCCTCAGATGTCAGATCGCGAAATAGACTTTTGATATACACATGGCAGGCCAAGACCTACAAAATGATATATACATCATGGGTCTAGGACTTATGGTTGTTGAGATCTAGGGTGATGACGAACAGACAGACAGACAGACAGACAGACAGACAGACAAAACGAGGACAATATAGCATTTTTTTCGAAAATGCTCTAAAAATGTCACATTTGACAAAGAAATATTATTATGCGTACTTTGGATGTAAACTGGGCGACCAGAACAAAACATGGGAGCCTCAAGAGCTTGACCTTCCAAAGTCATCAGCTAAACTGCTTGCATCCCGCGTACAAGATCGGAAACTTCTCACTCCTGAAACTAGTATAACTGTGTACAGATCTCGTGAAACAGAATTTTTACAGTTCTTTTCAAGTAAGCAAGACTTGTTATATTGTAAAAATATTGAAGGTCTTGTCAGATCTATGGAAATTGCTTACGATGTCAATCAGTGGAGATTGTTTATTGATTCATCAAAGTGCAGTATGTGGAGATTGTTTATTGATTCATCAAAACGCAGTATGTGGAGATTGTTTATTGATTCATCAAAACGCAGTATGTGGAGATTGTTTATTGATTCATCAAAGCGCAGTATGTGGAGATTGTTTATTGATTCATCAAAGCGCAGTATGTGGAGATTGTTTATTGATTCATCAAAGTGCAGTATGTGGAGATTGTTTATTGATTCATCAAAGTGAGGTATGTGGAGATTGTTTATTGATTCATCAAAGCGCAGTATGTGGAGATTGTTTATTGATTCATCAAAACGCAGTATGTGGAGATTGTTTATTGATTCATCAAAGTGCAGTATGTGGAGATTGTTTATTGATTCATCAAAGTGCAGTATGCGGAGATTGTTTATTGATTCATCAAAGCGCATTATGAAAGCAGTTCTTCTATTTAATGGAAACACAGAATCATCACTTCCAGTGGCACACTCAGTAACACTGAAAGAGACCTATGAAAACATGAAACTGTGGCTCAGTTCTTTGAATTATGACCAACACAAGTGGTTGATATGTGACGATTTTAAGGTCATAGCCATCGTATTAGGGTTTAAAGGAAGGTATGGAAAATGTCCATGTTTTTGTGTATGCCAAGAAAGTGTGGCCACCAAGAGAAAAATTCACCCCAGGAAGTTACAGTGTCAAGTTTCAGCCTCTGGTAGAAGTACATCGAGTTCTCCTTACACCACTCCATATACAATTGGGGTTAATGAAAGCTTTTGTCCAACCGTTACTGGAAGTGTCAGCAAAATTCTCAATGCAACAGTCAAATTTTGAAAAAAATTCACATAATCCAGTTTTGCAGACATATTACAGGAGTTTGATATGGAGTAGTTATTCCTTCTCCTTCCGTCCGATGGGAAATACAGATAAATTCATCACAGAGTTGTATAGCATCGATATCTTTGCAATTGCCATGTGTTAATACTCTCTCTAAATTTTGGCATTTTTTCAGTAAATTCTTTTGCATTATTAAAGACATTTCACCATTGCATGTCATTGATTTGAAGAAAAAAAGCTATTAAACGAAAGTCTCGAGTCTCACATGCTGCAGATATAACTAGGGTTCGAAAATTACGCGTAAGATTGGCGCGCGTAATTTACGCGTAAGTTACGCGTAAGTTACGCCTAAATTACGCGTACCATTAATTCCCAATTACTTGAACATTTATATTCCTTTTGTTGCTCACGCTCACTTATTGCTAGTAGGTGTATTTTAAATAATGTTTTCAAAGGTTTTAACTTGTAATTTACCGGTCATACTAATTATCCCCGTCGTCCGCATCGGCCACGTATTTCGTCGTGTACTGACTGCATCAGCGGCGGCCATCTTTGGCTGAGTAATACCGTCTAATACGATCGACGGGTGCAATGCGGCGCGAAATACGGCCACCGTGGTTACTGAACTCAGCAAAAGACGGCACACGCGATCGACGCTAGTGCAATCCGCAGCGAAATACAGAGACGTGGGTGCAATACGCAGCGTAATACGGCCGACGCGATCGACGGAAGCACTATACACAGTAAAATGTTTTCTATACGTTTCATGACATTTGGAACATATATTATTATAGATAATGTTTAAAAAAAAATTGGGGTTTTCTAGATTACAAAAAAAAAAAAACTTCATTTCAGGGAAAAATGTTTTCTATACTTTTCATGACATTTGGAACATATAAAGATAATGTTTAAAAATTATTATTTTTTTTTTGGGGTTTTGGGTTTTACAGCCTCCCCGTTTGGCTTGCGGCCGCTTGCCATACAGCTCATGGCGGCATTGTGTAGAAAATTTTTATAATTTTGTCTTATTTTTAACCAGACTTTGGCTTCCTTATTGAAAATATTTATTTTATTATGTTTACTAAAACGATTAAAACAAACAATATACTGTGCGGTTTACGCTGTTTTACCAAACGAATACTTCCAGTTTATGCTTATGGCCGGATGTAGATGGTACCCCTAATCACTGAAATTAATTAATCGCCGCTGTTAACACAATAAATTGCGACAGACACAATTAAAAATGGCCGTCAAATATGCATTTTTTAAATTACCGTAATTTACGCGTAATTTTCCAAAATTACGTTACCGTAAATTACGCGTAATTTACGGTAACTTACGCGTAACGTTACGCGACTTCGAACCCTATATTAGGAGTGACAAACAAATGCATTGTGAAAAAAAAAATGTTAATGCTTTCAACCTTTTATTTGGTTCCAATTAATGAAAAAATTATATTGGGAAATTTTGGAGACAATCCGTTGATGTTTAGAGGTGGCTCAACGCAGTTTAAGTTTGCAAGGTTATTCGAAACCACATTTTCATATTTTTCATGTTTTTCATATTTATCACTTTTATTTTAATAATTAAGTTGAGAATGTTTTCAATATTTTATTATTGGTTAATTTTATGAGTCATCTTGCATAATACACAATATTGACAATTTTTCTACATCAAGTAAAACTCTTCGAAATGCACATATTGAACAACCTAATGAAGTCGCAAAAAGAATTATTTCAGTCCACAGATCCCATTAACTGTACATTGGGACGAAAAATTGTTACCCGACTTGAACAGTTGAGATGAAGTGAATCAACTGCCCATATTAGTGACAGGATATGATGTAGACAAACTGCTGTCAGTCACAAAACTTGAGGGAGGCAGTGCCGAACAGATAAGTTATGCTATTGAGCAAGTTTTAAAAGATTGGACCATTTCATATGACAAAATTGTGGCACTCTGTTTTGATACTACTTCAAGCAACACAGGTGCTTGTACTCTGCTGGAGAAATTAATTGGAAAATCTTTTATTATTCATATCCTGTCGACACTATGTTCACGAAGTGATTTTATCCCATGTTTACAAAACATGTTATGGAGCATCTTCTGGTCCAGAGATTAAGTTGTTTCAACGATTTCGTGATCAGTGGAGTAAACTTAATTCTGAATCATGACATTTAACTGATCTCAAATTTTATGGTTCGCTTGTACCATCAGCAGTAGAATTTGCTGTAAATATGCTGCAAGGAACAAAACAACCTCACGACGATTACAGAATTTTCACAACTGTCGATAATTTTTTAGTAGAAACTCCTCCATGCCAAAGTGAAATAACTTTCCGTACTTTTGGCGCTATACAACCAAGCACGATGGATGGCGAAAACTCTGCACTCTATTAAACTTTACTTTGTTAGAGTAAAATGCTCATTAAGATAACAAATTATAAAGTATTCAAAATTAAACTGTTTCTATTCTCTCTCTCATTCACACACACACACATATATGTTTAGGCCTATATGTATATATATATATATATATATATATTAGGGTGACAAACAAATGCATTGTGAAAAAAAAATGTTAATGCTTTCAACCTTTTATTTGGTTCCAATTAATGAAAAAATTATATTGGGAAATTTTGGAGACAATCCGTTGATGTTTAGAGGTGGCTCAACGCAGTTTAAGTTTGCAAGGTTATTCGAAACCACATTTTCATATTTTTCATGTTTTTCATATTTATCACTTTTATTTTAATAATTAAGTTGAGAATGTTTTCAATATTTTATTATTGGTTAATTTTATGAGTCATCTTGCATAATACACAATATTGACAATTTTTCTACATCAAGTAAAACTCTTCGAAATGCACATATTGAACAACCTAATGAAGTCGCAAAAAGAATTATTTCAGTCCACAGATCCCATTAACTGTACATTGGGACGAAAAATTGTTACCCGACTTGAACAGTTGAGATGAAGTGAATCAACTGCCCATATTAGTGACAGGATATGATGTAGACAAACTGCTGTCAGTCACAAAACTTGAGGGAGGCAGTGCCGAACAGATAAGTTATGCTATTGAGCAAGTTTTAAAAGATTGGACCATTTCATATGACAAAATTGTGGCACTCTGTTTTGATACTACTTCAAGCAACACAGGTGCTTGTACTCTGCTGGAGAAATTAATTGGAAAATCTTTTATTATTCATATCCTGTCGACACTATGTTCACGAAGTGATTTTATCCCATGTTTACAAAACATGTTATGGAGCATCTTCTGGTCCAGAGATTAAGTTGTTTCAACGATTTCGTGATCAGTGGAGTAAACTTAATTCTGAATCATGACATTTAACTGATCTCAAATTTTATGGTTCGCTTGTACCATCAGCAGTAGAATTTGCTGTAAATATGCTGCAAGGAACAAAACAACCTCACGACGATTACAGAATTTTCACAACTGTCGATAATTTTTTAGTAGAAACTCCTCCATGCCAAAGTGAAATAACTTTCCGTACTTTTGGCGCTATACAACCAAGCACGATGGATGGCGAAAACTCTGCACTCTATTAAACTTTACTTGTTTCGACATCAATTTTATTTAACAAAAAAACGAAGAAAAAAATCTCCATCAATTTTCAATTTTTTCAATTTTGATTTACATGGAACATTGGTTTCGGGCTCCCATCTCTTCATCTGCTCCTCACAATGACCTGACTTTGATTAAGAAATTGAATAATTTCAAAATATTTCACAAAGGAGTCGCTGAATCTGCCTTTAAAGACATTGCAGGACATTTTATGGTATTTAACTGAAGACCTGGTGAGTCTCTTTTTTTTCAGCAACGATGTTGATAACCAAACTAAAGAAAAAATGTTGATTGCACTTGAAAAGCCAGTCAAAAAATAAAAACAGGTAAAAGGGTTTGAAGGCAAAGTATTAATGGATAAAATTGTAAGCATGAACCTAGATGACTTTGTAACAGAGAGATCAAAATATGTATTTGAAGTGCTTGGAATGAATTGGACATTCATGAATGAAAATCACCCAGACACGTGGAGTACAGCAACCGAATACCGGGAAGCATATATAATTGTTATGCTATGAAAGTTGTAAATGATACAGCTGAAAGAGGGGTGAAACTCATTTCACATTATGCAAAAGTTTTAGCGAAAGATGAAATTCAATTGAGAATATATTTTGCAAACCGTGGAATAACATCGACGTCATTTTCCAGATATGCCGAAGTCTACAATTGTGAAGGCATTAATGAAAACAAACGAACAATCAACAAGTGGTGTATTCTGAAATCAAACATTGAAAAAAATCATATAAATAACACTTAATTTGAATAACATAATTAAAACTTTGTATTAGAAAAAAATTAAAATGCGTTCTTTTTTAATTTTTAAGTTTACCCTTAAATCTGATAATTTCAAGTTCATTGAGCAACCTCTAAATATAAAATTATCTTAATAATATTTTGCAGTTTATTTTTTTATTTAAAAGGAACGCAATAACGGGTTGAGAGTCCAATTTCCAACAATTTGATTTTTTTGTCACCCTAATGTGTGTGTATATATATATATATATTGGTATATGTAACGAATGTACAATATAATCAAACAGTGCATGAATATTATAGTATCAATAGTTCTTATGAAGAAAGTATTGTGTTGTACTTTGCAAAATGAATGAATTGATGTTGATAAAGATAATAATGATCCAATATATAAATCAACAAACAGTATAGTTGAGTCCATAAAAATATTTCTAATTTATGACAAAGGCAGCATATAAAATTCTCATTTTAATGTCTGTATTATTGACGACATGAGAACCAGGGGACTCAGAAAACTATCAATCAATGTGTGTTATATATTGTGTACTTAAAATGTGATTTACAAAATGAATCATTTCATCATGGTTACACTTTAATGAATTCTTCTGTTCACATACGTATTTTTTAATCCCTTGACATGTGTGAAATGTGAACAATGTTATGTGGAGACATTAGGGCAGTTACATGTTGTAACATCTCACCAATGTCATATTGTAAAATGTTATTAAAATATTGCTCGGATATGTAATTTCTATTTTTATATCTGAACAAATAATTCATTGTGAACTTTTTTAAAACTCCAATGTGCAATATTTAATTCTATGTTTTTTTTTTTATTTTTAGAATTTGTCATGTTTGACTGACTGAGTGAATCAGTTGATCTGTGATTGAATTATTTATTTATTTATTATAATAATTTGATTCAATGTTTTTTCTGGAAATAAATGACAGTGAATAATTGATATTCTGACTGGGTCTTTGTTTATTTTGTTGCTTGTTTCATCTATAAAACAATGAAACATGATTGTGTTTATTTTGTGTTACCTCTGTATTACTTGGATTGTAACTTTTTTTTTTCACTTATCTGTTCCTTCTGTTCTACTTGGCCTATAAATAAGGTTGTATTTACATTGTCTGTGTTCTGTTCTACTTGTCCTATAAAAAAGGTTGTATTTACATTGTCTGTGTTACTTCTGTTCTACTTGTCCTATAAATAAGTTTGTATTTACATTGTCTGTGTTCTTTCTGTTCTACTTGTCCTATAAATAAGGTTGTATTTACATTGTCTGTAGTCCTTCTGTTCTACTTGTCCTATAAATAAGGTTGTATTTACATTGTCTGTATTCTTTCTGTTCTACTTGTCCTATAAATAAGGTTGTATTTACATTGTCTGTGTTACTTCTGTTCTACTTGACCTATAAATAAGGTTGTATTTACATTGTCTGTATTCCTTATGTTCAACCTCGCTTGTAAATCTACTGACACAGTAAAAATAATTTTATTTGTTAATTTTAATTTATATCAGAACTAAATTTAATCAACATTTGTGTTCTGGGTATTAGGGCTGGTAAAACATAGATGATACAAAAATAATCAAAACTTTTGTCTGGATTCCGTTAACAAAATACTTCTACATTCTGATGGCCTATACTAGATTTTGATGGCCTATACTTCTAGATTCGAATAACCGTTACTTATAGATTCTGGTAACATATACTTCTATATTTTGGTGGCCTATACTAAATTCTGATGACCTATACTTCTAGATTCTGATGGCATATACTAGATTCTAATGGCTTATATTTCTAGACTCTGGTGGCCTATACTTCTACATTCTTGTAACCTATGCTAGATTCTGTTGACCTATACTTCTAGATTATGTTGACTTAAAATGTTTTAATATATTTTCATTTTTTCTTACTTTCAAATGTATTTTATATTTTTAAACCAAACACCAGCAACCCCTCCACTCCCTCTACCGACCAATTCATCTCCTCACAACATATAACCACACACCTCGTGAATGTTTCAGCCTAGTGCAGGTGTGGTAGTGGAAACAGTAGAAGAGCAAAATACACAATACCTCTGGGAAGTATAAAGTTGGTACTTGTTAAATTATTATCAACTTGTATTCCAGGAGAGAATAGATTTATTTCACTTAACAACTTTAATAGATTTAGTGCCACCTGGCAATAGATTAGTGCCACCTGACAATAGATTAGTGCCACCTGACAATAGATTAGTGCCACCTGACAATAGATTTGTGCCACCTGGCAATAGATTAGTGCCACCTGGCAATAGATTAGTGCCACCTGACAATAGATTAGTGCCACCTGACAATAGATTAGTGCCACCTGACAATAGATTTGTGCCATCTGGCCATAGATTAGTGCCACCTGACAATAGATTTGTGCCACCTGAGAATAGATAAGTGCCACCTGACAACAGATTTGTGCCACCTGACAATAGATTAGTGCCACCTGACAACAGATTTGTGCCACCTGGCAATAGATTAGTGCCACCTGACAATAGATTTTTGCCACCTGACAATAGATAAGTGCCACCTGACAACAGATTTGTGCCACCTGACATTGGTAAGAAAAACCAGAAAAGTCAAGGTTTGATGACCATGCGTCATTTAGAGTCTGATGTCAATTGTAATAACGCATTATTTTATTTTGTGTGTATTGTGTGGATTGCCTCGGTCAAGAATGCCATTAAGAAGTATATAATACATTGCCATTAAGAAGTATATAATACATTGCCATTAAGAAGTATATAATACATTGCCAGTAAGAAGTATATAATACATTGCCATTAAGAAGTATATAATACATTGCCAGTAAGAAGTATATAATACATTGCCGGCTAATTTCAGATTGCCAGAGTTTGTCTGTCTGTTTATAGTTGGGAAATAATTTAAAAATACAAACTTTAAAATTTAAAGCAGCTCAGAATCAGGTTGTGGCTTTCTGCAATTACATTGTATAGATAGATAGATAGATAGATAGATAGATAGATAGCTAGATAGATAGATAGATAGATAGATAGATAGATAGATAGATAGATAGATAGATAGATAGATAGATAGATAGATAGATAGATAGATAGATAGATAGATAGATAGATAGATAGATAGATAGATAGATAGATAGATAGATAGATAGATAGATAGATAGATAGATAGATAGATAGATAGATAGATAGATATTATCCTGTTCAGCTGTTTCCTCTCCATTTTGACGTTTTCGTCACCTGTTTCTTCACTAGTTTATTGATGTGTACGTCTGTAGTAGAGAACGTCTCAGACACTTCACATGGTTCAGATTCACTCGAGTAATAGGCCATGGGAGGTCTGTTGGTGTAGCAGTCGGATTGGTCAAAGACTGTCTCATGGATGATACTGCTGCCTCCCAGAACATAATTCGGTACATAATTGGGGGACTCGGCCAACTCGGTAGGTTTGCTCTTCTCCACGTGTGTAGCAGTCCTTGATCTGCGTCTTAAAATGTTGCTAAGTTTCTCCATGAGTAGTTTACGTCTGACTCCCTGAGCCGTGGAGGTGATGTTGTCGTAGTAGTTGGCAAAGTTGGCAGACACCACGGCGATAGGCATGGCAAAGAGCAGCAGGCCCGACACAGCACACAGGGCTCCAACCAGATAGCCTGCCAGGTGTTTGGGGACGATATCGCCGTACCTGATGATGTATGTAGATGACCTGGTTATACCCGTCAGTATGGACTGGGAGATTAATATGTGTGTGTACGAACTATAACTAATTTTATACGTCAATATAGAGAGTTTGATGATATAAGAATGTGAAATAGCTATAGCTAATTATATACGTCAATATAGACTGGTTGATGATATAAGAATGTAAAATAGCTATAGCTAATTAAGTACGTTAATAGAATAAGATAAAAACAACTCAGTTAAAATAATAATAACATGACTGATGAAGTTTCAAATGATGACTCATCAATTCCATTGGCATCGACAAGGGAAACTAATATTTATTTGTGTTACTCGTGTTATAAAAACAAGTAAAGTTCCTTATTTATTTGTGTTACTCGTGTTATAAAAACAAGTAAAGTTCCTTATTTATTTGTGTTACTCGTGTTATAAAAACAAGTAAAGTTCCTTAACACTAATCCGGGCAGATGAAGTGAATAAACATGTCTTTGTATCAATGGCGTACGTTGGGTTTGGGTGACTAGCACAACGCACAAACACCAATACTTCCCCAACTACACTCAGGCACCCATTTAAGGCTGGGTGGACTTAGGGGACTGTCCTCTCACAAGGGATCGAAAGTTGAGTGCTCTACACAACTTGGTCATGACATTTTGAAAGGTTCTCATGACTTGGTCAAAATATCACAAGTACATTCAAAAGGTGTCAATAGATGTGTGTATGTTTGTACGTGTCACAAGTACATTCAGAAAGTGTCAATAGATGTGTGTATGTTTGTCTGTACGTGTCACAAGTACATTCAGAAAGTGTCAATAGATGTGTGTATGTCTGTACGTGTCACAAGTACATTCAGAAAGTGTCAATAGATGTGTGTATGTTTGTCTGTATGTGTCACAAGTACATTCAGAAAGTGTCAATAGATGTGTGTATGTTTGTACGTGTCACAAGTACATTCTGAACGTGTCAATAGATGTGTGTATGTTTGTACGTGTCACAAGTACATTCAGAAAGTGTCAATAGATGTGTGTATGTTTGTGTGTATGTGTCACAAGTACATTCTGAAAGTGTCAATAGATGTGTGTATGTTTGTCTGTATGTGTCACATATATGTTTGTCTGTATGTGTCACAAGTACATTCAGAAAGTGTCAATAGATGTGTGTATGTTTGTGTGTACGTGTCACAAGTACATTCAGAAAGTGTCAATAGATGTGTGTATGTCTGTACGTGTCACAAGTACATTCAGAAAGTGTCAAAAGATGTGTGTATGTTTGTCTGTATGTATCACAAGTACATTCAGAAAGTGTCAATAGATGTGTGTATGTTTGTCTGTACGTGTCACAAGTACATTCAGAATGTGTCAATAGATGTGTGTATGTCTGTACGTGTTACAAGTACATTCAGAAAGTGTCAATAGATGTGTGTATGTTTGTACGTGTCACAAGTACATTCAGAAAGTGTCAATAGATGTGTGTATGTTTGTACGTGTCACAAGTACATTCAGAAAGTGTCAATAGATGTGTGTATGTTTGTCTGTACGTGTCACAAGTACATTCAGAAAGTGTCATAGATGTGTGTTTGTTTGTCTGTACGTGTCACAAGTACATTCAAAAAGTGTCAATATATGTGTGTATGTTTGTCTGTACGTGTCACAAGTACATTCAGAAAGTGTCAATAGATGCGTGTATGTTTGTACGTGTCACAATTACATTCAGAAAGTGTCAATAGATGTGTGTATGTTTGTCTGTACGTGTCACAAGTACATTCAGAAAGTGTCATAGATGTGTGTTTGTTTGTCTGTACGTGTCACAAGTACATTCAAAAAGTGTCAATATATGTGTGTATGTTTGTCTGTACGTGTCACAAGTACATTCAGAAAGTGTCAATAGATGCGTGTATGTTTGTACGTGTCACAATTACATTCAGAAAGTGTCAATAGATGTGTGTATGTCTGTACGTGTCACAAGTACATTCAGAAAGTGTCAATAGATGTGTGTATGTTTGTCTGTACGTGTCACAAGTACATTCAGAACGTGTCAATAGATGTGTGTATGTTTGTCTGTACGTGTCACAAGTACATTCAGAAAGTGTCAATATATGTGTGTATGTTTGTCTGTACGTGTCACAAGTACATTCAGAAAGTGTCAATAGATGCGTGTATGTTTGTACGTGTCACAATTACATTCAGAAAGTGTCAATAGATGTGTGTATGTCTGTACGTGTCACAAGTACATTCAGAAAGTGTCAATAGATGTGTGTATGTTTGTCTGTACGTGTCACAAGTACATTCAGAA
>JAGDYQ010000016.1:5369578-5384578 GCA_021962125.1 Bulinus truncatus | reverse complement strand
ACACTTACTACGAAATGTTATCACTGGATCCTATACTGACCCTGCCATCACAGAATAGGTCCAGTGTGATAAACATGGCCAAAAGAATGAGTCAAGTGTGATAAACATGGCCAACAGAATGAGTCAAGTGTGATAAACATGGCTAACATAATGGTTTCAGTGTGATAAACATGGCCAACACAATGGGTCAAGTGTGATAACAACAAAGAGTATTGTAACCTATGTCTCACTTGATACTTCAACAGTCTAGATTTTGTCTCACTTGATACTTCAACAGTCTGATGTTTGTTTCACTTGATACTTCAACAGTCAAGAGTTTGTCTCACTTGATACTTCAACAGTCTGATGTTTGTCTCACTTGATACTTCAACAGTCTGATGTTTGTCTCACTTGATACTTCAACAGTCTGATGTTTGTCTCACTTGATACTTCAACAGTCTAGAGTTTGTCTCACTTGATACTTCAACAGTCTGGTGTTTGTCTCACTTGATTGATACTTCAACAGTCTGGTGTTTGTCTCACTTGATATTTCAACGGTCTGGTGTTTGTCTCACTTGATACTTCAACGGTCTGGTGTTTGTCTCACTTGATACTTCAACAGTCTAGAGTTTGTCTCACTTGATACTTCAACAGTCTGATGTATGTCTCACTTGATACTTCAACAGTCTGGTGTTTGTCTCACTTGATACTTCAACAGTCTGATGTTTGTCTCATTTGATACTTCAACAGTCTGATGTTTGTCTCACTTGATAATTCAACAGTCTAGAGTTTGTCTCACTTGATACTTTAACAGTCTGATGTTTGTCTCACTTGATACTTCAACAGTCTGGTGTTTGTCTCACTTGATTGATACTTCAACAGTCTGGTGTTTGTCTCACTTGATACTTCAACGGTCTAGAGTTTGTCTCACTTGATACTTCAACGGTCTGGTGTTTGTCTCACTTGATACTTCAACAGTCTAGAGTTTGTCTCACTTGATACTTCAACAGTCTGATGTTTGTCTCACTTGATACTTCAACAGTCTGGTGTTTGTCTCACTTGATACTTCAACAGTCTGGAGTTTGTTTCACTTGATACTTCAACAGTCTGATATTTGTCTCACTTGATACTTCAACAGTCTGATGTTTGTCTCACTTGATACTTCAACAGTCTGATGTTTGTCTCACTTGATACTTCAACGGTATGTGTTTGTCTCACTTGATACTTCAACGGTATGTGTTTGTCTCACTTGATACTTCAACAGTCTGATGTTTGTCTCACTTGATACTTCAACAGTTCCTGACTATGGGGCAGCCCCGTAGCGTGAAAATTCTACAGCAGGGGCCAGGCATTCTACAACAGGGGCCAGGCAATAGCAGGAGGGGGCAGGTAATACATTTTACTAAGTAGAGCAAATAAGCAGAGGGGGGGCAGACAAACTGCAAGGGCCCCCACACACGCTACGGGCCTGATTCGCGGTCAAATAATAATACAAAATGACGCGTTCTATTTGTCGTCTTAGTAAAAATTTATTTTAAATGATTGATACAATTATTCTATGAAATAAAACTGTTTTAACTTTATATATATCAAAACAATATGCCATTAAAAAAATTTCGGAGGGTAAACAAGATTTAAAACGAACACAAAAGATTTCTTGTGATGATGTGCGTGCACGCTATCATTTTAACGCTGTTACTGTTGTGGCGTTCGTAAAAATAACATTTCAAATTGTAGGAGGCAAACAAGCAAATAAATTTGGAATTTTAAAGCTAAAAAAAAAAAATTCTGCTGTAAAAAAAAAAACATTTGGGAGCCGTGGAGCCGCCAGATTTTTTTGGCTCCGGCTCCAGCAAAAAGTAGTGTCTTATGGTGTCTTATAGTATCTAATAGTGTTTTATTGTATTTTATAGTGTCTTATGGTGTCTTATAGTATCTTAACGTGTCTTATAGTATATTATAGTGTGTTATTGTATTTTATAGTGTCTTGTGGTGTCTTATAGTATCTTAACGTGTCTTATAGTATCTTATAGTGTCTTATAGTATCTTATAGTATCTTATAGTATCTTATAGTGACGTACAATGTTATCTGTTATTTGTTGTTTTTACTTTTTTTAAATTGAAATTCAATCAACTTAAAATTAATTTCATTTATTGGGGGGGGGTGTGAAGTTTGATTTAAACTCTCTTGATTGTTTTTTTTTTCTAAATAATTTTTTTCAATGATCAAGGGAGATAATACCGGTATACATTATAAATGGAGATCAAACATATTTGTGGTGGTCAATGAGGATTATCCGAAACTATTGGTATTTTCAGCTAGCTGTGGTGACGGATGTGGTCGGCACACAACACCTTTCCCCTCTAACCCCATCAAGCACACTGTCGAAGCCTGCCATTTCTGACAGAGGCACAGTATAATGGGACTGTACTGTTGACTATAGGAAGTATTACTGTTCACAATATACCACTAAAATATACACAGAGTCTGAGCATTTAACTCAAACATAAAAATAATGTGCATTCTTCGCTTTATTTCTACAAATCAACAAAACAAAATTTCCAACTTCATTTACATTCGATCAGTATAAATAAATGCATTACCTTGTATCAATATAAATCAAAAAATTACCTTGTATCAATATAAATCAATACATTACATTCGATCAATATAAATCAATAATTACCTTGCATGAATATAAATCAATACATTACTTTGAATCAATATAAATCAATAATTACCTTGTATCAATATCAATCAATACATTACCTTGGATCAATATAAACCAATACATTACATTGGATCAATATAAATCAATACATTACCTTGGAACGTTTAGTTACCGAATAAATTCTTTTTTCTCCGGACATGCCAGTAATCGAATTAAAAATTCCAAAGTGAAGAATGCCCTTAAAAAATGTTCTATGGCACCAAGAACAAATATGTTGGTGTAGAACACATTCGAGTCAAGTAAAGTAATTGAAATATTATCTGAAGAACAAAAAAAAATATTATTTATACGCTTTTCATTGACTTCGCTTTCTATGGATGTGTGAGTGTCACATTATTTACATATAGTCGTCCATGAATAGACGTATAGTCGAGTCCATGAATAGACATAGTCGAGTCCATGAATAGACATAGTCGAGTCCATGAATAGACATAGTCGAGTCTATGAATAGACATAGTCGAGTCCATGAATAGACAGTCGAGTCCATGAATAGACATTTTGTCGAGTCTATGAATAGACATATAGTCGAGTCCATGAATAGACATATAGTCGAGTCTATGAATAGATTTAGTCGAGTCCATGAATAGACATTCGAGTCCATGAATAGACATATGGTCGAGTCCATGAATAGACAGAGAAGAGTCCATTAATAGACATATAGTCGAGTCTATAAAGACATATAGCCGAGTACATGAACAGACATGTAGTCGAGTCCGAAAATAGACATAGTCGAGTCCATGAATATACATTCGAGTCCATGAATAGACATATAGTCGAGTCCATGAATAGACATATAGTCGAGGCCATGAATAGACAGAGAAGAGTCCATGAATAGACATATAGTCGAGTCCATGAATAGACAGTCGAGACCATGAATAGACGTATAGTCGAGTCTATGAATAGACATAGTCGAGTCCATGAATAGACAGTCGAGTCCAAAAATAGACATAGTCGAGTCCATGAATAGACATTTGAGTCCATGAATAGACATATTGTCGAGTCTATGAATAGACATAGTCGAGTCCATGAATAGACATTCGAGTCCATGAATAGACATATGGTCGAGTCCATGAATAGACAGAGAAGAGTCCATTAATAGGCATATAGTCGAGTCTATAAATAGACATATAGCCGAGTACATGAACAGACATGTAGTCGAGTCCAAAAATAGATATAGTCGAGTCCATGAATAGACATAGTCGAGTCCATGAATAGACATAGTCGAGTCCATGAATAGTGTAACAAACTAAATTAGGTGAAATTGTGTACCAAACTAAATTAGGTGAAGTTGTGTACCAAACTAAATTAGGTGACGTTGTGTACCAAACTAAATTAGGTGAAGTTGTGTACCAAACTATTTAAAACTTCATTCTTTTAAAACTGAAAGTATAAAACTAAAAAAAAGTTTCCTTATGTTATATTTATATCAATTAATATTATCAATATTAAAAGCGTGGGGGGATAAAATGTATGTGAATAAATGTCTTAAAAACTAATAAATTAAAAAAATAACCTTCGATGTTTAGACATGATAAATTGTATAAATTATTGCATGACATAAGGTAATATTTTTTTAATAAAATCTATGTGAAATAAAGACCTACGTAAATTGTGTGTGTGTGTGTGTTTCTGAGATTGTTTTTATGTGTGTGAGATGGTGTATTAATGACTAAGTGAGATTAAGTATAAATGACTAAGTGATGTTGTATATTGATGACTATTTGATGTTGTGTATTAATTAATAAGTGATGTTGTATATTGATGACTATTTGATGTTGTGTATTAATTAATAAGTGATGTTGTATATCATTGACTAAGTAAGGTTAAGTATAAATGACTAAGTGATGTTGTGTATTGATGGCAAAGTGAAGTTGTGTATTAATGAATAAGTGATGTTGTGTATTGATGACTAAATGTTGTGTATTGATGACTAAGTGAGATTGTATGTTAATGACTATGTGATGTTGTGTATTAATAACTGAGTAAAGTTATGTATTAATGACTAAGTGAGTTTGTGTATTAATGACTAAGTGAGGTTGAGTATTAATGACTAAGTTAGATGTGTATTAATGACTAAGATAATTTACAGGCTTATTGTTGGAACTCACTTGAGGTCTTGATGTCCACTATATGTTGAAATTCAGATTTAGTTTCTCTGAACTGGTTTAGTGTCAGCAGTAGGAAGACAATGATTGACGCCAGAATACACAGGTTGTATAGTATACACCAAACCTGACCAAAATACACATGATATACATTATACACAAACATAAACATAATACACATGGTGTACAGTACACATAATACATAAACATAATACACATGGTGTACAGTACACATAATACATAAACATAAAACACATGGTGTACAATACACATAATACATAAACATAATACACATGGTTTACAGTAAACATAATACATAAACATAACACACATGATAAACAGTAAACATAATACATAAACATAATACACATGGTGTACAGTACACACAAACATAAACATAATACACTTGGTGTACAGTACACACATAAAACAAAAAAATGTGTAAACCACATATACAGTTAATCTAAGCAAAACATATGTACACAACATATACAGTAACAACAAAATTGTACACAACATATACAGTAAACAACAAACCTAAACAAAACATATGTACACAACATATACAGTAACAAAAAATGTGTACACAACATATACAGTAAACAGCAAACCTAAACAAAACATATGTAGACAATATTTACAGTAACAACAAAATTGTACACAACATATACAGTAAACAACAAACCTAAACAAAACATATGTACACAACATATACAGTAACAAAAAATGTGTACACAACATATACAGTAAACAGCAAACCTAAACAAAACATATGTACACAATATATACAGTAGGGTGTCCCAAAAAAATGAAGTTTTGAAATGTTGATGTCTCACCCCACAGAATATGTCTGTATGGTAACAGTAGTTAACCTGCAAAATTTCAGCTCATTTGAACAATGTTTAGAGGTCCCCCAAGAGGTTTAAAGTTCCAGATTTTGGTGTAAAATCATTCGCGGTCAAATCTAATACAGCGTTAATGTTGCATTATATGCGAAACTGATATATTAAGTAACAAATTGATGCTTAGTATTGTTTATAATATTAAATGAAACAAAATATATAAATCTTGAATGGTTTATATTTTTAAAGTTGAATTTTAAGTAAAAAATTATGAAAAACAAAGTTTTATTTATTTTGTCAAGTTAATTCTTGAATGAATGTCAATCTGCTTGAAAAATAATAATAATAAGCAATGCAAATAAGAATTCCTGCTATTTATTTTGTACTTTGTACTGTAGGGTAGACAAAAATTTTAAAAAAGTTCTTCAAATTTAAATTTTAGCCAGCTGTTCACGATTACACTCTGCAAAATTTTTCCGATGTTTTTCATCCACTTGGAGCAAAAAATGTCTTTGTTCTTCATTCTTGGTGATACTGTCATTGAAATTTTGTATCAATGCTACACTTCGCTCTGCAGAGTCATTGATACAAGCCAGATTCTTTACAAAATCTGCTGTAACTTTAAAATATGGTGTATCTGACCAGGCTTCAACAGGAACATCTAGAAAACTGGCATCAATGTTGGATGTTTCAAAAAATGTGGTAGAAGCACGCAAATCATCAACACTTTTTGATAGTGTTTTTATGAGATGCGGTCCACGTTCTGATTGCATTGTCCGAACAAGGCCAGTTTTTTCTTTGTCCGACAAAAGGGTTTAAAATAACGCAAGCGTCGACAATTCCGGACTCAAGTATCACGAGTGACGCATCATCATTTTCAATCCAGTCGATCGAAGAACAGCATCATCATATTCGTATAAACGCTTTATCAACAAGATATCATTCACAGGTGCATCTGCGGTGAGCCTGCATGAAAACCATGATTGAAGATAAACACATATGGTAAACCGATTAAAGCGCTGATTACCTTGTAATTCTCGAGCTGTTAACTGAAAGATGGTTTCATTGCCTGCAAACAATAGATCGATTTTCAATGCATAGATTGTCTTCGCCATCCACATTGCCCTATGTAGGGCACCAGGTCTGCGAATGCTGACATCAACCTCCAACCCAACCATTTGTGCAGCAAGCAGAAGAAATTCCAAATAATCATCAAATGAATGACTGACCTCAAGTTGACATTTAATAAATTCTTTAATCGAATCAGACACGATTATCGAAGGGGCGGATCTGGCTTCGGGTGTGTGGTTTAATTCTGGCCATTTTTCTCGAAACCTCTTAAAAAACAAAATCTCTGGTCCAGTGGATGGTCCAAGACAAACATTGAATGCATCGGAAAGGAGTACTTCCAACATGGAATGACGGCATGCCATCCATAATAGGTTACGTCCCAGGGCTACTTCTAACAGAGTGCAAGCTCCATTGAGTCTTCCAGTATTGGAAGCCGTAGTGTCGAAGCACATGCCGATGACCATAGATTCGCACTTCCATGATTTGATATGTTCATATACTGCATCAGCAGCTACCCATTCTGACCCGGATGCTAACTTGGGAACACCGAGAAGCTTTGTAGTGCCATCGACAAGTGACGAGAGCAGGACAGGTAATCGATCGCCGTTATTGGTAACATGTCCAGTAACATCGGGCAATAGCTTACCATCCCAATGTACAATTGATTTTGAGGGAATATAGTCTTCTTTTATACATGCTGCAGCTTGTTGACGACAAAGCTTGCGATGACGATGCATTGTGCTCTTGGAAAATACTGTGTCAGATGTCTGAACACCAGCTTCGTTGAATACGGATGCAAGTATCATTGTTGATTTTCTAATGCTGGTGTTCGTTCTGTCCAGCATTGCAGCAACTTTTGGTGATATGATGCCTGACAATTTAGCATGCTTAGTTTAAAAAAATTAAATCTTCAAAAAATATGCACATTGCTTAAATTTTTCACATTACGTATTTTATATGTTTTCTAGCATTTATTACATTTTCTAATTAAGAATCACACAATTTCAACTCTAGTTAATGGTAGCAATGAGATAAATATAAGTATATTTAAACTTCATTTTATTCAACTATGGCATGCAAAAACTGCAAATTATTTGAGCCATGATTCGTCTGGATTTTTATGTTGGCCTAATACTGGAATTTTAAAAGCTCTTGGGGGACCTCTAAATGTTGTTCAAATGAGCTACAACTTCACCAATTCTCTCATTATACCCAAGAGACACATTTCAGGGGGTGAGACACCAAATATTTTTAAAAAAAATTTTTTCGAGCATTTTTGGGACACCCTAATATACAGTAACAAAAAATTGTATACAAAATATACAGTAAATAGCAAACCTAAACAAAAGATATGCACACAACATATTCAGTAACAACAAATGGTACACAACATATACAGTAAACAGCAAACCTAAACAAAACAAATGTACACAACATATACAGTAACAAAAAATTGTACACAACATATACAGTAAACAGCAAACCTAAACAAAACTTAGCGTTACCCAAAATAACTTTTTGTCAAATTTTTTGGAGCAATTTGTTTTTTTGCGTTTCCTTTGAAAAAAATCATAAAAATATGACTTTATTTTGTACTGCCTCGTCGACACTGAAATTTTAACTCATTTTGAATGAATTTTGAATGTGAGTAGGTATATATAAAGCACACAGAAAATGCTAGAAGGTTCCGAAAAGTTTTAGAAAAACCTATACAATTCTAGAAGGCTCTGGAAGATTCTATGAAATCTCGAGAAGGTTCTAGAAGCTTCTAGAAAAACGTGGGAAAACTTGAGAAGGTTCCGGGAAATTCTAGAAATTTCTAGAAGTTTTGATTTTCATATAAATAGCCAGCTTCACCAGTGCATTTCAATTTAGTTATAAAAATCAAGTGTTATAAGATCAAGTGTTGCGGCTATATAATAAATATCATTCATTTAGTTATGACTACTAGGTCGAAAACTGTTTTTCCTTTAATTGGTGAACCATCTGAAGATTTTTCTGTCTGACCGAGTTCTTCAAACAGCGACAAATGTTTTGAATGTATACTTTCATATACAAAAAATTAATAAGTGCCCAAGAAAGATGTTATTTCTGATGTCGTGCAAAGACTGTTGAGCATCTAGGATAAAGCGCGTATCCCTACGGTTGAAAAACGGGTTATTATTAAAAAGTTGGAAGTACTTATTGACAAGTACCGAGAGGTTGAGAAGAATGCTAAAAGAGGAGGAGAGGTTCACCGTGCAAATGAAGTTGACTTTGTTAGCTTCACAACATCCATCTTTGACATCGCACCCATCAATGCTCACACTATAGTCGGAACTGAAGAAGACTGGCTTTTCTTTCATGACCAGCGAACTGAACGCAAATGGTAATAGGAACTGAAGACAAAACATTGGCGAGCTTTAAAACGGAAGAATAGGTTGCTTGAAACGGGTAAAGGGAAAAGATGTTGCTATATTCCATAACCATGCTGTCCTCTCAGTACCAAGCAGCAGTGATTGTTCAGAGAAAGAAGACGACAACCAATTCTTTCTGGTGCCGAAGAAATCGACATCAATTCTGCCTAGACGACGTCCTTGACAGCTATGGATGTTGTTTTGCCATTGGTAGACTCTGCTCTTGATCGCACTGCTATAAGAGAAGAAAGACCGTGTCGCTATCCTCGTCTCTGTATTAGGTGTTGAGAAGCTTTTGTGTGCGCCAAAAGTTAATCAAGGAAACATGGAAACTTGTTTCAGAGGCAGTTGCAAATATTTTAAATGATTGGCGATTGACAGAAAATATATCTGCCATGTCGTTCGATACAACAGCGTCAAACACAGGCCACATAAATGGAACGTGTGCTATTCTTGAAAAGAAATTGAGTAAGAAGCTGCTTTGGCTACCGTGCAGACATCATATAATTGAGTTGATATGTGCAAAAGTCTTCAAAAAGACATTTGGAGGTAGTCCAAATGGACCGGATGTGCTGCTATTCAGTCACTGTAAGACGTTTTAGCCAAAAATAAGATAGGCAGAATTTAGTATATGTCACGATTTTCGACTGGAGCAAAATCTCAAGCCATTAAAAGAAGAAGTCATCACATTTTGTTCAAATATCCTCCAAATGAAAGACAACTCAAGATATTTGCCACGTGTGGAGAACAAAAGAACTTCTGAATCTTAATTTCCTGGGAGGAATCCCCCCCCCCGGGTGCGTTTTCTTGTTCCAGGAGCTTATCACCATGCAAGGTGGATGTCTAAAATAATCTACATCATGAAGATTTATCTCTTCCGTCATCATATCAAGCATGAAGAGTTGAAGACAGATCAATTGCAGAATTTGGTATCTTTGCATCCTTGGTTTACATTAAGCTTGGATTCAGTGTCCCATTCCAGCAGACGCACCTCTGAATGATCTGGATTTCATCAAGCTTCTTATTGATTATAAGAATGTTTCACCCTCCGTTTCTCAGACTGCACTGAAAACGATTGGCCGACATCTCATTCCTTTTGTTCTCTTTTCTCAACGTGTCTCAGTGGATGAGAAAAACAGCCTTGCTGCTTGCTTGAGGCAATTCATGGAGAAATCTTCTGATGATGAGAAAAAAGAAAGGTGCATACGCAGTACAAATGATCCTTCAGCACTTTATAATGTGACATTAAAGAATTTTGTGACCTCGTCATAGCTGCTCTTCCTTAATGCTATTCTGCTTCCCACAAATTTTCTCATGCTCCCACCTGGCAATAAACTCCATCCTTTTAGACGGCAACAGCAGTGGTATCTTCCTTGAAAGTTGTCAATGACTTTGCCGAGCAGGAAATTGCACTGGCGTCATCACCTCTCACCAAATCATAGGAGGAAAAGCAGTACTTGCTCCAAATTGTTGAACAGCATCGCAAAGAGTTTCCAGATGCAAAAAAATCAACTGTGCTGAATGGATCGCAACTTGAAGACCTTCAGGACTCAGAAAGCACAGACTAAAAAACTTTTAAAGTGTATATTTGAATGGCGTACTTAGAACTACTCTGCAATACAGTCAGGTTAATGTGTCATGTAATTAGTCTTTTTTTACTGTTTAATTTCTACTGTGTAATATAATTGTTCTTTGTATCTAAAAAAACAGCATTTTAAACCTTGCAAAATTTTCATTTAATGCCACTGCCGAATACCATAAAACACGAGATAACAAATGCACTGAGGCAGTATTTATAGGAGCCCAAATGGTGTGAAATTAGGTATATACATGTTTTAAATCCCAGTGAACCAGAAAACTAAAATGCTCGTGATAAAAAAATCAACTTTATTATTTTCCATTATAAAGTGAGCCAACCTAATATATATATATATATATATATATATATATATATATATATATATATATATATATATATATATATGTAGAGAGAGAGAGAGAAAGAGAGAGAGAGAGCGAAAGAGAGAGAGAGAGAGAGAGAGAGAGAGAGAGAGAGAGAGAGAGAGAGAAAGAGAGAGAGAGAGAGCGAAAGAGAGAGAGAGCGAAAGAGAGAGAGAGTGTGTGTGTGTGAGAGGTGGAAGGTAATTTAAGGCTCAGGAGCAGGAGAAAATGTTAGATCTTTTAAAAATATTTATTTTTTATATTGTTTAGAAATATAGAAGGTTTGGAATTTCGTCTCCGAGGGGCCCTTCCAATGTCAAGGCCCTGATAGAGAGCCCTATGTGCCCATTTATTCTATTTAGTATCTTCATCTATTATTCTATTTAGTATCCTCATCTATTATTCTATTTAGTATCCTCATCTATTATTCTATTTAGTATCTTCATCTATTATTCTATATAGTATCCTAATCTATTATTCTATTTAGTATCCTAATCTATTATTCTATTTAGTATCCTCATCTATTATTCTATTTAGTATCCTAATCTATTATTCTATTTAGTATCCTAATCTATTATTCTATTTAGTATCCTAATCTATTATTCTATTTAGTATCAGTGGCGTCACTAGGGTTGGTGTCACCCGGTGCGGTAACTTATGGTGTCACCCCTCTCATGACACCCCATAGACATACAGCATTCTTAGCAAAATTTATAAATAAATTTACAACGACAATAGAAGAATAAATAATTGATATCTATAGGACAGTGCAAGTATACCAATAATTTCATTAAAATAATTAATAATAAAAAGTACGCAGTGTTTGTTAATAATCGGAGATATTTTTAAATTTGGCATTAATTTTTTTCGAAGCCTTATAAAGTCATTTGCTGTTAATAATCGGAGATATTTTTATTTATTTTTAAAAATTAAATACGGCTTTGAGTTATTTTAAATTACAAAATAAGAATATAGGCCTAAAACTAGATATTTAGCATTTTGGTGTCACCCCTTGTGAGGGTGTCACCCGGTGCGGTCCGCACACCCCGCACCCCCCTAGTGACGCCACTGTTTAGTATCCTCATCTATTATTCTATTAGGATCTTCTATGTTGTATGCTTTTTAAAAAAAAAATTATTATTAAAATGTGAAATTCTCTGTTGAGTTTAATTTGTTAGTAGTTACCATTAAGTTTAATTTGTTAGTAGTTACCATTAAGTTTAATTTGTTAGTAGTTACCATTAAGTTTAATTTGTTAGTAGTTACCATTAAGTTTAATTTGTTAGTAGTTACCATTAAGTTTAATTTGTTAGTAGTTACCATTAAGTTTAATTTGTTAGTAGTTACCATTAAGTTTAATTTGTTAGTAGTTACCATTAAGTTTAATTTGTTAGTAGTTACCATTAAGTTTAATTTGTTAGTAGTTACAATTAAGTTTAATTTGTTAGTAGTTACCATTAAGTTTAATTTGTTAGTAGTTACCATTAAGTTTAATTTGTTAGTAGTTACCATTAAGTTTAATTTGTTAGTAGTTACCATTAAGTTTAATTTGTTAGTAGTTACCATTAAGTTTAATTTGTTAGTAGTTACCATTAAGTTTAATTTGTTAGTAGTTACCATTAAGTTTAATTTGTTAGTAGTTACCATTAAGTTTAATTTTTTAGTAGTTACCATTAAGTTTAATTACGTTTTAAATTGAAACAGGTATGGCTACTTTAGATTTAGGTGGGTGTAATTGTACTGGTACATCATCTTGTACTCGAACTTGCGATTTATAAAACGTGTGTTCTTGTACTTGTTTATAAAACGTGTGTTCTTGTACTTGTTTGTAAAACGTGTGTTCTTGTACTTGTTTATAAAACGTGTGTTCTTGTACTTGTCGTATTTGCAGCTTGCATGGACAGTGGGTTGTACATCTCTACTTTATGAATGTCCAGTTATAACTAAAAAATTAGGTGTTACCTTGGCAACCCAGTTGTAGCTAGGTGTCTCCATCACTAGCCAGATTTTCCCCCACCAAGACAATTTCCTTATTTCAGATTTATCTTCCTCATATCGACTGTACAGTGACTTTGAGATTTTGTTGACAATTTTCATTGTTTTCAAACCTTCGTGGAAATTTTTCCAGCAGCATTCACTAGAACAGAATAAAATAAATGTACAACTTGGCATATATGAGCACACGATGTAGGTCCAGTAACATTCACTAGAACAGAATAAAATAAATGTACAACTTGGCATATATGAGCACACGATGTAGGTCCAGTAACATTCACTAGAACAGAATAAAATAAATGTACAACTTGGCATATATGAGCACACGATATAGCTCCAGTAGCATTCACTAGAATTAGAAAGAATAAAATAAATGTACAACTTGGCATATATGAGCACACGATGTAGGTCCAGTAACATTCACTAGAACAGAATAAAATAAATGTACAATTTGGCATATATGAGCACACGATGTAGGTCCAGTAACATTCACTAGAATTAGAAAGAATAAAATAAATGTACAACTTGGCATATATGAGCACACGATGTAGCTCCAGTAGCATTCACTAGAATTAGAAAGAATAAAATAAATATACACCTTGGCATATATGTGCACACGATGTATGTCCAGCAGCATTCACTAGAATTCGAAAGAATCAAATAAATGTACAACCTGGAATATATGACCACATATGTGAGATCAGTACATAGTTAGTGTCAAAGAATTATAATCATAAATAGTCATCATATGTTAAAGTAATTGAAAAAATTATCTGTAAATAAATTACTCACCTTATTAGATCTTCTGGAATCTTCCAAAACTCTAACTCAGCTCTGATGGATAAACTGCAGATGTTAGACGGTAAATGAAGCTCTCCTAGATAGATAGATAGATAGATAGATAGATAGATAGATAGATAGATAGATAGATAGATAGATAGATAGATAGATAGATAGATAGATAGATAGATAGATAGATAGATAGATAGATAGATAGATAGATAGATGGATGGATGGATGGATGGATGGATGGATGGATGGATGGATGGATGGATGGATGGATGGATGGATGGATGGATGGATGGATGGATGGATGGATGGATGGATGGATGGATGGATGGATGGATGGATGGATGGATGGATGGATGGATGGATAGATAGATAGATAGATAGATAGATAGATAGATAGATAGATAGATAGATAGATAGATAGATAGATAGATAGATAGATAGATAGATAGATAGATAGATAGATAGATAGATAGATAGATAGATAGATAGATAGATAGATATTTAAAATTTTAAATAGGTATGCTACTGTTTCATCGTACAACAACAACTGCGGTGGCAGAGTGATTGCCACTCACTAATTTTAATACTGGAGAATACATTCTAACAACACCCTGTCACCCTGTACTGGCCTGTAGTGATACTGGAGAATACATTCTAACAACACCCTGTCACCCTGTACTGGCCTGTAGTGATACTGGAGAATACATTCTAACAACACCCTGTCACCCTGAACTTAAAACGTAGATGTGCCTTGTTGTTGGTTTAAAGTAAAAAATGTAAAAATTAAAAAGTTTCCTCACAGCTTGGAGAAAAGTTGCTAAAATTTTACCGGAGACTAACTACACTGGGAAATGTTGTGACTGGCCTAAAAATTGCAAATGTTTCTATTTTTTTTTTTAAGTGTTCGAATTTTTAAAAGGGACATTGCAAAGCTATTTACGCCTCGGAATATTAGTAATAATAATCATTTAAAATTTCTGACATGAGAATGATATCATGACTGGAAATAACGAAGCTTTCATTAGTAACAAATTGTTTCAAATATTTATGTCATAATCATCAAACGTCTATTGTGTTGTATACGTTCTGTCATCGCATGTATTAAAGATGAAAATATATATTGTTAGATGAAAAATAAACGCATTCG
>JAGDYQ010000016.1:5279578-5364578 GCA_021962125.1 Bulinus truncatus | reverse complement strand
CCAGTCAATAGTAACATCAGCCTGCCAATAGTTATATCAGCCTGTCAATAGTAATGTCAGCCTGCCAATAGTAATATCAGCCTGTCAATAGTAATATCAGCCAGTCAATAGTAACATCAGCCTGCCAATAGTAATATCAGCCTGTCAATAGTAATGTCAGCCAGTCAATAGTAACATCAGCCTGCCAATAGTAATGTCAGCCTGCCAATAGTAATATCAGCCTGTCAATAGTAATATCAGCCAGTCAATAGTAACATCAGCCTGCCAATAGTAATATCAGCGTGGGGAACTTCCCATATTTTTGCCAACTTGTTTTGCTGCTTTTTGTGTTGTCACTTTTTACTTTTTACTATAATAACTGTGATCCTAGAAAATTGTGTAACATTTCCCTATTTTTACAAAGTTTATATAGCCTATGTGTGCGATTTATTTATTTATTTATTTATTGCGAAATGTTCGCACTTATCTCCACGCATTAAAAAAAAACCTTACTGTATTTGCTCGTTTAATAAAAGTAACAATGAAATAAATAAACAAACTATTTGTATTTTCTAACTAAAAATATAAACCATGAAATATCCAACAGTTTTGTCCATACACTGTTGAAGGTGTTATAGAAAGTGGCCCATACACTTTGAAGGTGTTATAGAAAGTGGTCCATACACTGTTGAAGGTGTTATAGAAAGTGGTCAATACACAGTTGAAGGTGTTATAGAAAGTGGTCCATACACTGTTGAAGGTGTTATTGAAAGTGGTCCATACACTGCTGAAGGTGTTATAGAAAGTGGTCCATACACTGTTGAAGGTTTTATAGAGAGTGGTCCATACACTGTTTAAGGTGTTATAGAAAGTAGTCCATACACTGTTTAAGGTGGTAGAGAAAGTGGTCCCTATTTTGTCATTTCATTTGCTATTGGGGCATTTTAGAATAGTCACAAGGGCGTTATTTAAAATTCGGATGGTGCAGGGGGGGGGGCTATTTTTAGCTGTTTCTGAACTATAATTATGTGTACTAGTCTGGCTGATTGTGAACTGTCTGACTGGTTGTGGGTGGGCGTAACGTGAAATAGTTCAGAAATGTGTTTCACGGCAAATAATAATTTGAATCATTCGCTTAAAAAGAGTTTTCTTCTAAACAAACTGATAGATTTTAGACTATTTGTAGCAAATAATGCAACAGTTATTTTCTCTCCTCCCCTCCCCACAAATAACACACAATGAGTAGCGCTATACCAATAATTTTCACCAATACTTTGTTAAGCGGTTTCATGTTTTTGAGGATTATAAAACATAATTTATTTATTTATTTTAAAAAATTATTGATTCTTTTGGTTGGGTGGGGGGGGGGTCATTTACTCCCTTTCCCACAAATGAGCCCCCAGATACAAATGTAAACAAAAAATATCTTAACACCTTTCGTTTTAATATTATTAATAGTATTTAAAAGAGAGAATTTGTGTGTGTGGAGGCGTGTGTGTGTGATGGAGAAATGATGCGATCGAAAATGATATTTTTGATGTAAAATAAAAAGCACCGAATTCTATTTATAGTTAAAATCAAAACGAAGCATTAAAAAATGCACTGAAAAGTAAAAAATAACTACTTTACTATGTCATTTAGCAGCGCGAAGGCACGATACAGCACTGTCATGGTATAGTTATTAGTACTACGCACACAGGTGTGTGTGTGTATCTTTGGAGCTTGGCCAACTAGGTCAACATGTGGTCACGGGGTCATGATTCGAGATGTGTATAGAAAATAAATATGTTGTTTATTATTCTAGGTATTTATAGAAAATAAATATGTTGTTTATTTGTAAATTGTATTGACTAAATACTAAATGAGTGAGAGACAGAGCGATGTGGAATGTTCGAGATGGATGGAAGGAAATAATTCAGTTGAGAAAGGGGATTAAAAAGAGAGTTAAGTCAATCGAGTCAGAAGTTCAGTTGAGTATTGAGAGAGTATTCGAGTATATATCAGAAGTTTTAGTTGATCAGTTAAGTTTATTATTAACAAGTATTATTCATTGGATTTATTCTGTTTATTTATTTTATTGTGTCGTCAATAAATCGTATGAACCATGGACATGAATTGAGTTTTCATTATTAACCAGTCCATACCAATAACGTTCTTTTACAAGCACTCATTGGGAAATGGCGTCATAGAGGATTTTTTTTTATTTATAGCGACGGCGCTCCCATTCTGCAAAAAAAAAAAATTGTACCATCGGGACGTCATAGGTCATAGGTTATTTACGAACACGCTCGCTAGTGACCTAGTCTGATTAAAATGCTGTCTGTTGTAATAAAAACTAAAATAATTTGAATGATATTATATTATTATTATTATTATTTAATATTTAGGAATTTTACATTTCATAATAAAAAACCACAGAAACTATTTAAAACTGTAGATTTTTTGAATATAAATAGTGAAATGATTAAACGCAAGACACCATTTTAAATTATGTTTTCGTGACCTCGCTGGTCACGTGATTACTTTATCAAATACTGGAGGTCGTTTATTTATAGAACGTATTCCCCACACACCGCGACCCAGACAAGCTTGGCGCTTTATAAGTGGGATTTAACATTTATCATACAAAACATGTTTCCAAAACTTCCCACCCTAAACACCAATGAATTCATCACTTGTAAGATTTTAAACTTTCATTTATCTCATATTTCCGTGTTTTAAAAAGGTTCGCTTATAATCGAATCAAATATTGTTTTAACCAATGTTATATATTACATTACTAACGATTCAGATAAGTAGATGCCATTAAGTTTAGTCAAATGAACTCCAAAGTAAAAAAATAATTCATTATATCAAACAAAAACATATAAGCTTGTGTGCCTTTTTACCAATATAGATTATTTATTTTTTAAACTGTATAGTGAACTCGACTCACATTCAAAGGGTACAGGGTTCATTCCCAGGTAATATTCACCGCTCCACCAAGTCACTAAGCCAACAGAAAGGACGAATAAAAACACTTCTGTTGATGTTTCCATTCGTTCCCACATCGGTTAAATGAGTTTTAAAAAATATTGTTGTCACACTTTTTATTTTAGTTTACTATCATTAGATATCATTAGATATGTAAATATCTGTATGATACAATACAGTGAATCTCAATATATGTACAACCTACAAGTGTTGCCTACAACCTGTATTGTCATGTACAACCTACAAGTGTTGCCTGCATTGTCATGTACAACCTACAAGTGTTGCCTGCATTGTCATGTACAGCCTACGAGTGTTGCCTGTATTGTCATGTACAACCTACAAATGTTGTCTGTATTGTCATGTACATCCTACAAGTGTTGCCAAATTTGAGCCTTCTTACTCAATTGGAACAGGTCCACAATTGCAACATTTGCAAGATTTGATGACAAACCCAACCAGCCACAAAAAGAAACCAATTAAAAGCTTTTAAACAAAAAATAAAGTACATCTTGTAACATCACTTGTCATTGTAATTTAATAGGCTAAAATATACCACTACAATATCTCTTCACTAAAATATACCACTACAATATCTCTTTACTAAAATGCTAATTTAAATGGAACCAGTCTGGGTGGGTGTGTGTGTGTAGGTGGGTGTGGGATGGTGTGCGTGTGGGTGTGGACGAGTACATGTGTGGGGGATGAGAGTGTGTGCATGTGTGTGTGGGCTGCAACACTACTGGTGTTACTACAACTCGCAGTACACATGTTACACTACTGGTGTCACTACAACTCGCAGTACACATGTTACACTACTGGTGTCACTACAACTCGCAGTACACATGTTACACTACTGGTGTCACTACAACTCGCAGTACACTTGTTACACTACTGGTGTCACTACAACTCGCAGTACACTTGTTACACTACTGGTGTCACTACAACTCGCAGTACACTTGTTACACTACTGGTGCCAATACAACTCGCAGTACACTTGTTACACTACTGGTGCCAATACAACTCGCAGTACACTTGTTACACTACTGGTGTTAATATAACTCACAGTACACTGGTTAGCACAACGCCCAGCCGCCTTTACTTCCACAACTTAAGTCAGTTACCCATTTTTAAAGCTGGGTGGTCTTGTGGGACGACTTTGCATCAAATTTCACCTGGAAAAATTCCATGGGCCTCACCGAGGATCGAACCCAGGACTCTCAGGTTGACAGTCGAGTATCTACACCACTCAGCCATCCGTCCCACGTCTCTATCTATGGATCTCAAATAAAAGTCTCTGTCTATGGATCCCACATAAAAGTCTCTGTCTATGGATCCCAAATAAAAGTCTCTGCCTGTGGATCCCAAATAAAAGTCTCTGTCTATGGATCCCAAATAAAAGTCTCTGTCTATGGATCCCAAATAACTCTAAAAGTATCTTCCTTATAAACCATAGAAAGGCTCAGGGTGTGATATTTGCATTAGAAAGTTTTAATGAACTAAATAATCTAAGTTTACAAATAGAAACAAATACTTCTGTTGATCTTACTAAAATAATCTTACCCAGTCGGTAGGCGTCCAAAATGTACGGAACTAATATCGGATTTCTGTCAATAAATATTGTTGATATTTTTGAAGATTTCTTGACTTGATGATTATTGTTCACAAAAATATGCTGGAACTTGTCATTAGTTCGATGGCCGTGGAGTCCGGCATGTTCATGTCCCGAACTGAAGTGAAAGCTGGACGGGCGGTTAACAAATTGTTTGTGTTGATATGATCGTCTTGACCTGGTGTGCGGCCATTGAGTAGTTTCTGGCGTCATTCGGGGAGTGTTGAAGGACTGGCTGTGTGTCGCTGCAGGTTGTTGAAATGAAGAGGAGAAGGAATATCCGGGAGGGAAATGTGCTGAAATGTGATCATCCGTGTTGGTCTCTAACAAGTAAATGTATTTACTTCTATCAAGAGGCTTACGTTTTTCCTGCTTGTCGCCATGGCGGCTGTTTAGGTTGTAGTGAGGCAGATGGGAGGCTTCAGCCTCTACTAGGACCGCTGCCTCGTTGTTTAGAAAGGCTAGGTCAAGTGGTACAGAAGGGTCAATGACGTCAGCCAACAGGGTGTTGGGTAGGGACATCAGAGTTGACCGTGTTGTAAGAAATACTTCACCTCCCACATTGATGGACACTGTCCAGTTCTCCATCTCATTGGTTGGTTGATGTCCAGACAAAATGAAGAGATAAATATATTTTTTTTTTAATTTATCACTGTGAATGCCGCAACAGCCATATTATGTGGTTGATTCTTAAACTGTACTAAATTTTCGGTACATGTAAAATTTGAGTGACTTCAAGAACACATTTATACTAGCGCCACACAATCGTACACAAGGTGTTAGAGCCGTATGAATGACGCACTCGTTGCCACCACACATAATATTTATAAGTGTGAAAGTTACTTCTTCATTTCTTGTTGCCACCACACATAATATTTATAAGTGTGAAAGTTACTTCTTCATTTCTTGTTGCCACCACACATAATATTTATAAGTGTGAAAGTTACTTCTTCATTTCTTGTTGCCACCACACATAATATTTATAAGTGTGAAAGTTACTTCTTCATTTCTTGTTGCCACCACACATAATATTTATAGGTGTGAAAGCTACTTCTTCATTTCTTGAATACTGGGCGAAAAAAATACCATTTTAGCTTTCACTAAGAATTCTTTTACCACTTCATCCTACTAAATCATGCACAATACAACACTTATACATATTGGGCCACATGCCAGATCAAATAAACCTAGATAAAATAGTCACATTATATGTACTAATAACGGTTGTCACGGAGCATACGCAGATGTTTTAAAACTGAATGTCCCGTGTAATGAAAGTTGATTCAGCCCTCACACACACACACACACACACACACGCTGTATAATCAATACAAGTGAGTAATGTGTCGTATAGCTTCAACATTTACATTTCACTACTTTCAGTTTATTATTCTGTTGTTTTGTTTAAGTCTAAAATCAATTGATAGATCTAGGTATTGTAGATTTATTTCATACAAATTTCAAGCCCAACTAAATAATAAATCAACTGAGTTTCATTAGCACGTGCAGATCACTAAGTATGGGATAATGGGGCTAATTGGCTAAATAGACTTAACTTTAAAATTGACGTTTTCTATGATTCAGCTAAAAGTAATGCAAAGATGTAATATGTACTATGTTATATGTACTTATATACTTAATGTGCTAGTGAACTTTGCAGCATCCACTCATCAGAAATTAGACAAAAGCAAGGGAATAGTCCATAACACTTACGTAAGAAACACGCCGCTGGAACGGTTTGCCTGGGGTGAGCTGTGTATACATACATTATACTGACAGGGGTGAGCTGTGTATACATACATTATACTGACAGGGGTTAGCTGTGTATACATACATTATATTGACAGGGGTGAGTTGTGTATACATACATTATACTGACAGGGGTGAGCTGTGTATACATACATTATACTGACAGGGGTGAGCTGTGTATACATACATTATACTGACAGGGGTGAGCTGTGTATACATACATTATACTGACAGGGGTGAGCTGTGTATACATACATTATACTGACAGGGGTGAGCTGTGTATACATACATTATACTGACAGGGGTGAGCTGTGTATACATACATTATACTGACAGGGGTGAGCTGTGTATACATACATTATATTGACAGGGGTGAGCTGTGTATTCATACATTATACTGACAGGGGTGAGCTGTGTATACATACATTATACTGACAGGGGTGAGCTGTGTATACATACATTATACTGACAGGGATGAGTTGTGTATACATACATTATACTGACAGGGGTGTGTTGTGTATACATACAATATACTGACAGGGGTGCCTATCGTTTTTCACAGACAATCATTCTGCTACATGATGGCCCTGTTTTCTAGCCAATCAGACTGCTACATGATGGTCCTGTTTTCTAGCCAATCAGACTGCTACATGATGGCCCTGTTTTCTAGCCAATCAGACTGCTACATGATGGCCCTGTTTTCTAGCCAATCATACTGCTACATGATGGCCCTGTTTTCTAGCCAATTAGACTGTTACATGATGGCCCTGTTTTCTAGCCATTTAGACTGCTACATGATGGCCCTGTTTTCTAGCCATTCAGACTGCTACATGATGGCCCTGTTTTCTAGCCAATCAGACTGCTACATGATGGCCCTGTTTTCTAGCCAATCAGACTGCTACATGATGGCCCTGTTTTCTAGCCAATCAGACTGCTACATGATGGCCCTATTTTCTAGCCAATCAGACTGCTACATGATGGCCCTGTTTTCTAGCCAATCATACTGCTACATGATGGCCCTGTTTTCTAGCCAATTAGACTGTTACATGATGGCCCTGTTTTCTAGCCATTTAGACTGCTACATGATGGCCCTGTTTTCTAGCCATTCAGACTGCTACATGATGGCCCTGTTTTCTAGCCAATCAGACTGCTACATGATGGCCCTGTTTTCTAGCCAATCAGACTGCTACATGATGGCCCTATTTTCTAGCCAATCAGACTGCTACATGATGGCCCTGTTTTCTAGCCAATCAGACTGCTACATGATGGCCCTGTTATTGAGGACGTGGTCAAAACTTGTCTATATCTCGGTGCTGAATAGTATTTTAAACATTGACATTCTAATAGGTCACCAGATATTTGTGTAAATATATATGTAAATATCTGTGTAAATATCTTAAACTAAAGTGTTCTGAGTATTTTTTTTTTGGTTTGTTTTTTTTTTGTTTTGCTGGTCAGCCTTGAACAACCAGGGACGCTCTACCCTTCTCCCAAAACAAAATTGTTGATTCTGAGTTTAAGCTCCACATACCGAAACATTTCCGGAATGGCGGGGGAGGGAGAAAGCTAGGACTTGTACAGTGTAAACTGTGGCCGTTTATTCATTGTAATTAAAAACATCTGTGCATCCATCCATGTGAAGTACATGTTGGCAGCACTGAACTATAAATAGTTTTGGTGATCTGTTATACGATAATTGAGTTATTTAAAGAACAAAGCAAATATTATAAATATTTTATAGAATGAAACAATTTTCCTTACAAAATTCATCTCTAGAGAAATATGGGAAAGTGAAATACTAGAAACAGAACAATATGTGGAGCACAGCTGTTGCTAACATTTTTAACTAACCTGTGCTGAAGATATTGGAGAATAAAATAACACATGAGGGTCTGTTTCATCATGAGTACAACATCAAACAAATTGTTATGTTAATGTGTGTGTGGTCCTGTGTGTGTTTGTTTGTGTGTGTGTTTTTTTTTTCGTGTCAGTGTAAAGATTAATGACATATAAAATGGAATCAATAAAAAAAACTGTTTCCTAATGAGTCATTCATTGGCCAATAGACATGTCCACACAAAGACTAATAGACGTGTAGACATTGGCCAGTAGACATGTACACACAAAGACTAATAGACGTGTAGACATTGACCAGTAGACATGTACACGCAAAGACTAATAGACGTGTAGACATTGGCCAGTAGACATGTACACACAAAGACTAATAGACCTGTAGACATTGGCCAGTAGACATGTACATACAAAGACTAATAGACGTGTAGACATTGACCAGTAGACATGTACACACAAAGACTAATAGACGTGTAGACATTGGCCAGTAGACATGTACACACAAAGACTAATAGACGTGTAGACATTGGCCAGTAGACATGTACACACAAAGACTAATAGACGTGTAGACATTGGCCAGTAGACATGTACACACAAAGACTAATAGACGTGTAGACATTGGCCAGTAGACATGTACACACAAAGACTAATAGACGTGTAGACATTGACCAGTAGACATGTACACGCAAAGACTAATAGACGTGTAGACATTGGCCAGTAGACATGTTCACACAAAGACTAATAGACGTGTAGACATTGGCCAGTAGACATGTACACACAAACTCAAAAAAAGAATAGCAGACACACAAATAGTATCATAGTTGTATCATTATAATACACTTAGAAATACAGTTTCTGTTCTTAGAACTGTCCGCGTTTAAGTTGTGAGAGTTAATAGGTAGAATGTAATAAGTGAAGAATGAATGAAGAGTATCTCTACACAGTAGGTAGAATGTAATAAGTGAAGAATGAATGAAGAGCATCTCTACACAGTAGGTAGAATGTAATAAGTGAAGAATGAGTGAAGAGTACTTCTACACAGTAGGTAGAATGCAATAAGTGAAGAATGAATGAAGAGTATCTCTACACAGTAGGTAGAATGTAATAAGTGAAGAATGAATGAAGAGTATTTCTACACAGTAGGTAGAATGTAATAAGTGAAGAATGAATGAAGAGTATTTCTACACAGTAGGTAGAATGTAATAAGTGAAGAATGAATGAAGAGTATCTCTACACAGTAGGTAGAATGTAATAAGTGAAGAATGAATGAAGAGTATCTCTACACAGTAGGTAGAATGTAATAAGTGAAGAATGAATGAAGAGTATCTCTACACAGTAGGTAGAATGTAATAAGTGAAGAATGAATGAAGAGTATTTCTACACAGTAGGTAGAATGTAATAAGTGAAGAATGAATGAAGAGTATTTCTACACAGTAGGTAGAATGCAATAAGTGAAGAATGAATGAAGAGTATCTCTACACAGTAGGTAGAATGCAATAAGTGAAGAATGAATGAAGAGTATTTCTACACAGTAGGTAGAATGTAATAAGTGAAGAATGAATGAAGAGTATTTCTACACAGTAGGTAGAATGTAATAAGTGAAGAATGAATGAAGAGTATCTCTACACAGTAGGTAGAATGTAATAAGTGAAGAATGAATGAAGAGTATCTCTACACAGTAGGTAGAATGTAATAAGTGAAGAATGAATGAAGAGTATCTCTACACAGTAGGTAGAATGTAATAAGTGAAGAATGAATGAAGAGTATTTCTACACAGTAGGTAGAATGTAATAAGTGAAGAATGAATGAAGAGTATTTCTACACAGTAGGTAGAATGTAATAAGTGAAGAATGAATGAAGAGTATTTCTACACAGTAGGTAGAATGTAATAAGTGAAGAATGAATGAAGAGTATCTCTACACAGTAGGTAGAATGTAATAAGTGAAGAATGAATGAAGAGTATTTCTATACAGTAGGTAGAATGTAATAAGTGAAGAATGAATGAAGAGTATCTCTACACAGTAGGTAGAATGTAATAAGTGAAGAATGAATGAAGAGTATTTCTACACAGTAGGTAGAATGTAATAAGTGAAGAATGAATGAAGAGTATTTCTACAAAGTAGGTAGAATGTAATAAGTGAAGAATGAATGAAGAGTATTTCTACACAGTAGGTAGAATGTAATAAGTGAAGAATGAATGAAGAGTATCTCTACACAGTAGGTAGAATGTAATAAGTGAAGAATGAATGAAGAGTATTTCTATACAGTAGGTAGAATGTAATAAGTGAAGAATGAATGAAGAGTATTTCTACACAGTAGGTAGAATGAAATAAGTGAAGAATGAATGAAGAGCATCTCTACACAGTAGGTAGAATGTAATAAGTGAAGAATGAGTGAAGAGTATTTCTACACAGTAGGTAGAATGCAATAAGTGAAGAATGAATGAAGAGTATCTCTACACAGTAGGTAGAATGTAATAAGTGAAGAATGAATGAAGAGTATTTCTACACAGTAGGTAGAATGTAATAAGTGAAGAATGAATGAAGAGTATTTCTACACAGTAGGTAGAATGTAATAAGTGAAGAATGAATGAAGAGTATCTCTACACAGTAGGTAGAATGTAATAAGTGAAGAATGAATGAAGAGTATCTCTACACAGTAGGTAGAATGTAATAAGTGAAGAATGAATGAAGAGTATCTCTACACAGTAGGTAGAATGTAATAAGTGAAGAATGAATGAAGAGTATTTCTACACAGTAGGTAGAATGTAATAAGTGAAGAATGAATGAAGAGTATTTCTACACAGTAGGTAGAATGCAATAAGTGAAGAATGAATGAAGAGTATCTCTACACAGTAGGTAGAATGCAATAAGTGAAGAATGAATGAAGAGTATTTCTACACAGTAGGTAGAATGTAATAAGTGAAGAATGAATGAAGAGTATTTCTACACAGTAGGTAGAATGTAATAAGTGAAGAATGAATGAAGAGTATCTCTACACAGTAGGTAGAATGTAATAAGTGAAGAATGAATGAAGAGTATCTCTACACAGTAGGTAGAATGTAATAAGTGAAGAATGAATGAAGAGTATCTCTACACAGTAGGTAGAATGTAATAAGTGAAGAATGAATGAAGAGTATTTCTACACAGTAGGTAGAATGTAATAAGTGAAGAATGAATGAAGAGTATTTCTACACAGTAGGTAGAATGTAATAAGTGAAGAATGAATGAAGAGTATTTCTACACAGTAGGTAGAATGTAATAAGTGAAGAATGAATGAAGAGTATCTCTACACAGTAGGTAGAATGTAATAAGTGAAGAATGAATGAAGAGTATTTCTATACAGTAGGTAGAATGTAATAAGTGAAGAATGAATGAAGAGTATCTCTACACAGTAGGTAGAATGTAATAAGTGAAGAATGAATGAAGAGTATTTCTACACAGTAGGTAGAATGTAATAAGTGAAGAATGAATGAAGAGTATTTCTACACAGTAGGTAGAATGTAATAAGTGAAGAATGAATGAAGAGTATTTCTACACAGTAGGTAGAATGTAATAAGTGAAGAATGAATGAAGAGTATTTCTACACAGTAGGTAGAATGTAATAAGTGAAGAATGAATGAAGAGTATTTCTACACAGTAGGTAGAATGTAATAAGTGAAGAATGAATGAAGAGTATCTCTACACAGTAGGTAGAATGTAATAAGTGAAGAATGAATGAAGAGTATCTCTACACAGTAGGTAGAATGTAATAAGTGAAGAATGAATGAAGAGTATTTCTACACATTAGGTAGAATGTAATAAGTGAAGAATGAATGAAGAGTATCTCTACACAGTAGGTAGAATGTAATAAGTGAAGAATGAATGAAGAGTATTTCTACACAGTAGGTAGAATGTAATAAGTGAAGAATGAATGAAGAGTATTTCTACACAGTAGGTAGAATGTAATAAGTGAAGAATGAATGAAGAGTATTTCTACACAGTAGGTAGAATGTAATAAGTGAAGAATGAATGAAGAGTATCTCTACACAGTAGGTAGAATGTAATAAGTGAAGAATGAATGAAGAGTATTTCTATACAGTAGGTAGAATGTAATAAGTGAAGAATGAATGAAGAGTATTTCTACACAGTAGGTAGAATGTAATAAGTGAAGAATGAATGAAGAGTATCTCTACACAGTAGGTGGCGGAAATTAAAACCAATCAACACCAACAGGCCCTCACCTTCTAACGTAGTCTGGTAGAAGTGATTCTGAAATAACCAATAGGCGCATACTTTGGGCATCGGGAGAATAGGGGCCATAACAGAGTAATGTATTATCCGAATAAATCCTAAAAGCTTAAATGATTCAATGAATTATATTTATGATGGTTTTTAGATGTTTTGTTTGGTTTTGTTTTGTTATTGTGTTGTTATAATTTGTTCCCTACATAAGGTTCCATGATGAATGCTCGACGTTATTGTGTTGTTATAATTTGTTCCCTACATAAGGTTCCATGACGAATGCTCGACGTTATTGTGTTGTTATAATTTGTTCCCTACATAAGGTTCCATGACGAATACTCGACGTTATTATGTTGTTATAATTTGTTCCCTACATAAGGACCATGACGAATACTCGACGTTATTGTGTTGTTATAATTTGTTCCCTACATAAGGTTCCATGACGAATGCTCCACGCGTCTTCTTAGGCCAGCACGTTCTTCATGAGGGGCCCATAAAATAACCGCTAAAAAGAATTAATTAGAAATGACAGCATGGTATTACTTTACTCTTTTCCCCACCCTTAACTATGCGTTCTTTGGTCGTTGTGGGCCCTGAGCAGAGGCTTTTAGAGATAATTAGATGGTTTATCAAAAGTACCTGTTTGTACACTCCTAGCACCAGAGGCTTTTAGAGATAATTAGAGGGTTGATCAAAAGTACCTGTTTGTACACTCCTAGCACCAGAGACTTTTAGAGATAATTAGAGGGTTTATCAAAAGTACCTGTTTGTACCCTCTTAGCACCATAGGCTTCTTCTAGAGATAATTAGATGGTTTATCAAAAGTACCTGTTTGTACCCTCCAAGCACCATAGGCTTCTAGAGATAATTAGAGGGTTTATCAAAAGTACATGTTTGAACCTCCAAGCAAATTATTAAATTTAATACTTGAATGGGCCTAGGTGCGGCATAATTTGTCTATCCATAAACAGCTCTGGGTCCTATAAGTGAAGACGCCCATTGGTACAAGTTTAGTTGCGAAGCTCACATTGTTCCAAAATAATATCCATAGGAGACAATATCTCGAATATTACTAATATAATTCTTTTTTTTTATTACCCACATATCTTTTATTTAGCCTGTGGGAAATGTACGGATAGAATTTAGCTTCTGGGTAATGTACGGATAGAAATAATTCATGAAATGTCTATGTAGTCTTATGAATTCTCTTAATGCTGTCTTCATCTAATTCTAGGTTGTCATTTTCCCATTCTATAACTCCAAGTCTCCTAAGAAACAGATATGACTAAATGTGTTTCTTTTATTGTTCGCTTTATCAATATGTGTTGGTCTTACTTTGTTATAATAATGTTTTAATCAATTGTATTATATCATTGTACCACTAGCGTGATTCATCACTGCATAAGAAAAAAAATTTCTCCGATTCTAATTCATTGTGGTTTATTTTTTTCCTTTTGACAAGCAAATCAACAAAAACTAAACTTTTTGAAAAAAATCACTACTTTAAAAGGTCGCTCAAGCGACCCGAAGTTTCACTGTATGAGATAATGCGACAGTTCTGATGTGTCGCTTGCTTTTGCTATAGTGCAATTTTAGTTCATTGTAAAATTAAAAGTATACGTTGATATTTAAATTTTAGATTATAAGTAATTATATTATTCAAGTTTGCTTGAATATAAAGTAGTTTTTGACTAACTATAAATTCTTTAATTGATATGGCATCCACATCAAGTGGTAATTCGCAAAGTGTACCGACCAGACGTACAACTGAAGTTTGGTTGATTGGACAAACGGATTCTTGTCTGCCTAGTAATGTCTTACCAACTTTGGGTCATGCTATGAAGATGGTTTTCTATAATGACAAGGTACTGAAGAAGACAACATCCGAAAGCATTAAGGTAACAGTTAACGATCTTTTTAGAATCTGGAGCAATGCTCCAAAACATAACATTAAAGTTGTGATTTTAATTGATGATGATGATAATTTAACATGATGATTATAAAAAAAAAGAAAAGCAAATCTTCAGCACAACGCACTCAAATAGAAACATTTGAAAACAGGTTAAGTCAACTCTATGATATATCACACAAACAAGCAGAGCAGATGATCAAAATTGATGAAGACAGGTATTCCTAGCAGACCAACGAGGACCGCGGCTTATGAACATGGCAGGCATTAATACAGAAAGAGGAAAGAAGTCGAAAAAGAACAGTAGTCGAAGAAAATGGAAGAGTACTTGAACTCGAAAGAATGCATAAGAAGGCTACTGCTACTAATTGGTCTACAAGCAACAGCGAAATCGAGGATGAAGGCAAAGATGATAATTTTGAAATTGAGATTCCTGTTTACTACAAGAAGCTGTTGTCTGAGGGTTCGATGCCAGTCGAAGAACCAAAAGAGACAGGAATCCTGCAGATGATGATGAATTATCCTGATGTGACGTCCACGTTAGATCGCATTCATCTTTCAGATCGCAAGTTCGCGATGTTAGCAGCAGCTATTTCCAGAGCTAGATGTTGGCAGCAGCTATTTCCAGAGCTAATGATGAAGACTTGGCTAGTGGATCTCTCTCCTTATCCACGCACGGTTCATAGAAAACGATCTGCACATCGTAAAACTGTGGTAAGAAATTTGGAATCAATTTCAATTTAGAAGTAAATGCCCCTTGGTAATTCACTGGAACGGAAAGATAATGGAGAATACTGCAGATAATCTAGAGCCGCAGTCACACGTAGACAGATAAGCTGTAGTTGTAACTGGGAAAGAAGTTAAGAAGATTTTAGGTTTAACTAAAATAACAACAGGAATTGGTAAGGCACAAGCCAATGCAACAATACAGCTGTTAAGGCTTTGGGAGGTATATGATCTGGTGAGATTATTGGTATGTGATTTGACACAACATCGTCAACACTGGTGTTACTACGACTTGTAAATTGTTGCAAGAGGAGCTGGGTAGAAATTTGTTACATTTTGCCTGCCGACATCATGTGCACGAACTGATCATTGGGGGTGTTTTTTAGGGATGTGACGGAGCTGATGAAAATCCGCATCCTTCGGATTTGGCAAATATAAATCCGTCGGATTCGAATGCGGATTCGGATTTGGGTCAACACTTGGCTAAAAGGGTGTCAGTCCCGTGCCCCCTCCCCCCATGAAAACGAGGATTTTTAGCATTTCTTTTGCTTGAACAGCAGCATAAACTATTACAATGCACAGGAAGCCACATTGTTAACGAATCATCAGTACAAGATGCTTTACATAAAATAAAATCCTCTTTAATTCTACTTCTGTCGTATTTCTTATCTAATTTTTATGGGGGGGGGGGGTGAATTAATATATATATATATACTAGTTGCAAGTACTCGGCTTTGCCCGGGTTTAAAATAAGGTTTTCTGTTTACCTTCTGTTTTCTCCCTACCCCCTCTCTCCCTTCCTCTCTCCCTCCCTCCCCCTCCCTCTCCCCCCTTTCCCTCCCTCTCTCTCTCCCTCCCATCCCCCATCTCCCCTCTCCCCCTCCTTTCCCCCCTGTCCACCCCCTCCCTCTCTCCCCCTTCCTCCTTCCCTCTCTCTCTTATAGCTTCACACTTCTTCTAAAATCCTTCTTCATTCCTTTACCTTCCTCAAACTGTACAAATCAGGGAGCATGAAAAAAAAAACAATTCTTTGCAGCACAAAGGAACTATTCAGCACCAGCGCGCAAGTTCTATTCGGCTTTATTAGTAGGAAAATTTAAAAATGTATCATCGGGAAAGGACGTCACAGAGGAATTTTATCTATGGCGCCGTCGAGATTACTTTAATATAGTAAAATACTAAAATAAAAATAATTAATTACAATTAAACTACCCATCGAGATGAAACGAAACCTGTCCTATAACCTTCCCCATGTAATTATGTGTATGTGTAACAAATTTCACGTTATTTGGTTGTCTGGATCTTAAGTTATAAGGGAACAGACAGACAGATAGACAGCAAATGCGTCTTATAAGTATAGAGATATATATATGTGTGTGTGTGTGTGTATATATATATATATATATATATATATATATAATATACCTAAATCTATATATATATATAATTCCAAATCTTTCAAATCATTTCAAACGTCATTCCAAATCATTCCAAATCGTTCCAATTGTAATTCCAATTCATACCAAACCATTCCAAATCATTCAGAATGGCATTTCAAATCATTTCAAATGTCATTCCAAATAATTTCAAACGTCATTCCAACTCGTTTAAAATCATTCCAAACGTCATTCCAAGGTCATTCCAAATCATTCCAAATCATTCCAAATGTCATTTTAACTTATTCCAAAAGTCATTTCTCCAACTCATTCCAAATTATTCCAAATGTCATTCCAACTCACTCCAATTGGTCACACATAACCAGCTTTTCACCATTCCAATCCACACATTCACTCCGCCATTCCAATCCGCATATCTATTCCGAGGTTAAGAAAGCTCGGATGAAAACAGTGTTTGGCGTGAGGGGTGTATCTAAAATACGATCATGAGCAAACACGACGTCTAATCTATGGACAGCTGAGTAAGGGTCCAGGAGTTTAGTTTTATCTGTTTTCTTTATTTCGGGTTTTCGAAAGTCTCTAGGTTTTTAAATTTTAGTTATATTTTCTACGGCCGTGTTTGATCTGAAAACGGTAATTTTTAATTCGAATCCGACGGATTTTTTTTAATCCGTCGGATTCGAATTTGCTCAAAAAACGTCGAAGTTCGAATGTCGTCGGATTCGAATTCGAACTTCGTCACATCCCTAGTGTTTTTTCTGCTCTCTGTAGCTCCACCAACAGCCGAAACATTCCACTGTTCAAACGTTTGCAAACTATTTTGGCCTAAGGTTGATCAGCAGCTGCATAGTCCGCTAGAAGATTGGAGACTAGATTATCCGTTTATGGCGGAACTCAAACACAGTGCAGTATCATAACGGCAAGACAGTCTGTCAAGTGCCTCAAGTTACATACCACGTGAAGTTTACAGAGGGATGATTAAAACCTGCTTATTGATATTTAGCGTCAGTGTAAGCAACCAACCGTACCACTTTCATGCGCTAGGCGCTTACCATATGGCTCGCTGGATGGCGAAAGTGATATACTGCTTCAAGAACTACTTGTTTGGAAATCAGTTCTAGCTCACACCTTCAGAGTGAAAGATTTTGCAAGAATTCTGCTTGTTTGGCAGTCACATTTATGTCAAAGCTTGGGTCTCATGTCCTGTGAGTCGTGATGCTCCGTTTAACGATCTTTTGTTATTCAAGCAGATCTCACGCTATTCTGTCATCAACAAAACGGTGTCTAAAAGGAAATTGGAAAACCATTTTTGGTATATTAGTCCAGAGTTGCTTTTTCTTGCGTTGTTTTCTGAAAAAGTTTCTCCAGATAAAAAACACAGTATTGCTGAAGTGATGCTGAAGACTGGCGAAGATTGGAAGGATCGAGTGTTTAAAGTGAAGGATTGCACTATCTTGGGGACAAAAGAACTGCATCACTTTCTAGGTACCTTAACATTATCTGCAATGCGTTCAGTTGGTATTGATACCAGCTTCGATGAAGTTGATCCAGTATCCTGGAATCAATTGCCGTCATTTGCTGAAGTTAAGTGTGTTGTTGATGGTCGTCAATGATGCAGCCGAGCGGTCAATTGCACTGATGTCATCATGTAATAAGTCAATCCCTTAAACGGAATCTGCAATGCAAGTTTGCTACAAGCTGTTAAGATCACAGACATAGAGTACAAAATTTGAAGATAAGTACACTGAAGTTATATAAGAAGCGTTGATCTGACGATCATTAGTAAAGTTTATTGTTTATGTTTATAATACAATGTATACATGAATAAACAATCAGTAATTGTTGTATATCATTATATTTTATGTTATTTAACATTTCAACATGTTTAATTCGCTGTTATTAATGTTTATTTTAAGATAATGTTTAATTTAATGTTTAAATTATAAGAATTCATGTCATTAAAGATACTATAAAACTTCAGTCTCGATGAGCGACCTCTAAATGTAATTCAATTAAAATAAAATTTTGCATGATAGTATAGGAATATAAAAGGAAAAAAATTAACATCCATGCAACATTAAATTGCAAAAAAAAAATTAATCATCCTATGTCATTTTAAAATGAAATTTAGAAAAATAATAATTTACATTGTTGTCAAAAAACACGTTTTATTTATAACACAAGTAAAAACGATGATCAATTATATTATCATTTGTAAAAATTCAGCAAGATTTTGGTTAAAGGAAATACTATATATGATTTTATGTTTGATTAAACACGTTTTCCAAGTTAGATAAAATCTAGATAATTTGTTTCATTACAAATATTACATTATGTTAGTAGATATTTTTCAACAGTTTCTTGAATTTTTTTTTCGGAGGGGGGAAGAGTTAACAGTCCTCACTGAGTTATAAATCATATTACACTGTATAATAAGTTGTTTTTTTTGGTTTTTTTGTTATAATAATGTTATTTTCTGATTATTCAAATCTGAAAAGAAGATTAAACACTAATTTTAACTCATAAACTTTCCTTTTGGTACCAGGACATCGATATTTTATAATCATCTGCTGATTCGTTTGCTACATATGTGGCGAATTCATAATGAGGCAATTCAGGAAATATTCAATGGGAACATCGGTTAGGATATGAGTGGCCTTTAATGCATACTTCGGAGTACTGGTTGGTAGACCCCTCAGCCGGCGCCGCGCGCCGGATACACTGCCGAATTTTCGTCCGCCGTAAATCCGCCGAAAAATATGCGGCACGCGCATTAGCCGCCTTATTTTATCCGCCGTAGATTAACAGTCGCATTACTTTATGCTGCACATGACCTTTGCTGACCATATCAGCTCTGCCTTGAAAAGCTTTTCTGTTGATCACAAAATACTGTTCATAACTAGCTGCCATGATGGTGCTGCAAATATGACAAAGACTTCAAAGCTTTTAAAGGTTGAATCTTATCAGTCGATACTTGACTTGAATAGAGAGGTTCAAAATACTCTCACGCGTATTGGTCAAGTTGATATTTGTCTCCATGAAGATGAAATTGAATTTTTTAGTGAACTCGTTACCTTTCTGAAACCATTTCAAGACCTAACTGATCTCTCCAGCTTTTCTATGCCAACCTTATCAACTATTCCACTCTGAAAATTCACATAAGAAAGATCTGCACTGCATCAAATGCTGATGATGACAAGATACGAATGATCAAGCTGTCAATTCTCAACCAGCTTGACCATCGATTTCATGTAAATGATCACATCAAGCTGTATCAGCTGCTTGATCCAGGTTCCAAATTATTGATTCCAAGGTGAGAAGCAACCACAATTCTGGAGAATGCCATACAGTCAGCCATGGCCCAGTGGATTCATCATGTCTAGATCTGATGTATCGCATTCACAGCTAGTCAGTGAACATGTTTCTGAAGAAACCCGATGTAAGCAATTGCGAATGGAGCTGATGAATGAGCTGAGAATTGAGCAACCACCTGATGATTGTACTAATAAGGTATTTTATGTTAATTTATTGGCATTGAAACAGTTTTCGTTTTATTTTGCTCTCAATAGACCGCTCAGTTTGCAGTAAAATATTTTTAAATACATATACTATGTACTGTAAAGAAATGTTTTATAAACTAGCAGTTAGTTAGTACAGTTGTGTTTTGATTTTTTGAACATTTATTTCAGATGGCAGTGGAAATTGCAAACTATTTGACGGCGCCTGTTGTTCAGTTTCATGATGTCCCCGCTTTCTGGCGTAGCAGTGTTGCATCATCCAGGTATCCACAACTTACTCAGCTGGCTCGTCTTCACCTATCATCATCAGCATCATCTGTACCAGTGGAGTGCATATGTTCGGTTACTGGTTTGATAATGAATAGCTAACGATCTGATAAACTAAATCGCGTTTGTTTTATTCATGGCAATTAGAAACTGATATTTTAAGTGCTTATTGAGTGACAGAAACTAAGTGAGTGGAATGTATTCATGTACTGTATTAGGAGGACAGCATATAAAACTGTTTTTTTTTCTGTGTTTTAAATAATAAAACTATTCCCAAAGTATTGTAAAAGTGTTTTATTTCTGAAGTTGTATCAATTTATTATTGTCTAGGCTTTAGCCGAAATTCGTAATCAGCCGAAAATCAGCCGCAAATGTCAATTTACTCAATTTATGGAGAGATCCGGCTAATCCGGATATCAGCCGAAAAATTATGTCAGCCAGCCGAAACTTTAAAAAAATGTGGCTGGCAGGTGTACTGGTTGGGAATCACTGGACACCTCACTATATTTGTGAACATGGTCAAAGAAATCTTAAGGGCCATCTTCTAGGGTGAAATGTGCTATTCCGAGAATTCAATGAGATCCTACTGACCCAGTCCCGGCTTAAGGTTTAGGGGATATAGGCAGATGCCTAGAGCGGCATTATTTCAAGAAACGGCAAATTCCAGCGAATTTATTTTAATTTGGAAAATATAAAAATATAAAATAAAAGTAAAATAAATGAATTCTCGATTGCACACCAGATGTCAGTCATAAAGAACAGATGACAATAATTGTTAGATTTGTTTAAGCAAATGAAGCGACTAATGACAAACCTTCAAAAGTTTCTATCAATGAACATTTCACTGGATTCTTTGGACTTGAAATATCTACAGGTGTAAGTATGGTGGAAATTTTACTTAAAGAACTGTCATATTCAGGCATTTGTCTTGATGACATAATGATACATGGCTACGATAACGGAGCGAACAAGCGGGGAATACATAATGGTGTCCAAGCAAGAGTTAGATAGCTAAATCAAAGAGCCTTTTAGTCCAATGCAATACACATTCGTTGAATTTGGTGGTGAATGATGACGTCAACTGTTGTTTGGAAGCAGTAAGTTTTTTAAAGTTAATTAAAAATATATACAACTTTTTTCTACATCAACATATAGCTAGAATGTGTTGTTAGAATATGTCCAAAACAAAGAGACAGCAGGTTAAGCTGTTAAAAGCTGTTAAGTTATGCGCAACACGTTGGGAAAGGCGAGTTAATGATGTGAAGGCAGTGCTTTTTTTTTTTGTACCGGTACGGCGTACCGGCATCTTTTTCAATGTTGGGAAAAAATTATTACTTTTCTTGTATTTTAAAAGGATTTAAGCCGGTTAATTATAAAATAAAATTGTTTTAGAAATTTAGTATCTTTGCAGTTGTGATTTAGGTTGCATCGAGGTGCGAACTTGTAGTTAAAATTTAGGCAATCCATCACTGAGTACCGGCCAGGCCCGTAGCCTGGACTCCCGCGAATCCCAATCCCGTGCAGCTCTCTACAAAGTAAGCAGGGGGGGGCACCTTTACTTTTTCTTTATTTTTTCCTCTTTTTCTTCTTTTTTAGCGGGGGGGCACGCGCTCCCAGTGCCCCTTTGCTACGGGGCTGGTACCGGCACCTATTTTTTTTTTTTACAAAAAAGCACTGTGTGAAGGTGATTCGATACCAAACGGTTGAAATGTACGATGCACTCGTTTCAATTCAATTGCTGACTATGTTTCACTTTCTGGACTGCTTGGATCCCAATCGCGGGCAGAAGTTAATAAAATTGCACCCATAAAAATCATGAGTGATTTGGTATGATATTTTATTTGAGATCAATATATTTAGAAAAAACATTTCAATAAAACGATCATGAATTTAAAATAAAATCAATTCAACAATTGAATATAACTATAACAGCTAAATTGTTGGCTGAAGAACTTGGTTGTGCAATTTCTCTAAGGAAATACAAATAAGATCTCGAAGAAGAAGAAAAAGACTATTTGACTATGAAGTTTTGGACGATCTAATTCTCAGGCCAGAAATGAATTTCAGGGTAAATTTTTAACCAGACATTGGACACCGCAATTCAATCAGTTAACGATCGATTTATGCAGTTAATATCTCAAGTGATTTATTTTGGATTTTTGTATGACATTAAAAACCTAAAAAAAATGTGTGAAAATGGGAGGTTTTCAAAGATTGCATGCACCTTCAATTAGCATTATCATCTGAAAATGAAGATTCAGCAGACATTAAAGCAACAGAACTGTGCGATGAATTATTTGCTTTATCAAGAAGAACTATCCCTAGTCCTAGAGTAATATTAGACTATCTATAATTATAAGGAATGCTTATGTGGTATTGCGAATTTCGCTTATACTCCTGATACACTCATAAAAACATATATTCGTTCTACCATGACTTAGGATCGTATAGTTGACTTAGCTACAATATCTGTAGAGAGTCTCAGGATCGTGTGGTTGACTTAGCTACAATATCTGTAGATAGTCTCGGGATCGTGTGGTTGACTTAGCTACAATATCTGTAGAGAGGATCGTCTGGTTGACTTAGCTACAATATCTGTAGATAGTCTCAGGATCGTGTGGTTGACTTAGCTACAATATCTGTAGAGAGACTCAGGATAGTGTGGTTGACTTAGCTACAATATCTGTAGAGAAAACGATTGCAGTAGATTTGGATCTGACCGAATTAATTAAAGAGTTTGCCTCTGCTAAAGATAGAAAAGCATATTTTTCTCGATATATCTCTTCAATATTTTTAATTCTTTATAAACATTTATTCCTAAACATTTCATATCATTCTTAATAACATTTCAATTTTTTTTCATTACTTTTTAAACTAAAAAACTTCCTAAATTCAACTATTTTATTTCAAACTCTTACCTTCATAAAGTTGCCAAAATTTTAAAATTTGTTATGATGAATGAAGACAATTTATAAAATTATAAATAAATCATATTTATGTTTTCATAATTTGGATTTACTTAAAAATAAATACAAATTTTAGATTTTCCGTAGAAAAATGAAGCTAATGAGGGCGACATTTCTGTCCTTGCCTTTATCAAAACACTGTTCGGCTCTGTAGTGACCCCCCCCCCCTCCACAAACTGCTACTTCTGCGTGGTCCATCTCTCCGAACGTCCAATAGTAAGACATTGTATCTCCTGAAAAAAATAAACAGTTACCACCAGAAGAAAGTGGCACATCAGTTTTACAACAGCATCTATCAGATCCAGTCTATAGGCAGTCTATAGCGTCAGTAGGTGATGTGTACTGTATCAGATCCAGTCTATAGCGTCAGTAGGTGATGCGTGTTGTATCAGATCCAGTCTATAGTGTCATTAGGTGATGCGTGCTGTATCTGATCCAGTCTATAGCGTCAGTAGGTGATGCGTGATGTATCAGATCCACTCTATAGCGTCAGTAGGTGATGCGTGCTGTATCAGATCCAGTCTATAGTTTCATCCTTACAGTGACTTCACACACATAGGAGAATACAATGAAAACATCTAAAGAGATTTCTATCGGGGAATTGTTGGAGAAAGTGACAAAAGGTATAATTGTAAATCTAGAACGCAAACACATTTTAACATCTTGCTCTTACAGTAATTTGCAATGGCATTAGTCATTTCTGTAATGCCATTCTATGCATTATTAGGAAATTACATTTGATGGGCAAGGACAAAAATATGTTAGGCCTACATAATGTTATTTTATAAAGCGTTGCCAGATGTTTTTTACGAAATTTTAACTAAGAACCCATCAAAAACTCTCAAAAATAGTTTTAAAAAAATATGTGGGAATTTCCTTCTATTTTCAAATTGTGTGCGTCATTTTTTTTTCTGTTAATATAATATTTAAAGTTGAACCAGCCATTCTTCTGAGTTAAAACTTTCGCCATTACCCGAAAAAAAAAACATTAATTTGGTGGGTAAACCGGCTAATCTGGTTGCAGCCCTGGCATAGATATGAAGATTCTAAGCGCTGGTCGACTAACCCCAAGTCCCCAACCCGCTGTTTGAAGTGATAGTTACTTACCCTTGTTAAAAATTGTGTTGTAGTTTCAAACTAGACACACACATCATTTGTTTTAGCGTTAGGTTAGGAGATTCGTAGAAATCATACTATAAAAAAAAAATGTGTTTTGGAATTATAGGCCTGGGATGTTGTTTTGCTTTTATAGAAATGATTTTTTATTTAGGATTAGTGTCTGTACCTTTTATTGGGTCTTTTTACGGTACTGATATAATTTATAGGATATCTATCTATCTTATAATACACACTTTGCTTATAGAGCTTATGTATAAAACACTGGTAAGTAACAATAAATACTTATTTATAGGCTGGAACAATAAGTCTACCGGTATTTATACTTCAAGTATAAGCTGATTATCTGATATAATGGCATGTAAATATGCTAGCCCATCACTTTTTATTGCTATATTATATATTAATTATTATCTAACTTTTTTTTTCTGTCAATATTACACTTCTGTTTATAGTATATTTAATTAAATTTTAAATTTACACCTGTGGTCTGTTGTTGCTTTTTTTTTTACAAATACAATCATAAGAACATTTTGCTGAAAAACGCAGCCAATTTTGAGTATTTCCAAATGCCATTTAGAACAATTAATGTAAATTGTAAGGTTGAATTAACATTTCTTGATGTCATTTGTAAAGTGGAGATGACAGGAAAAGGTCTGTTTAAAAATAAAAGAACAATGGTTAAGTGATAATTTCTTGCTGTCAAACTGAAGAGGAGAAGATTAAGACAATAGGGCTAATATGTCTGGATTGTACAATGTTGTTCAGTGTAAAGGAACACATATTAGCTGCAAATCCAAATAATAGAAAACTGTACACTCAAATGAATGTGTCTTCTTGCATATCTTCTTTAACATTACAAATGGAAACATTTTTTTGGACAGTTCAATCAATTTTCTATTCTTTTTCTGCATCACCGTTGTGATATTAACAACAAATAGTGTCAGTTACAATTAAAGCATTGAAAGGCCATACTGACATAAGATGGAGATCAAGAGCAGCAGTAATTGTCGCATTGTCTAAAGAAGTCACTTAGTGTTTGGTCAACATCAAAATAATTCTGAGAACATGGAAAGTAATAATGATACTATTCTGAAGCAGCCAATTTAGTACCATGATTAATTTCTCATCCTGTATATGCCAGAGTTTCAGTAAGGATTATTGGCAATGATAGACAAAGTGAGCAAGTCACTGCAAAGTAAGAGCAAATCTACTATGTCTAGACTGCAGCTAAGATGCTTTGATATTGAAAAGTGGCTATCCAGTGTATGTAAAATGCTTGAAATACTAAAATTTTGATGGGGCTTTTGCTGATTTAGCATCGAATAATGACATCAATGATGTTTACATTTTGTCTGAGGTCAAAAGTTTTAAATTTAAATGTTCAGCTATTGTATAGGATGTTCTGTCAGTATAAAGTATTGATCCGTAAAATGACATTCACATTATGCTAAAACAGAAATAGCAGATGAATTAGAAAAGTGCAAAATGTGTTTTTTGTGAGTGAATAATTATTATTAATACTTTTTGAGTCAGACTGTTACATAAAACAACAAATGCTGAGATATTTCTTAACCTGATGTAGTTGCTAGGAAGACTGATGGGTAAAACTGGGTTTCAACTACATGTCTGGTCACCTTAGATAAAGGTTGATGGGTAAAACTGGGTTTCAACTACATGTCTGGTCACCGTAGATAAAGGTTGATGGGTAATACTGGGTTTCAACTACATGTCTGGTCACCTTAGATAAGAGGTTTCTTCTTGTTTCTCTGTAAATATAAATATTGGATGCATTACCATTAAATGTTATTTTGAAAATAAACATGACACAAAAATGGCTGGCTAAGTTTTATGTTGTATTACATTCTTTTTTTTTTTTCAGGGTATATTTATACCTTTCTTTAATATTGTGTTCTTCATTGCTTTGATGTTTCTGCCCACATCTTTGACACCATGGCCGGTGGTGTGGATCTATAGCACATTTATTTTACTCACAGAACCAGTCTTAAAAATTTCTGAGGTGGGCACTTAACATGATAAAATAAAATTAGGCACAATTATACTGAAATATATTCTTATATATATATAACCAGGACCGGCCTTAGGCTGATTTGACCGATTGCTCCTAATTGGGCCCAGCGCCTGGCAGGGGCCTTGCATTGACATTTAGCATCAATAGTAATAGTTGTTATTGTAAAAAAAAAAATTAGAAGAGGAGCCTCGCAAGCATCCGTTAAATTGGGCCCCGCAATTCGTAAGGCCGGCCCTGAATAAAACATTTAATTTGTTTACTGAAAGATTAACACCAATAACATAAAATGTGAATTTTTTTCTCTAGTCTCATTATTTCAAAGTTTTTATTCATATTTTCAATTAAATGTGGGAAGAATAATCCTATAGAGAAAATGCTTTAATAGAATTAATATTCAATTTACCACTTGGTAATTATCCAAAATGATTACTTAGGGAATCGTTGTACTGAATTTTGTAATGCGCAAAAGTCAGTCTGCGGCAGATGAAATTGAAAAGGATGAATATTCTTCTTCAAATTTATACAAGGTAAAATAAACTTACAATTCAAAATATTTGAAATAAACATTTTAAGCATTGAAAGAAGTTCTTTGCTTTTTTGTATACATTTTTTATCACCTATTTAAGCAAGTATTGCAGCTAAACTATTTTGTCACAATCACCTAATTTTTTAAATAAATGCTTAATTAGTGAATAATTGTAATAGATTTAATATATTTTTTTATTATTTTTTTTATATTCTAAAATCTGTATGTTTTTTTTCAAGGGAGTAATTTTGCTGTTTTCCTCATTATGTTATGGTGTGAGTGCATCACTGACATATGAAATTTTTAACTCTGGGACAAACAGCCAGCTGATGTAAGGATCTATTTGATTTGACATTACATAAAAAAAGATTTAAAATAATTTATTTGTTTGACAACAACAGTTGTTATATTTCTTTCTCGAAGAAAGTATCTCTAAGTCACTTGGATCAGTACTTCTCAATAATTGATCAGTGGCAAATGTATCTTGCTAAGGACACTGCAGCAGATATTCGCTATGCATATATTTTGTGGTTGGTATTTTAATGCACAATGTAATAGATTTGCCTGGAATATTAATGATTTATTTTGATCTTTTGTTTTCAGAAATTACAAAAATTAATATTAAAAATTGTAAATAATTTGCAGTAAATTCTTTTATTAATTCAAACAACATCTGTTTCTTTAGATGTCTTTTTATAATCATTTGCTTCTGTCTTGCTGCTCACAATATGATGTTGATGGCTCATGAAGGTAAAAATTAAAATCTTTTTGTCCAATTCTAAATTACTTTTTTTAAAATTCCTTTAACCATTGTGGTCGTTGGGGGGGGGGGGGGGACGAATGGACAAATCAATGGATGTGCTTTTAAACGCCCTTTATGTGGGCTTAAAGACTTGGTGGCACCCATTCATCACCAAGTCAGTGACGAATAGTTTTGGCTTTACCAGGGATTGAACACTGTACCCATATACTGAGTGGTACTCTATACAATCACATTCAGTACATTCACCAGTATCTCATAGAATAAAATCATTAAATTGATATGAATAATAACACACTTTACATTGCTCATTTAAGAAGAAACATTTTCCTCACTGACCCTTTTCTAATCTTGCATTACAGGTATAGTTAGTGACTGCGCTTTTACATGTCTTTTAAACATTGGTGTAATGTATATGATGATGAAAGAAACAAGTAACACTATATCAGAACCGACAGCATGGAAGCAGTAAGTTAATGTTATGTGCCAGTTTTATATGATGTTTAGTTATTTATGAAAACATTAAAACTGATATAATCTTCTAACAGGAATCTGAAAACAAGTACAAGTACAATGGATATTGTATACAACATTGTCTTCACAAATACAGGTCAGTAAAAAATGTACACACAGTGGCGTCACTAGGGTTGGTGTCACCCGGTGCGGTAACTCATGGTGTCACCCCTCTCATGACACCCTGGTCTCCATATTTTTTTTCCAGAGACCGTATATATGTGCGCATGCTCGACTTTATTATTTTTTTTCCGTTTCCGGGGTCAGGATTTTAGCGATAATTGATATCTATAATTCAGTGTAAGTCTACCAATAATTTCATTAAAATAACGCACTGGCTCCGGATACGTCTAAGACGTCCTACGTATTTTTTTCCGGGATACGTCTAGCAAACTTTGATGACGTCAGTAAACAGAATGAATGAGAACTCTTATTTACTGCAGACGTTGATGACGTCATTTACTGTTAATAATGGGAGACATATTTTTTTTTCAGGGACCATCAATAGATATTGGTCCACACCCTATCCCTAACCCTAATCCTGAAAAAAAAAAATCTGAAAAAAAAAATTATGTCTCTGAGAGGAATCGAACCCGCATATAGTTTGCCATAAATGGGTCACGGCCAAGCGATTTACCCACTCTGCCAGCGCGCCACAGTTACTTAAGCCAGAGGTTTTCAACCTGTGGGTCCGCGAGGAGCTTCAAAGGGGACCGTGGGCAAGTCAAGGAAAGTAGGGATTTTTCTTGTATTAAGTATTGCTTGGTTTGGTTGATTGGTTAGCTAAACAGACAACAATGTGCAGAATTAAAAACTTTGCTGGTATTTCCTTATATTTTCTTGTGAAGTCTGAACTACACTGCATACTACATGTACTTGTGAGTGAGTTTTGAGTCATTTTGGCAATAATTCTTACTTACTGAGCTCTGACATCACTATTAAAACATCCGGATCTGCGCAAGCGTGTGTATTGTTGATAAAAAGTCTGGTTAATCAGTGGTTACAATTATTATAATCCTAGATTGGCCTAGAAATAATCTTAGACAAAAGTTTTTGATATCAAATTGCTGGTACCCACTTCGCATGTTACTTTAAAATGACACCCACATATTGTTTTGGTTCAAAGTAGATGTTTAGTAAATTTTAAATATGAACGTAAGCCAGAGCGATAATAGGGATTTTTCGCTAACACATCGATAAAACTGTGCGAAATTCTAACGATGAACCTATTTAAGCTGTTCTGTTGTCATGCGACTTGCTTATGTGACAAATACTTTTTAAATATTAGTAAACAATTCAAAATATTTAATAAGATTTGTATTTGTTTTATCATAGTAGTCGATTTAATTATAAAATGTGAGTTTTCGTCATCAGAATGTGAAATATTTTTACAGATAATTATCTCTTCTAACCCTCTCTACTCTGAAACTTTGTGTCTAATTTTTTTCCCTATGAGATCTGAGATAACGGGACTAAACTTTTTTTGTTCATTTGTTTATCAATATTTTTAAACGTAAACTGTCCAAGCCTAGTAGGATAGTTACATTTGTGAAGAGGAAAACTGACCAGAACCTGGAAGATACTGATGAACAAGCAGCCAAAGACGAATGAAAAAGAAAACGGCGAGTATAATCCAGAATATATACTATTCGGCTTCACCGCAGTGGGTACCTATGCTGACCAACCTCTTTGTGTCGTGTGATGCAAACATTATCGAGCGATGCGATGAAGCCTGCGAAATTGAAGGTGCCATTTGACCCCATTCGAAACTTGCCAGTAAAGCGAAGGAATACTTTGAGAGGAAGAAAAAGCTTTATTTGAAACAGAAGGCAAACTGATGGCCTGCACTTCTGTGAACGAGAAATCTCTTCGAGCGTCGTGTTTGGTTGGTAGCATTACGAATAGCGCGTTCCAAAAAACCTCACACAATTGCAAAGGATCTAATTATACCGGCAGCAGTCGACATGTGCGAAGTCATTCTAGGAAAGGGATACAGTCAAAAACTGAAAGCCATTCCACTGTCTGATAACACAGTGAGCAGACGAATTGCCGACATGTCAGAAGATGTTCGCTGCCAACTGATTGCACACCTTCAGCATATCAGACTTGCAATCCAGCGTCATGAAAGTACAGACTTTGCGAATGCAGCTCAATTGTTGGTTTACGTTCTATACTGCTTGGAAGGTGAAGTTGTTGAAGACTTTTTATTCTGCAAGTCCGTGTACTTGATGCATTTTTTGAAGAATCGGGACTGGTCTGAACACAATGTGTTGGCATGTGCACGGACGGCGCTGCTGCGATGACTGGTCGTAAGTCAGGTTTAATCGCACGAGGGAAACAAGCCTCACATAGTATCAACCCACTGCGTGATTCACCGCGAGGCCTTGGCGGCAAAGGACATGAATGAGGATCATGCTATAGTGCAAAACAGGCACAGCCTTAGGGGCTGTTCACATATATATAACGCAAAAAATGTCAATTTTTTACCCTCCCCCTTTCATATAACATTTTGTGACACTTGTGTGATATAACAAAAATATCAAATTTGCATCCACCCCCCTCCTTCGGCGTTATATAATATGTGAACGGCCCCTTACCGCTGAACAGAAAACTTTGTAACAGACATACCACTAGAATAAATACTGTCGGTGATTGTTGCACTTTTTGGATAGATAGCTATTTCATATGTGAAATGACTTGTACATGTTTTGCGCGTAACTAACGCTAGGCCTACCGTTTAGCAGAATTTAAGTAGATTGCATCTGCAAACTTAAGACATATTCTGGCCCAATCTGAGGTACGAAAAGTTGAGGCCAGGGCGCCTTGGGCTATTGGGGGGGTCCGCCACCCGGGCTTGGAATGTCTGTGGGGTCCGCAGCATAAAAAGGTTGAAAACCTCTGACTTAAGCTATAATTTGTATATATAATCAGAAAAAATTGCTCGGTTATGAAATTTCATCTTAGACGTATCCGGAGCCAGTGCGTTAAAATAATTAATAATAAAAAGTATGCAGTGTCTGTTAATAATCGGAGATATTTTTATTTATTTATAAAAATTAAATACGGCTTTGAATTATTTTAAATTACAAAATAAGAATATAGGCCTAAAACAAGATATTTTGCATTTGGGTCACTTGGGTGTCACCCCTCGTGAGGGTGTCACCCGGTGCGGTCCGCACCCCCCTAGTGACGCCACTGCACACAGATGATGTGTAGAATTTATCAGTTTATATAACAACAGCATATAAAGGAGTTGTGTTGTTAGCACAGCGCCCAGCCGCCTTTACGTTGCCAACTAAACTCATGTCCCCATTTAAAGCTGGGTGGACTTGAGACTTTTTTAACAATTACCTGGACCTGGAGAAAAAAATCCCCTCGGTTCTCAGGATCTGACACTGGGCTCTCAGGTTGACTGTCGAGCACACTACATCACTCTGCCTTCCATCCCCAGTATGAAAGTGCATTTATTTATTTATTTCATTTTGATTATTGAACAAATTAAAAGTAATTTGAATGTATTCAAAATGCCTACATTTCTTACTTGTAACAGATAATGCACAAAAAGCTATTGTCTTCTTCCAGCGATTTATCACCCCAGTGTTTGGCATCAGTCTTCTCATCAGATTAAACAGCATCTTGTTTATTGTAAAAAAAATCACCAGAAATTTTTTCCAGGATCAGGTAATACAACACTAAAATGTCCAACTAAGGCCCAGGAATGACCAATCTTTTAGCTTTCAGGGGCCCCGTTGAATGAAAAATGGGTTCACATATACAATTCATGCTGTTTAAAACTAGATAATACAGACTACTTTTTGTACAAATAATGAAAATAGTAACAAAAATAGTGAGATGTAGAAAGGACAATGTCATTAATTGTAATATATAAATAGATATGTATTTACATAGTGCAATATGCAATAGTTGAAGTACATAGTAGCTTTTGTTATCAATGAAAAGAAAAATAAATGTTTCACTTTCAATAAGCATTTATTTACTTCCGTAGTGAATAAATAGTGTGTGCTAAATGCTGTATAGAGACAAACTAATTAAAATGTTTTTTTGCCCTAACGTAAACGAACTTAGCATGGAAAAATAATTTCTTATGGATATGAAACAAGACATATCCATAGTAAGCCCCATAAACAAAAGATTTTGTAGGTAATTTTACTGATCGAGAACCTTACGGTAGTATCAATAAGAATGTCCCAACCCAAAGAGTCCATTTATTTTTCAGTACTGAGTCCTATCAAATCTAATACTAGTCCACCACCTGGTATTTATGCTTAGAACCCCCTAACTAGAGCTGGTGTATATTAAGGTTTTAAATTGAAATTAATACAAGTTTAATTAACATAAATTAATATCGATGATTGAATGTATTATGACTGTCATTAGATTGCAATGGTAGCCTAACGTGACTCTTCTGTGAAAGCAATATATTATTTTTTTTTTTACAAAATGGCATTGTCACTTTGCGCATATAAATGTTCTCTAAATTTGTTACAGCTGCATTTAGTTTATGTAAAAGTTCAATTGATGCCTCCAATAGTATAGCCAAGAAGTTGTCATTCACTTATTAACAAGTTGTCTTTTGATTTGAATCCCCCTCCCAGTCACATTTTCCTCACTTCACAACCCCGCTCCCAAACAATTGACACTTATAAAGTTAGAACAAAATGTTGGGTATCAACAAACATACAGTGTATATTCTTTACTGGATTTTTAAAAAAAGTATTCACTTTAAAAAGAAATTAAGTAATAAATGTCTGACCTAGTGACAATTGTTTTTTAAACTTAATATTTTGTCATTTCCCCCCTCCCTCAAATTATTTAGCTGGTAAGGTATAACTATTGGTTCTTGTGCATTTTTTAGTTAATATAATTTCTATTAATATTTCATCTTATGCTATTTATTTAGTCATTTAAATAAATAGCATATGTTAAAGTTTTTACCCTTAAGTACACCAGTCTAATTAAGATTAATATACTTTGTGTTATAAAATAGTACTGGAATGTATCAAATCATGGATCAGTATTGTATTTTAAGTATCAAGATGAACTAAACTCTTAATGTAGAGCTTGCCAAGACAATAGCTTTAACATGCTGACAAAATTGTTTTGTCATCATCAATGCGACAGTTGCTCAAAGAACATGTCATTGTATATTACATGTATCCCACAGAATACCTTTTAGTACAGGTGGGTCATTCCATGTCAACTCAACCTGTTTTTTGACAATTGTTCACCAGATGAGCTGCCAGACAACACTGGTGGTGGAAGATTGTACATTAGTGAATGGTATCCAGCAGATATCGTTAGGACTTGGCCAAGTTAATCTGTTTGTAGGTGTTCTGTTCATGACGACCATGATGCTTAAAGGGGGCCCACCATGAGTACACTATTATTGATTAACAGGAATTCTCTATCAAAATAATAAACAGATATTACTAATTGTATAACTGTATAACAAACATCATTTCATGTCATAGGATCTTGGCTATACCAGGTCAAAAATTGATGACAACTGAAGTGCACTGTTTGGAAATTTTTAGGGCATTCTGTGTGCAAGCTACACTTGAGATAAATATATCATTCAACTCAGGACAAAACAATGAGTAAATACTGAAAATTTCAGCCTGATACCTCTTTTAGGTTTTGAAATATTCACGTTCAAATATCGCGAGAATGTAAATGTCACACAAACTCGCGACTACCCTTAAAAATTAAAAAAATCATTTCTCAGAAAGTTTTTGACCAAATGGCCTGAAATTGTCAGGAATCACTCAACTTTGAATGTACCACAAGCCCAGAAAGATTTGAGTGGGTCAGGTGAACACCACTGGTTGACACGGAATGACCCAGGTATATTTATAATACGACAGTTGCTCATAAAACATTTGTCACTGTATATCCCACAGAATAATTTTAGGTTAAATATAACTGTACTAAAAGGTAGTCTTATTCTTTCATACACCTAAAGATCAACACTTTTTATTTGAAATATTTTATCTGATCCATACTTATTGAACCTTAATTTTAAATACTCTTTCTTAGGAAGAAGAAACCATACTCAGCTTGGAAGAAGAAATTGCCCCACCTTGGAAATCACCCTTTTTGCTGAAGGTTGCAGTTATATTTATGTTTACCCAGCTATGTGTTGTTCACTTTTCTGACTGGGAAGAAAAGACCTTAAATGTTGTACTAAAACTTGTATGTCCTCCTGACTTGGTATTAAGCAGGTTACTTCAAATTATTGCTTTTAGCTTATTTTACATCTGGCGTCTGTATAGAGCTGAAGATTGGACTTGGAACATTTGGCTTACACCTTAATATTATTTAAGTCTTACCACATTATGTATAAACAAATAAAGACAAATTAACCATTTTGAATAATTTATTGTATTTCAACAAGAATTAGATGATGCCAATCTGAAAAAGAAAAAAAAAGTTATAGTTAAAAAAATAAGCTTCAATATGATACCACAACTAAAAAATTGATGTGTGACTTAAAATCAACGGTTTATAAAATCACAGCATGACAAGCCATTTCAGGGCAACATAAAGTGCTTAGTTTTATTTCATTGTTGTCAGTACTAACTAGTCCTCAAAACAATTCATGGTATTAGAAAATATAGTCTAAACCCACACTGCTATTCTGGCAGGTATTGTAACAAAAATCAGAAAACACTAAAATACTCAGGATTATGTTCCCTCTTAGAAAGTTACATGTTTGTAATAACTAAAGTAATGGAGTCATTTAGCCACTGTTATAGCACAAGCTGCCAGTTTTTGTATTTTTTTTTAAAACTCACTGGAGCTGCCTCGTAGGAAATTTAAATTTTGTTCAGAACTAATAAAAAAAGTGATACATTGGCAGCTGTGCTAAACTCAGCAAAGAATCTAATAACAAAAATATATATCTACGGAGCAGTTGTAACAGGAAAATAAGCCATAATAAGTTATTTTTTTTATTCAGTTATATGTCCATTTAAATTATCTGTAGTTTTTAATTGATCTATGACATCAAAAATCAGTATCTAACATTAAGAAATATGCATTGTCCCATCTGAAAATATATTAGTACTTACTTTGTTTGCAACATCTAGAGCATCATAGTCTGAAGCTAGGTGAACATAAGCTTTCTTCTCGCAATCAGGCCTGAAGAAAACATTTCAATAAAAACAATGATTCAGAGAAAGATTAAGGCTAAAAATGTAATTTGTCCACAAATCCATTTGTAAATTGCTAAAATTGTGTATCATAGTTTAAATTTTCTTCTAAAAGCATATTCTTAAACACACAAAAGATTTTTGCAGATAAGCCATTTCTGTACTATGCTGGACAATATTAAAAACACAAAGTTTCAAAAATTGATAGATGCTTTTAAACTTGAAAAATTAGCAGAGATGCTCTGAAACTTTTTTTCAAAAATTCTAGAAATTATTTGATGACCTTGAATTATATTCAGAATTAATATTGAATCAGCTGAGATTTTGGATGATGAAAGCAGCACAGAGATTATGGAAGGGATATCACTAAAGACTGGTAGTGTTGTCTTTAAAATTGTAATGAATTTTTAAATTATGACACCTTCAAAAGTATATGGGGGCCCCAAAATAAATCTGGTAGACAGGAAATGAAATTCTTGGTGAATTTGGTAGATTAAATGTTAAAACCATTTTATGGGATACAGTATTAAATATGTACTAATGAAATTTTTATTTTGTCCTTACTGACAAACTTTTAAGTCAAAAAATGTAATAACTAGAAGAAAGTGCACAAAAAAGCTTAGTCATTTTAACTGATTTACTACTAAGGTGACTCAATGCCATTTTATAATGGCGCACATAAAGCTACAAAATGCTTCCTCACCACAAAATATTGCACAGGGTTTAAAAAAAACAAAAATATTGAAAGTTGAACCATCTATTAAAAAGAAAAATATCCTGTTACACTCAAGTAGAAAGTTTAGTCCCATGTATTAAGCAAAGGGGCATAACTAAAGTATACATATTTGAACCTCTTATAATTATTCAATAACTACATTTAACTTATTGTCAGTAAGTTACATCCATCATGTGACTGTTTGGTAGGGCCATTCTTTCATCCCCATCATAACAGATTGTGCAATGGACATGAAGAAATAACGGAAGACATGGAAAGAAATTTCACCATGATCATTCCTTTTGCTCTGAGAAGATCAAACCTGGGACCCTGAGTTCAAGTCGAGCACTTTACAGCACAACCGTCAGTCCCCAACTAATACAAACACAATTTTTTTCTATTAAAAATTTCTTGAAATGCCAATTTAAAAACCATTTGGAATCCCATAGCTCCATGATAACTTAATAAAAATAGCCTTACATCTGGCATGGTGTGATTGATGGCATGTCGCAATAGTAGCTAATGTGATTAAATGTAGAGAATAATGCTATTGCCAGTGAATGTTTGCCATGAACAAAAAAAACTGCTACAATGTTTTGGGAATCTTCCTAGTTCAGCTGTACATTCAACAATTCCATTTTTTCAATGATCATTTTATCCACCACATTTTTTAAAAATACACTTTAGTAAATGTGATCCACTTAATAACTTAGTGCAAACCACAGAATATATACCTACGTATAATTAATAGTGCCAATGCCAACAAAAATCTATGAAGTGATTATTAAAAAAAAATAAAATATTACTTTATTGGTTTACAGTGAAATGTCATTACAAACGTAAGTGTAACGAAAAATTCAGTACAGCTTCCCCTTCGCTTATATAACATCTGTTAAAAAGTGTCGTAACGAAATGCTTATTTTCAGTATTGCGAAAAAATAGATATATAATTCCTCCCTTACCAAAAAAAATTTTTAATTCAGCAAATTCCTAAAACTCAATTCAACTTGAGCTTAACAACATTCACATTTACTACATAATGGGATGGGGGAGTGTGAGAGGAGTAAGATGTTATGGTAACCTTTAACCTCTACTGATGATGGCAGTAAACAAATTCCACCAGGTGCGGTACTGAGTCAAGTATCCTCTTTGGACAGCCGGGGGAGAGCGGCAGCAACAACGTAACGGGGAAGGGGTGAGAGCAAGGTTGGGAAAAGGAGGAGGAAGATAGAGCTAAGACGTCATGGGACAGCCATGTGAATGTAGAGAATGTTACACATTCGCTGGATTAAAAAAATCAATAAACCTTGTTACGTCTGTGTTGGGGGAAATGCACTAATGAGAAAGAAGCCATACACTTTAAAAGTATAGCTTTTTGGGAGGTATGGGAAAGACATGAATTTGGTGTGTGTAAAAAGTAACTTGATTGTTTTTTAACCCTTTCCGCCTCGACTGGGTGGAACACACCCGGAGACCCCATATTATTGTTGATAACTCTTGTCTCCTTTTGAATATTTTTACAATTTTTTTAACCATCTATAACATAGTTGAAATGAACACATTTATAAAACATGTCATAGTGACTTTATTGTGTGGGGCTGAATTTTTTATCTACTGTCCCTGGCAACTGGGTGTAACGCACCCATACACTTTTTAAATAAAACAAACTGTGTCTGAACTAACTTTGAAAAACTTTTTTTGTTAATTAAAAACTGTTTTGTGTCAACCGTAGAATAGGATTGAAACTTTTAGCAATACATAAGTAATGTGAAGGCATTGGGATATACAAAAATAGGTTTTAGAATTGTTACATATAAATAAGTACTCTTAAAAGCATAGGTTGTCAAAAAATATATTGATCCCGTGCAAACATTTTACATCAGAGCAGTCATATGTACTCATGAATATGAATAATAGGAGCTTTGTCGCTCAGTAAGCACAGTGTAAACATAACACAATGTTCTTTGCAGGTATGTCTACTACACTTGCTGCAATGAGATTTGGTTTTCCTGTCTTTTTTTGCTGGACAAAGTGCACATCTTTTCTGCTTTTACATTGAAGTAGTAGGAACATCAGTTATCTTTGCCCTTTTAACAGGAGTTGAAGTGGTTTGGGTAGCTGGAAGGAGTGCTGTAATGAATTTAGAACAATAAAAATATTCTGCCTGATAATATCGTGATGCGTTGGGACAGGTCATCTCTGAATTTGTGGAATGGTGAGGAAATGTGCAGCTTCAATATTGAATTTCTGTCTGCTGTCTTCACAAGATAGTAGATTGTTTGAATACTTAGTTTTGAATACAAATTTTGCTGCAATTGTTGCCAGGTCAACCATGTTGAAAAACACAATCAATGGTCACCTTTTAGTTTTTCATTTCACAGAAAATGCCTTTGCCTTTTAGTCCATGGCATCAACGGCTTAGTTTTGTTGTAATAGAGCACAATCTCTGGTTTCTTGCACTCAGGATCAACTTCTGTATCTGGACGATTGTGCATTGTGCTCAGGAGCAGTACATTCTTCTGATTCTTGCTCTGGTAATTGACCAGTGTTTTATCTGTTCTAAACAAAAATATTGAATCACTGAGAGGCAGAGCTTTCTTTTGTTGGAACTCCTTTGGTAGGAATGTCTTATTCTCTTGACTGTTCCAACTAAGGTGAGTTTTTTCATAGCCATTGACTTTGCAAGTTGTAGGCTAGTGAAATAATTGTATGTTGTGACATTGCGACCACTTCCTTGGAAGTCACTTGTTAGAGTAATAACTGTTTCTGAGGCTATTCCAACATTTCTCTTTGCTGGCACTTGTACATTCTTTGCCAAGATATGGGCAATATCTCAAGGGATAGTTTGATGAGGACTCACAGGGCCAGAAGATTTTTATTCCATATTTGTCAGGTTTGCTTGGTAGATATTGAATAAATTTGCAACGCCCTATAAAACCAACAAGTTGTTCATCCACAGGGATGCTTTCTCCAGGAGCATAATACCGGGGTAAATTACATAATAATATTTCCCAAATGTCTCTTATTGGAGCAAAAATGTCACAAGCTGGACACACTGATCTTGTGTCCTTGTCATCAAAGTTAATATGATTCAGAAGATTGCTGAATGTCTTCATTCTAAATGCTGCCCTCGAAAGGGGATTTCCATCAACAGGATTAAATTAAAATTTTACTGATATGTTGTTCTGGTGAAGAGCACCAGTATGTAGTAGGCATCCAATGAATGCATGCATTTCAATAACATCAGTGCTTTGCCATTCATTTCCTTTTACTTTCTGACCTTCCTTGTTTGTGAAGTCAACTATTAAGCGTATTATTTTTTCATTTATTTAGAGTAGAAGAGCTTCAATGGGAGAAACAATGGGATCTGTAAATGGATTCCGGTTCTTTGGAAGTTTCAGTATGTTCTTCCCCAGGGGTTTGCATATCAGATATTGGTTCACGGTGCCATTCAGTAATGTTGTCTTTACCAAGGACAATTTGTCCTCTTGATCTATTTTGCACACCATCACTACTTCTGTCATAAGTTTGCATGTTGTCAGTAGTTGCAGCATTAACTGGATTATCATCATCAGAACTACCAGAGTCAGTACTAGTGCTTTCTCCCTATTTAGAATTTAGCATCTCTGTGCTCTTGACACTATTAAAAAGCTTGTTTTTCTGTAACTTAATATCTAGTAGTACGTGCAGGCTTCTGAACATCAAAAATACAAAATTCGCCACCGCCAAAGCACAACTATACCAAACGAATTTCTGACAGCAAAAGATGAAATAAAAAAATATCTCACTACACCACATCTACCTATGTTCATTATCTAACTTCCCCTGGCTAAAAATAATAAACTATATCTCCTGTGTCCTCATGGTCCCCATTTAATTAGATAATCAGTTGGCTGGTTGACCCTAAACATGACCCAGATCCCGCTTAGGTATTTTCTCTTAAGTCAGCTGTCTAGACACAAAGCATGGTCTTCATTATCAAGGAAGATCACTCAAAAAAACTATATGGGTGTAACTCACCCAGTTGCCAGAAATCAACATAAATGATTATCTCCCCTTTAATAAGTGTACGGGTGTGTTACACCCAGTCGCCTGGGACAAGGTATGCAATATGTCGCAGCGGAAAGGGTTAAAAAGCAATCTTATTGTTTTGGGTAGGGGCTTGATAGAGGGTCGCAATTTTGTTTAGAAAATGGTGATCTTATAGTTTGTGATAGGGACTTAATGGACAGAAGAATGCATTTTGCCAAGATGTTAATAAACTACCGGTACCTGTATTTAATTAATAATACAGGAAGTGAAGAATAAATGAGTTATTTATTTGACCTTTTTGTGACATTGAACTATGCTTTTTTCTAATTATAATAAAATTTAATCCAGTTACAAAAGTAATAAATATATAAATATATTTTAAAAATTATTTGGTTGTTTAATAAATCAGACAATATGAGTAAGAGAGCCTTAGTAGGTTTCGTATAAATTAAGGAAAGTAAGTCATGTTTAAAAATTTAAAATAAATGAAATATGCCCCTTAGTTCAATGGCCGATTGCGGTAACGAAAGCTGAACGCTAAATTAGTAGCTAAATAAACGGAGAGAATATTTAACATATTTTAGCTAAATATCTTTGGAAAAAGTAAAAAAATGACATATTATATTTGCATTGATACCCAAATGAACTATATCCACATATTATGAACAGAAAATGTCATCGTCACCCCCCCCCCCCAATTTCAGTGTAACAAATTTTCAGTATTACGAACGAATTTCGAATCCCCATCAATTTCGTTATAGCGACATTTCACTGTAATAAGCCTGACACAAATCATGTTCAATCCTAGAATAGTGGATACATGTGCACTTTCAGAGCACTTTACCTGATTAATGTATTAACCTTGGATACATCTATGTCATACAGCTTCTTAACTGCCATTTTAATCATAGGTTTGTTGGCCCTCTTGTCAACAATAAACACTAAAGTGTTGTTGTCTTCAATTTTTTTCATAGCAGATTCAGTTGTCAAGGGATACTTGATCAAAGCATACTGGTCAAGTCTAAAAATTAGAAAAGCAGGGGAACAAAAAACATGAATAAAATGGTCATCAAAAATCTAAATCACCACTAAAAACATTCTGGTGTCCCCTAATTTACTTAGGCAGCCCAAACACGGACATTAAATACTTCAATCTCAGTAGCTTATTTTGCACTACACTCACTATAATAAATTTCTGTTTCCTTAGCCTGTATCAAATCATCAAAGTTATATACCATTTTAAACATTATTCAAAGTGCTGATACCATAATAATGTTAACATATATATCAGTGCTTTGAAAAATATGAAAAAGAATTTTTTTTAAAAATAGACCCGGTAGAAATTTTAGGGGGAATTTATTCTATTTCCAGTATATGGAGTTAAAACTACCAGTTAACCAGTGATGTCATCAAACTCTGCTGCTTTGGATTGCTCCGTTGCTCACACAATATTTTTAACATACTACAATTAGCAAATGTAAAACATTTGGATTTCTGTAAAGCTGAACATCTTTTTATAAATCTATATATCATAAGAGTGGTTAATTTGTCGATTTTAACGTCAATTGTTTTTATACTAAGGATATGATTATGATTGGTAAGGATTATAACATTCAAAGTGACTTGATAAGTTTTATAATAGTCATGATATTGTGCTTTGATCTTAAATCTTAAACGACGGTATACAAAGAAATGAGCCATTTTTGGCAATTATTTTTAACGTAATACAAATAATATTATTTTTTATTTTTTTAAAATTTAATTGTTATTTTATTGTAATAAAATGGACTTAGTACATTAAAATTTAAAAAATATTTACGAAATTTTATAATAAATATAAATTCTCGCGACTTTAAAAACGTAAACAAAGCCGATAACGACACTTCCTCCGAACGCCATTTTGAAAGCCGGCAGAGTCAAGGCTCACTTCGTCCTGCTCATTATAATGGATTCTGACTCAGATTTTCAGCCTGATTCCGAGTTAGATTTAAGTGATGATGAAGTCTGGGATCTAACCGACGTTTCTGATGTTTCAGATGATGAAAATGTTTCATTCAATGGAAGTTTTAATGCATCTAATACTCATGTGTAAGTATACCAATGCTCACAACAACATGCTGTATTTTTTTTTCGTTTTATTTTTTACGAGTTATGGTCTGTTATATGCTAAATAATCACCTAATATCAAGCTAGTTATAACATTTTAGCAGAAAAATATTGTAAGTGTATTAATAATATAAAAAACTTAAAAATACATGTTAAATATTTTGTTTTTCCATTTAAAGCATGGTACTGTATAAATCTTTAGCTCTCAGCTGATTGATAAACAAAAATCAGCTGATAGAAGAGCACACAGATATATGTACTATAGTCTTCTGTTTTGTTTGATAGATATTATTTATATATTTTATTATTACATTTAAAACATTATTTTATATGAAAAATAAATAAAAAAACTTAATTTATAATTAATTACATTATTTTTATTTGACACAGCTTCATTGGCTAAGATGAGAAAGTCACCTCCTTCAATTCTACCACAAAGGGTTCCAGGTATTCACTTGAAAGAAGTTAGAACAAGAGATTGTGCAAAGAGGTTCTTCCATGCCATGGATTACTTCAAACTATACTTCACAATGGATAAAGTAACTCGCATAAGCCAGTATACTAATGATTACGCAAAGATTCATGGACCACAAAAGTAAGTATTTACAAGGGTTGGTTTGGTATTACACCAGAAGAATTTTATAGCTTTTGTGGGCTGATAATGTATGCAGGAATAGTTAAAACCACTAGTATTGACAGATTTTGGAGTAAAAAGCCTCTTTATTATAATTAATTACATTATTTTTATTTGACACAGCTTCATTGGCTAAGATGAGAAAGTAACCTCCTTCAATTCTACCACAAAGGGTTCCAGGTATTCACTTGAAACAAGTTAGAACAAGAGATAGTGCAAAGAGGTTCTTCCATGCCATGGATTACTTCAAACTATACTTCACACTGGATAAAGTAACTGGCATAAGCCAGTATACTAATGATTACGCAAAGATTCATGGACCACAAAAGTAAGTATTTACAAGGGTTGGTTTGGTATTACACCAGAGGAATTTTATAGCTTTTGTGGGCTGATAATGTATGCAGGAATAGTTAAAACCTCTAGTATTGATAGATTTTGGAGTAAAAAGCCTCTTTATTTATAATGGATTCTGGCCTTGTGCATTTATGTCTTTTGACAGATTTAAAGCTATTCTGAGTTTCTTAAAAAATTACAAATCCTGAAAATGAAAACCCTAATGACAAATTATGTAAAGTAAGAACACTACTGACATACATAAAAATGAAATGCATGACATAGTTTCAACCATATGAAAATATTTCTATAGATGAATCTTAAGAGTTACACAGACCTAATAATTATGGACAATTACATTTTTCTGAAGAACTCATTGGAGACTTTGGTAATATTTCAGAAAGTGCTCCAGTACCTCTTGCGACTAAGACACTCTTTTTTTAAAACATGCAATAGACCCAATAATAGTAAATAAATGTAGTAAATGTAGATTGTGCTATTCAAATGACAAGGTTTAGAGAAGAACAAATGTCAAGTGTAGTGTGTGATATGTTTTTGTGCGTTATGAAAGATAGAAATTGTTTATCTCAGTATCACAAGCTAATTAAAATTTTTTTTTTCCCTATATACATATTCAGGATACCAAGTAACAATTTGTGATTTCAAGAAACAGTTGGGTCATTGATGTAGAGAAAGATCTGAAAGCTACAAGTGCAGAGGAAAGAGTCCATGTATCAAGAAGAGTGGGAAAGAATGTTGTGTGGATTTAGTTCGGAATTATCTTTTTAACGAAAATTAATTAATAAAATTTACTTTTAAATAAATCATTTCTAAATGCTTTGTTCTCACATTTAGATTTTTCATCCAGAATTGATAGTAGTTTATGTAAGCCAAACATTTTAACTAATTATATATCTTTTTCTTTTTGCATTCAAACCTGATAATTACTTAGTCTTATTGATTTTAATATATTGATAATTCTAATAAAATAGCTAAATATTATGATAAAATATAGATTTAATTAAACTACCATTTTATTATCAAAAGAATGATATATTTAATATATACTGAGAAAAAAATATTTAGGGAAAGAAAAAAATTGAAATATACCAATTTTATATGAATAATGAGGGAAATTATGCATATTTGAAAAAAAGTCACCAAACATTTATTTGTTGAAGAAATTGATTGAAAACTGAATATTTCCTTTCAGAAATAAATATAGATTAATAAAATGTCTGAAAAAATGTGTTTGTTTTTAATACTAGTTTTTTGTCTTATTGGTGTTTGTACACTTTTAAAAAAAAAAAATTTTTTTTTTTTTTTTTTGTTAAATTCTTTTTTTAAAACATTATCAAGTCTCATATTCACAAAAATAAACTGCACAGTTTTAAAGCTTATCAAAAGTAGAAAAAAATGATATATAACACATATATGGGCTATAAAGGAAACAGACAACATAGTCCAAAATGTAAGGACACCTGTTTGGTAATGAAAAATGGCCAAAAACCTGCCGTCGATTAAGAGTTAAGGGGCAAACGATTAACTTGATACCAAAAAATGTGGTTACTGATTAAAACATTAGGCATGCAATTAAAAAAAAAACTCTTGGAATGCCTAGTCACATTAAGAGGGAAAGAATGGAACGTTCATAATACGCTTTAAAAGGTGAATATAATCCGATTCAAGTTACTTGCATTTGCAAAGAACTTGATCTCTTCATTTTATCTGTTTAAAAAATATCGCTTAAAAAAAGGAATACAAAATACATAAAATGTTTTCCAATGGAATATTAACATTGATTGATGATCATAAAGAAAAATTGCACCATAAATAGTTTAAAAAAACATTGTGTTTTGCTAAAAAAAAACTGCATGTTTCACATGATTTGCGTATCATTAAAAATTTTATGTATAAAAAAATGAAGAGAACATACTTATTGTTTCTGTTAGCACTTCTACGTGGGTATTTGGGCGCTCTTGGAAGCTTTAATGTACTGGGCCGTCTGAAGTGAACAGAAGTTCTGATTTTTCTACTCTTCTTGCTATGCTGTCCTTTTACAACAGCTTTTTTGGCTTTCAAAGCCTTATCTTTAGCCTTAACAACACCTCCATCACTTTTGGGTGGAGCTGAAGACTTCTTTTCTACCTTAGCGGGTGCTTTTTCTTTTTTCTCTACTTTGGCTGGAGGTTTCTTCTCATCTTTAGGTGGTGGGGCTGTCTTCTTTTCTTCCTTAGCGGCAGGTTCTATCAAATATAAATAACACTACATTACAAAATACATGCTTTCGACACGCTAAAACCTATAAGGTGTTTATAATGTAAAAGTAAATATTAATGACCGATTTTAAATATAGCAAGTGGTTTCAAAAATTGCTTTATGTAAAAAAAAATAATCATAAAAGTATTAAAAAAAAATTATAACTAACTAGCTGCTGGTTTTTGTGTCTTCTTGGCCATGATGAATTTAATAAAAAGACCGGAACTGGTTTTCAGTTTCTATACCACGGGGGCCCGTGCAAGAATATTTTTTGTTTTAATAACTAAAGAGCTCGCAGAGCGCTTCGCGCATTATAGCATAGATACAAATTTAATCTTTACAGAAAAAGAATTCTCGGAAGATTGATTCGCGGATTTCTTTGTTTTGTAAACAATAAAAATTAAAAACATGTTCAAACATTTTGTACTTGTAAAAAAACGGATAACATCGTTTTGTTAGTTAGCATCACAAAAATTTCAAATATGTCAGGTAAACGCATTACAGAATCATTTCCACACAAGAAAAGAACTATTACTTCTTCGAAATTCCCATCATCTGAAAATCAAGGTAAATAAAATATTTTGACAAACGGGGTTGAAACGCAGTCCCATGGCATAGGCATAGTGCCGCATAGTGATAGTGGCTAGGGCAGGGTTCCGTCTAGTCGGACTATTTTTATAATACTATCATCAACAATTTATAAAATATACTTGTCTTGCAATTTTACCTCATAATTAAACTATATACTTGGTCTTGGTTAGCTAGCTAGTTATTTTAGTTAGACTTAGTCTTAATAAAATTTACTGCCTGGTGAGTGTAGCTATACTCACTATACTGTATAGTATACTTAATCTTAAATAAGTCATTTAAGTTCATTCTATGATTTAACTTCAATAATATCCCTGTCGCTCTTGGGGGCTATTGAGGATGGTCAAATGTTTCTATAGAAGTGGGTTTGGCTAGTCTGACCGAAACGCTCCATTAATTAATTATAGCCATGTTTTATTGACATTATAATTTATGTTACATAGAATTTTTCTTGTCACATAGTGATAGTGACATACCTATAATTTTTAAGGTAATTGTTTACTACTAGTCCACCCACAAAATGATTCTTTCAATATCTTAATGCAAAGGTCTTAGTGTGTATCAAATGAAATAATAGTAAAATTGCTCGCAAATAATTCTAAGTTACTTTAAAAAATATTTTCTTTGCCTATATGTCTTTGTATCTCAACTGAGTCAATTCTGGTTGGCAGCGCATGTGATGTCACAAGCTTAAAAAAAATGTCAGTTTTTGCTTTAAAATTTCCCTCCTACTTCAGGAGGGGGGAAATACCTTGGCCAGGTCTCCTTTGCAAGTATATATGTGGCAAAAGCAAGCATATGTTCTCTGACTTTTAAAATGGATTATGTACTCAGTGGTATTCATGGCAGATCTATTTCTGATTTGCATTCTAGGAATTAAACTACATGCACTAGTTACATGTACCAGGATATTAAAAATGTCTTTGTATATGTGTGTGTTTTTTTACGTTTATAGAGTCACCAACTTGTAGCAGCACATTTACTGACCCTAAGAACAAAAAGGATCTAGATATTCTTAAAGCATTTGACCTCACATTAGAATTTGGACCTTGCATAGGTAAGAAGCCTACCAAATACTGCATAATAGACTGTTTTTATTTACGGTTGTTTTGTTTGCTTTAGGGAAAATATCAAACACGATAGAATAAGGCAGAAAGTTTATTACCAAATAGTTTTTTTTATTGACATATTCAAGGGATAACACGTATGGAGAGATGGAATAGGGCCCAGAAACATGATTTGAATCCACCATTGATTGTGAAAGAAATAATCCAGAAGCATGAACTTGAGGAATTGTTCACGCAAAGGTTTGTCAGCTGTTCATGTATAACTATGGATATTTATGCATACACATTTTTTTATTCTTTAAATGAAATGCCACTATTTAATATTGCAATGCTTTAAGACACTTTAACAAAAAAATTTTTTTTACAGTTTATGGAATGACTATCCAACATTGAGATAGAGCATGTTCTTCTTATCTGACTTATAATTTTTGAAAACAGCTGTGAATTATCTAAAGTGACTTGGATAACGATGGCTAAATGTTCTACACTAAAATCCTTTTTTCAAAATAATAGATAACAAATGCTGAAATTCCACCCCATTTGTGTGATGGAGCATCTTTATGTGTTAGTTTGAATGTCATACAACTGTGATAAATTTTCATCTCAATTTATCTTTTTTCTGCTAGCAATATAGTGAAACAACAATACTTTGTTTAAAGCAAAGTATTGGGAGTTTTTCATAATTTTTTATAACAATTATTGATCATCATTAAATGTGAGGTCGTCATTTCTTTTAACTGTCATTGTCAAAGAGAATTCTTTCTTTTGGTTCATTTTGACTCTTCTTTTAGAAGTGTGTAGCTATGTATTAGGAAGCTGAAACAGTGTAATGTTGTTATAATTAAATTGGTGGGAATTTGTGATTTATTCATTACAAGGAAAATTTGTACCACTTCCAGTGCAATTAGTTCATTATAGGTATTTCAGTAATTCCACTAAAACTGTCCAAAAAAACTAGAGTAAGTTGGAATTAATAAATAAAGAAATGCATTCTCCTTTAAATCTCAGTTCCGATTCTTCGATTTGGAATACCAGTATTTCTTTCTGATTACTTAATTATCTATCAACTCAAATTATGATACATAGTTTCCCAAACACAAACAGAAAGATCACCAATCATTAACCTATATTGATAAATACTATCTTTGCAAAATACAACAGGAAGATGCCTTCCTTTCTCCCCACTGTGCCAACACTTCAGCTAAACATAATTGATGTATTTCCTAGCAACATAGCATGAAAGATGCTCCACCCCAATCTCTAACTGGTTTAGTTAATTTATTCCCTTGCCTGATGGTTCCTAACAATAACGTTCATTGGGTGAGACTCCTTTTAACAATAACGTTCATTGGGTGAGACTCCTAGCCAGCCCAGTGTGGTTTCTTACATTGGAATCTTTCTTCACACATCCGACTTATCATCTGCTAAACTTAAAAACTGTTTTGCATGCTGAATTCAAGCCGGTTTCAAAAATCGTCTAATTTGTGGGGGAAATATCAACATAAGGCTAAGAATCTGAAAGTAAGAAATTTGTTACAGTGTACTAACTATTTCATTACACTGAAGTTCATAATATTTACATTTCACTGTGCATATACTTTTATTTCTCTTACATTTTACTTTAATTAGGGAAGTTGGATGTGATGTAATTTGTTTATTTGTGCAATAATAGTATGAGCAGGCTTGAGAATTATATCTGTCAAAATTTAACATTGTAACAGTATAAACCAATCCACTAAAACTATTGTTAAAAAAAACATATTATAATGTCCCATTGTTTTCAACCTACCATGCAGTTAATAGTTATAGCGTGAATGTAGAAATTTAATGCATATGACAATAATGAATTTTTTAAGTTATGTTGTTCTTGTTTTTTTACATTCTTTAAAATATACCAGTTTTTTTTACATTGCTGTTCTTATTGCTATCTGAAATGTATAAACATAAAAAAAAGAGTATATTTCTGTGATATTAAAAGTTTTTACAATTTATTTTGAATATATTTTAACGATGTTGTAATGACATATTCAAAGTTAATATTTAAAAAAGTATTTTATTTTTAATTGAAAGAATGAATTCAAACTACAAGACATTAAGTGTAACTAATGTCATTTCTAATAATCACTTTGGTTTGATTCAATTATAATTTTAGCATTCTGATTCTTATACTTTCATACTTATGATACATGTTTATACTTTCTATCATACTTATGATACATGTTTATTGTTGATCTAACATTGCCCAGGACAAGATTATTTTCTGTTACCTGACCATGGCCATGATTTATTTTAATTCATTCATATTTTATTTTACAAAACCAAGGATTTTAAATTTAAACATATGGGTTTTAAAATAATTGTATTATATAGTTTTTAAACTATTGTCTTTGTTAAATTAAAGAAATTATTTATTGCTATTTCATCTTAACTTATTAGTATCACTGTTGTTATTTTATTTATTTGATGAGAATAATACAATGTAACATTTTGCATCTCTAATGTATATAAATGTTAATTATTTTTTTAAAGGTCATGAAGTGGTAATTAAGACTTAGCAGGAATACTAACTTATACATACCAAAATGAAACTCATGTTTAAATTGGATATGTGGCATAAATATTAGTAGCCTTAAGAAATTTGCATCACTGAACTAGGAATCACAAAACTTAAGAATGACCTTAGCTAATTAGTTTTATTTTAAATTGCCAGGGTTTAACTATTTTTAAGGTCCGGTACTACAAAATGGACCTTTTTCTTTGTCTCGAGAATGGCCGATTTCGCACAAGTGCAAAGGCAGAGGCACAGAGGCGACCACAGTGAGGGCAAAGTATGTTAGTGATTGAGGCAGATATTATAGTTGTTTGATGTCGTCTGGCTGCTGTATGACTATAGCGACGGTTCTCTACCATTGAGACGGCTGTGTAATATTTGGATTGTGTCGGAGGTGGTGGATTCAGACCGGCCCATTTCATGCGTTCCTTTAAGTTATCATTGGACCCGAGACGTTCTCTGCTTACTATTTACGTTACATAAAACGTTGAACCGTTGATGCCGAAAAATACCACCGGAATTGGCGGGAAATATGTCAACACTGGTCATCCATCCCGTTAAATTTTACCAGTGTAATTAAAAAGTTATGTCTTAAATTGGTCATCAATATCTGACAAGGGTCAGAACACACACGCGCGCGCACACACACACACACAACCTCTGAGCAGAAATACGCTTTTTGTTAAGCCATTGGTAGACTTGTTCAAGTCTGTGGTGGTTTAATGTAGTTTACACTCAAACAATTGTTCCAATCAAAATAAGATTCATTTTGACGATAACATGACGGTCTGTAACACATAAGACTTTATCACACAGGCCTGTAGTCAGTTAAGAACAGGCACATACGCCAGACCGAGGTTTACCATAAGAAGTATGGTAAGAATAAACAACAACAATAATAAAAACACACAGTACACAATAAAACTTGTGACGATCGCTTTGTTTTCCTTCCTAACATTTTCTCAACAGAAACAGCAGTAAACATCCTATAGGCAGGATGATTTGTTTCTAACATCACCAGTCCAGGTGGACACCACCTGTTTATGGCTGTCTTGTCCCGACCTGGTTCACTCCATCCCGGCCTTCAATTGACATCTTTTGTTCATCGATTTCACAGACTCGGCTGCATCCCTAAAGAGACATTCCGATTGAATGAACATACAAATGTACACACATATACGCCATCATATAAACACACAAACACACACACATACACAATATCAAACGATCAACGCAAGTTTTGTGATATGCATTTGTATTTGTGTCAACAGTATTATTAAAACAGGTGAGTTGTCCACGTATTTCATGTCCGGTAATTGGAACTGTTCGAGTGGACATTACATTTATCCAGAGGCGGCATTAGCAGAATGCGGGCTCAAGGTTCAGTGTTATATTTGGGGCGTAGAGCGAGTGTTATCGCGGGACGATTGGGTGCATGTCATTTGCGGGGCGCACCGCGGTATAAATGTCTTTTAGAGCCACATGTGGCTCTCCCTTTAGTTTTGTACTCCGTTTTTTTTGTTTTATTTTTGTAAGTTTTAGTTTGTTTCGCTTTGTGTGTGTGTGTGTCTGTGAGTGTGGCTGTATGTGTGTGTCTGTGTGTGTGTATGTGTGTGTGTGTCTGTGAGTGTGGCTGTATGTATGTGTCTGTGAGTGTGTGTATGTGTGTGTGTATGTGAGTGTGGCTGTGATCTTCCTCAAATCATGTATCTCGATTTAAATAATTTAGAGCCTTTGAATAAACATATTTTACATTTACGAAGTTAATTATTTGTTAGTAATATTTTAAATGGGGAACTAATCGGCTTGAGATTAGCGTTCTAAAATAAATACGAAGCATAGCACCCAAGTAAAAAGTTATAATATAGACTTGCCAAATTCAATTCAATTATCTTTATCTGTGCAACATGCAATAGAAAGTTGTATTCTTTCATAAAAAAGTATAAAATAATATATATATATATATATTACCTTTTTAAAAATGAGATTTTATTGAAATGTACAATAAAGTATTACAAAAACCCACTCATTATATAATACAAATGACTATGATATCATTACTAACATTCAAAGAGTGGGTCATTATAATATAGTTAACTTAAACTGACCTTTACATTAGTCGATATGATACATAGAAATAAATAAATTCATTATCTATACATCTAGTTGGGCACCCATGCTTATATTTATATAAATATTTGTATGATCTGAGGATTTTTTTTGTTTTACCTTTTAGTGTGTTTTATAAAAGCTTTGTTTTAAAGGTTTATATATATATAATTTATATATTATTTTTTCAACACTTTTTGTTTAATTTAATCCTGGATAATTTGACTATGGTCAAGTTCTTTGATTTTTTTCCTTATATAAAAACAGGAAGTGATGCTGACATGATGCGTGGTGACCCCTAGTTATTTCAAAAAAGTTTAAAGTTTCCCTCCTCCCCCTCAATCGCGCATGTATTCACCAACATCTAAAGATGTTCAACATTTTCATCGCGCATGTATTCACCAACATCTAAAGATGTTCAACATTTTCATCGCGCATGTATTCACCAACATCTAAAGATGTTCAACATTTTCATCGCGCATGTATTCACCAACATCTAAAGATGTTCAACATTTTCATCGCGCATGTATTCACCAACATCTAAAGATGTTCAACATTTTCATCGCGCATGTATTCACCAACATCTAAAGATGTTCAACATTTTCATCGCGCATGTATTCACCAACATCTAAAGATGTTCAACATTTTCATCGCGCATGTATTCACCAACATCTAAAGATGTTCAACATTTTCATCGCGCATGTATTCACCAACATCTAAAGATGTTCAACATTTTCATCGCGCATGTATTCACCAACATCTAAAGATGTTCAACATTTTCATCGCGCATGTATTCACCAACATCTAAAGATGTTCAACATTTTCATCGCGCATGTATTCACCAACATCTAAAGATGTTCAACATTTTCATCGCGCATGTATTCACCAACATCTAAAGATGTTCAACATTTTCATCGCGCATGTATTCACCAACATCTAAAGATGTTCAACATTTTCATCGCGCATGTATTCACCAACATCTAAAGATGTTCAACATTTTCATCGCGCATGTATTCACCAACATCTAAAGATGTTCAACATTTTCATCGCGCATGTATTCACCAACATCTAAAGATGTTCAACATTTTCATCGCGCATGTATTCACCAACATCTAAAGATGTTCAACATTTTCATCGCGCATGTATTCACCAACATCTAAAGATGTTCAACATTTTCATCGCGCATGTATTCACCAACATCTAAAGATGTTCAACATTTTCATCGCGCATGTATTCACCAACTTCAGTTTCATGTCATGGGAGTGTTACAGAGTTAGGGTATCAACACCCTACATCACAGATCTATCTCTGATGACTTTTTATCACCTGCAGCTCCGTCTAACTTCACCCCTACAATTATCACGTCCAAGAGGAAAGATGTCCAGCTGTTGGTGGTATTGTCAAATGACAGGGAAGACAAATGGTACAATTACCGCGTGAATAGCTCCGTGTAACTCAGCCGCCCCCCTTCTATATGTAGGTGACACCGCCCCATCCTTATTCTATATGTAGGTGACCCCGCCTTTTCGTTGTTTGTATAGAAGGCACAAACCGGTGGAATCCCCACCTTGATCGTAATCCTGAAATTTGTATTGGTTCAGCTAGATCTCACGTGTCTGACAGTGGTACTGATCAGAATAGGTTGAAAAAAATGAAATGTGTTTCCACAGATGATACATAAGTCACACAATAGTCTACTAAACAACAGGTTATAGTAGCAGACAGAAAGATAAACTAGACGCAATGTAACATAGGGAATTCCACTGGTAGTCTACTTAAGACTAAGCTGTTCAACAGTGATTGTTTACCGTAAAAAAAAAAGTCACTACAATAAAGAAACATTTATTTGACATCATTCATAGAACAATAAAAAACGTTATATATCTTACGAACAAATACAACAAAAAATGCCTTTAAAACGAGCGTCCACACACTGGACTGAACACAACTCTACAATTATTAACGCAAAACATTGGATTAGCAAACAATTGAAACCCAAAGCAGCTTAAAATAAAATGTATTTACCTTTCTACCTTGTGGGGTTGAATCTCTGGAACATTTTCTCCTGATCTGAAATTTTAAAAGCAATAAAAGTAAGATCGTATGTCCATAAGATGGACCAGGTAACTCTGAATACAGAACTGGAAAGAAAAAAATAGATTGCGACGTATTACTAATACTAATTATTACTTTAAATGTACCGTACATACGTGATTGTATGTAATGATAAATTACAACCTAATGATAGGGGTCAAGGGTTAAGGTGAAACACGGGTGATGCCCAACCACTCCTGATAAACAGATTTAAAGATTATTGGTATACGACGGAATCAATGACACTGTTGTGTAGAAAACATTTATTGACTATTTAATTAAGTCTTGTGTTTGTTGTTTTAATATTTGATAATATACAATAGAGATAGAGCGAAAAGGGAGAGAGAGAACGTGGGAGGTAGAGATAGAGAGAGAGAGCGCGAAAGAAAAAGAAAAACAAATTAAGACAGAAGAGTGGTTAAGTCGAGTTAAAGTAACAATACTTAAGACCGTTATATATAAAAACGTTGGACTGATTTCTGTCTTCATGGCTACCAGGTAAAACAGAGCTCCTATCTAAATCATTTTATAGCAAAGATTACTGAGCCCAACGGGGCCCGCAGAGATAAAGGCCCATAATTTGTGTTCGGATAGCACCGGATTCCACCCCTTGCAGCCGTACTGTAGTCTGTACCACGTACCAGGAGCGTGTACCGCGGGAGAAGGTATTTGTACCATGAACAAATTTCACATACACACACACACACACACACACACATATATATATATATATATATATATATATATATATATATATATAAAGCCATTTATAGTAGGCGTGTCCCGATTCTTATCTCCATTTCTCAATGTACAGTTGGTAGTTGGTATAAATTTTAATTAACACTTTCAACTTGATTTATAAGGGACATGTGAATGTCCGTGAATGTGGACATCATACTCGTTAACACACTATAAACACATTATAAACATCACGTTTTAGAACAGCAGGGTGCTATTGATATGTTTTTTTTGTAGTGCTTCTCTTATCCTACGCCACATCTAGTAGTGCAATGGCTACGGAGGCAACACGGGAGACAGGTAGGTTACTGGACACGTCACACATAGCATGTAGATCGGGCGCAGAGACAAAAAAATGTCAATAGAAAAACAAAATTTCACAACATACACATCAGAGTAGGAGGTGTTACTCAAATTACTGTCAACACGGACACCATAATTAGTTGTACGCTGTACAAGAATTAGTTGTACGCTGTACATGAATTAGTTGTACGCTGTACATGAATTAATTGTACGTTGTACATGAATTAGTTGTACGTTGTATATGAATTAGTTGTACTCTGTACATAAATTAGTTGTACGTTGTACATGAATTAGTTGTACGTTGTACATGAATTAGTTGTACGTTGTACATGAATTAGTTGTACGTTGTACATGAATTAGTTGTACGTTGTATATGAATTAGTTGTACTCTGTACATAAATTAGTTGTACGTTGTACATGAATTAGTTGTACGTTGCACATGAATTAGTTGTACGCTGTACATGAATTAGTTGTACTCTGTACATGAATTAGTTGTACTCTGTACATGAATTAGTTGTACTCTGTACATGAATTAGTTGTACTCTGTACATGAATTAGTTGTACTCTGTACATGAATTAGTTGTACTCTGTACATGAATTAGTTGTACGCTGTACATGAATTAGTTGTACGCTGTACATGAATTAGTTGTACGTTGTACATGAATTAGTTGTACGTTGTACATGAATTAGTTGCATCTGTACATGAATTAGTTGAACGCTGTACATAAATTAGTTGTACGCTGTACATAAATTAGTTGTACGCTGTACATGAAATTAGTTGTATGTTGTACATGAATTAGTTGTACGTTGTACATGAATTAGTTGTAATCTGTACATGAATTAGTTGTAATCTGTACATGAATTAGTTGTACGCTGTACATGAATTAGTTGTACGTTGTTGATCTAGTACACACAGAAATTAATAATAATATTTAATGTAAATTAACTTTTAACAAAAAATGAATAATGTTGATGTTTTTGTCATATCTTTCATATCCAGGCTTTGAAATTAGGAAAGCTGGACAGATGTTTCAACTACGTTAGGAGAGCTGGACAAATGTTTCAACTAAGTTAGGACAGCTGGACAAAGGTTTCAACTAAGGACAGCTGGGCAAAAGTTTCAACGAAGTAAGGACAGCTGAACAAAGGTTTCAACTAAGTTAGGACAGCCGGACAAAGGTTTCAACTAAGTTAGGACAGCTGGGCAAAAGTTTCAACTAAGTTAGGACAGCTGGGCAAAAGTTTCAACTAAGTTAGGACAGCTGGACAAAGGTTTCAACTAAGTTAGGACAGCCGGACAAAGGTTTCAACTAAGTTAGGACAGCCGGACAAAGGTTTCAACTAAGTTAGGACAGCTGGGCAAATGTTTCATCTAAGTTAGGACAACTGGACAAAGGTTTCAACTATATTAGGTCAGCTGGGCAAAAGTTTCAACTAAGTTAGGACAGCTGGGCAAAAGTTTCAACTAAGTTAGGACAACTGGACAAAGGTTTCAACTAAGTTAGGACAGCTGGGCAAAAGTTTCAACTAAGTTAGGACAACTGGGCAAAAGTTCCACCAAAAGGTAAAAGAAATAATTATAATACTCTCATGTAAAATATTTACAGTAAGAGTTCCATAGTAATACTTTCAAATGTCATTATGTTTATGTCATATTATGTTTATGTATGTATGTCATATTATGTTTAAGCCATATTATATTTATGTCACAATATGTTTATGTCATATTATGTTTAGCCCAGATGTTTTTTTTTTAAATAGCATGTAAACTCTCCTCCTTGTCTCACACTGCAACAGACCACCCATGAAAGAATCCAGCGGGTCACATCTGTCAACCTATGGCCCAACAAATATTTCAACCCAACGAAAAAAAATCTATTTATACAACAACTAGGAAAAAAAATGTGTTCAAAAATTCTTTCACTAACAATGTTTTATTTCATCAATGACCCCCCCCCCTTCCCCTTCCCCCAACCGGGTCCATTCCAAAAAAAGTCTTAAAAAAGAAGACATCGTAAAATGTTCACATTTCTATGGCAGATACAATTCAATTAGATCTCACTGTACTGGCGGGTGACGTGTAGTTATTACAATTTGATGAGCCAGTTGACACTACAGGTTCACGGAGCTGTTTACAGGCAGTCGCTACCCTCCCCCCCCCCCCAACCGCCTCCAACGAGGCAACATTTCATAATGTATTGAAGACAGTCGAGTGTCTAAAGAAGCAGCAGGTGTGAAGTTTATTTCACTACTGGTAGGTATTAGACTTGGATTTCATGTGACCAGATTGTACCAACGCCATGTGAAATACTATACAGTTACACAAAGTTACAATTTTTCAAAGAATGTATCATACGAGCACAAAGAAAACATTATGAATTTACAACTAGATTTATACATTCATCCTAAGCAAGGCAATTTCATGTGTTCAACATTTTTTGTTGTACAAATACTTCCAACTTGGTGAGCAACAGAATGCATATGATCTAAAGTTGAATGTTCATAGAGACACCTATGTCTATAATGTTCATAGACACACCAATGTCTATAATGTTCATAGACACACCAATGTCTATATGTTCATAGACACACCAATGTCTATAATGTTCAAAGTAGGAGCGACCGATATGCCTTTTTACCGATAGTCCGATACCGATATTTCCCCCTAGCTTTTTTGCCGATACCGATACCGATATTTTGCTATTAATGAAAGGGTGTCTTGAAGATGAAGAAGATTAGAAGAATAAAAGGTTTGAAAAGACAGAAGACAGGAATACAGAAGTCAGAAACACAAACCTTGCCTGGATAATCTCAGAAATCTGCATGTTTATTGTTTAAAATTAAACTTATAACAAACAATTTGTTGTTTTTACTTTTTACTTGTACACAAACAGAAAAGTAAGATAAAGTTGTAAATTATTAATGTCGAACTAAAAAGTAAAAATTAATTGTTAATTTAACTACTAACTTGAAAGTTGTGATGAAATTAAAATAATTTTCTTCGTTAATCTTTGTAATTTTTACTAAATTTACTTGTAGCAGATTTTTAAAAAAGTTTGAAAAATTAAAACCACTTAATTATATCAGTAAATCACTTCACTCAGTTGAACAGTTAACTGGAAGTCTGTAAGTATACCAGTTTAGAGTTACTGGATTTGTGAAAAAAACAATGTATCGGCAGCCAAAAAACGGCCGGCCCGATAGTTAACCCATAGTACCAATATCGGTTCGACTATCGGTTGCTCCCCTGAGTCCGATGCCGATAGTGCCAATATCGGTCCGAAACCGATACCGATCCGATTATCGGTCGCTCCCTAGTTCACAGACACACCAAGGTCTATAGGGGGTGGGCAAACTTTTTCAACGGAGGCCACATTGAAATCTTTATGTTATCGGCGGGCCGCATATATATTTTGTCTATTTTAATTACAATTTACAACGTATGAAAATATAAACTAATGATAATAACTATGTATTTGTACTTTTATTTCACATTCACACTCTATTACGCATGCACATTACATTTTAAAATACGAACACATGTACATGCATACGGGCTACTACAATATACTTAGATGGGCAGCATGCGGCCCACAGCCTAATGTCTATAATGTTTATAGACACACCATGTCTATAATGTTCAAAGACACACCATGTCTATAATGTTCATAGAAACATCAATGTCTATAATGTTCATAGAAACATCAATGTCTATAATGTTCATAGAAACATCAATGTCTATAATGTTCATAGAAACATCAATGTCTATAATGTTCATAGAAAAATCAATACCTATAATGTTCATAGAAACATCAATGTTTATAGACACACATACACTCTCTATATATAGATGGCTAGTTAACTATTGCGAACGTGTGTGAAGGTCATTTTTCAACACTAAAAAAGTCTTTTTTTTAAAAAAAAAAAGCTGAAAATGTAATAAAAATTAAAATTAATAAAAAAAATGACTTTTATTAAAATATAAAAAAGTCAACATGTATTTCATTTGGCGTAGATGAAACAAATATTTATAGAAAAATAGCGTTACTAAAAAAAGCGCGTACACAACATGGATTAATTATTTTATTTTTTCTAGCGCCACGCTTTAAATTATAAATCCCCATTAGTTGGGTTGTTATTTATTAAACTTCAAAATATTCAGGACTAAGTTGTGTGTCTGTAAATTTAGTTCATTGAAAAATTGAACAATGTATACTTTCATTCATTTATACATTGCCAACTAAAGGAATGCATCTGGTATTCGAGGTTAATGTTAATGCCTTAATTTTTGATTACCTATTTGTATCACCTTTATATTTTAGTACATTTTCATTACACCATTATTTAAAGATTGTATATATATATATATATATATATATATATATATATATATATATATATATACAACTCCAACTCCTCAGTGTGTACAAAGAATGTCATGACTTCTGTATCTAACACTACGCCAGTCCTACATCACCTGCCTGTCTCTATGTGGGACATATTTCTCCACACCTCGCTAGTCACACTACAATAAACTATGTCCACTGACCGGACTGTGGCTGACACTGACCCATATAAATCTGTCAAGATGCTCAACAGTTTCCACAATACAATAAAAAGGTCACGTGACAACAAACTGAACAGATTATTCTCCTATCGTAAAGACAACTGACTCATTCACTCCATGACACACCAGATTCAGTCACTGGACCGTAATTCGCAAATGACGTCATCTAGACATGTTGCTATGGCAACTATTGATGTCGCTACAGCTTTTCGCAGCCTAATTTGTTGTACAACACTTTAAATTAAATGCCCCGCCCACCTCCCTACTCACTGACCGATATAGACCGCGTTTCGTGATGACAACGTTCAGTATAGCTACTGATCAGACCATTCACAGCAGTTCTTCTCATCGGCAACCCATTTGTTTAGAAATTGAACACCTCGTTAGGAGATTCGGTATTTCATGCCCGACTGAGTTGCTGCTTGAAAACAGTTTCAGTAATTTCACTCTACGTCCGGCAGTTAAAGAACTATAACAATAAAAATAAAACTGGTCAAAAGGATGATCTGCCGTTGGTAAGGTCAAAGGTGACAGTTCTGGGGGGGGGGGCATGCATGGTCAGAGAGAATTGTTTTCTTCCAGTCCCGCATAAGACACGAATAAATGGCCATGGAATGTAACAGGGAACAGTGTCTGTTGACAGCACTATTACATTATGTCTCACAACACTGCAATGTGCTGGCCATTGAGATACTGTTGTGGTATCAAACATATCTCGCCAAAGTATAACAATTACTGTAATTAAAGGATGTACAATAGCAAAGAAAAACACACACACGATACTAGGGTAGAAATGTAAGAATGATTTTGCATGACACGATTACTGACAATCATCAGAATAATTCAACCCGGTGTCTCACACCTAAGTACATGAAGGTTACATACAAATATAATTATACAAGATCACGCAAACAACAGAATTAGAATTTTATTTCACAATAGTTTAGTTTGTATCCAGTATGGGTTAAGTCTATTTATCATCCAACGTATCTACGATTCGCTTAAAAAAGACGAAGTTTTCAAAAGAAAGGGGAGTCAATGAAATGTAACACTTATGATAAATATGGACAATTGATACGGAGTTAACAAGTACCAGCAGATACACATTGATTACTCAAAGATTAAGTACACATACTGTTGATTAGTTTGTTTTTCTCAGTGCAAATATTTTATTTACTAGACCAAACTTAACCAAACGTACTGCTCACTGTAATGATTAACTAACACAGATATATATTACTGCCCTATACAACAATGTTCTGATCTCAATCGAGTACAACCACTAGAATCAAAGACAATTTTTAAAACAACAAATAATCAACTTAATTTTCTTCATACACAGTGCACGTTCTCTCATCAGCTCTCCCTCAGATATTTTATTGTTTATTGTTATACAACATGTTTGGCCTCAATATCGACGCACTAACTGTAGGAAGGGCCGGTAGAAAAAATTAAAAGGTGGACTGACATGTATTCGGAGCAATTCAGTTGCTCTTTGTAAGAGTGGTGGTCTCTCTTACAGGACGAGATTTACGGACGTCCCCCCCCCCCTTTCCCTGCCGCTTTTTGTTTGCGAGTGTGTCCCGTGAAATGTGATTTAGCTGTCTATCCACCCGCAGGACACCTAGCAGTTAGTACTCCAGCACGTGAGTTGCAGGGTGTGGTCGGGCGGAGAATGAGCGGGCAGAGGGAGGGGGGACAGTTATAAAATGAAGTGTGACGTGGGTGTGCGAGGACGCCTGATTAAATTTCCTGGAGAATTGTTATCGGAATTCCGCCATCTGGTTCCCTCCTGGTCGCGACGGTAAAATGGCGGTCTGAGGACGACGTTTATTGAAATATTGAGACTAATGAAGATTGGGTATATGTGTGTGTGTGCGTGTGTGTGTCTTCAGATTGCTAGGCAAGTTGAGCCGCCATGTATGTGTGTGTGTGTGTGTTGTGTGGTTGCTCGGCAAGTTGAGCCTCTACCGTGTGCTTTAGATGATGGCTCTCCACATCCCGCTCAAGCGCACTAAAAGGAGATTTTTTGGTTTAACTGGGCTTTAGGTTTATTGTTTTTAGTTTTACATCCTGCATTTGGCTTTATGATCGGTATTAATGGAGGGGGGAGATATGGAACTTTAATGTTAGAATAAACTATATGGACAAGTTGTCACCGCTACAGTCAATGACAGACGTGTACTCGCAGTTTTGATTCGTTTCAAATAAAATCCAGTAGACTGTCGACTATCCGCCTCCAATGTGACAGTTTAAGTATGTAGCAGTTTATGTAAAATAACATAGGAACATTGACAAACCCAAACTATTTACTATTAGAATACCACAATCTCATTTTACCAGACAGCAGTCGGAATAGGAGAAAGGCAAAACAAATTACTCGATGTTTATTTCATTCTGGTTGGAAATTAGATTAATAAGTCCAGTTTGGAAGTACCCAGATTTATTACAATATTGTCAGTACATAGTAACCTCTGGCTTCATTCTATCAATGATAAATAAGTAGATATTTTCTTTAATTAATTTAATGTCAGTGACCAGCACGAAGACACTTTTCACTAAAACTTAAACATAAATATGTACTGGTATAAATTAATGATAATTAATGTATCCTCAATTATATATTTGAAAATAATTAAAAATACTAACAATTTTGTAGAATCTTTATTTTACTCTAGTTATGTCATAGCATTATGTTTTTTTTTATTAAGAACTTTCCTTAAAAATTAAAGCTTTTGTATTTATAGTAAAGAAAAATTTAGGGCTGCTGATCAATTTCACAGTGAGGGGAAGGGGTAAAAATCAAGTAATAATAAGCGAAATATCTCTTTCTGGCTATCCAGAAAGTATTAATAAGAAAAAGCATGAATGAACTAACACAATAGAATAAACTGGTCTCTGGTCTTAATCAGTAAATCAATATACATTTATGCTTAATGCAGCTATAACATTTTAGAGAACTCCATCGTATTCAAAACTGACATATTATGCCCATTTTAAAGAATATAACAGGGTCATATTTTTTTTTATATGTTGGATAGTATAAATACTATAAAGAGCTCACAACAGACAACAATATTTAGTGACCAGAAATATTATTAAAATAATAGCAAATGGCTCTTTAAGAAGACATACAAAATGCACAGAAAAGGTGCGTTAGGTTATCACTGGAAAATTATGACTTTTTGAATCTAAAAGTAAATTGATAGTGTCGATTAAATGTACATTAATTTTTAATAAAATTTTTAATTGTGCATTAATTTTTAGTAAAAAATTTATCAAACAGCAGCTCTATAATTTTAATGATTATTTTTTTTAGTGTTTTACCTGCACCAGTGCAGAGATTTGACAGAGATGATGAAGAAAAAGTTTTCAGGTCTTCTGCATTACAGATGCAGGTGGGAAGCTTTAATCTAATTTTTTTCAACTGTTTTTGTCCTCATTTTTTTCATTATACTCATTTAAAGTTCGAATGTATTCTTTTTAATCATATAGATCACTTCTATCACAAGTCGCACTGCTCCACCTTATGGACACAGAAAAGGTTGGGTTCAAGAACTCCAGAGGTATTCTATTTTTTAGCACTTGATCAACCATACTGCTGCTTCACAGTTCATTATTTCCTATAGCGCTGGTTAGCTGCTTATGTTTTCATAGCAACTGTTAAATAAATTCAAATCACATCTTGAAGATATTTCTATATCTCTTAAAACATTTCCAATGCTTATACTGCACCCTTAAGAGTAGTGATGTGACGAGTTCGAATTCGAATCCGACGACATTTGAACTTGGACGTTTTTGTGCAAATTTTAATCCAGACGGATTTTTAAAAAAAAATCATCGGATTCGAATTTGAAATAATTACCGTTTTCAGATCAAACACGGCCGTAAAAATCGTAACTGAAATTTAAAAACCTAGAGACTTTCGAAAACCCGGAAATAAAGAAAACAGATAAAACTAAACTCTTGGACCCTTACTCAGCTGTCCATAGATTAGACGTCGTGTTTGGTCATGAACGTATTTTAGATACACCCCTCACACCAAACACTGTTTTCATCCGAGCTTTCTAAACCTCGGAATGGATATGCAGATTGGAATGGCGGAGTGGATGTGTGGATTGGAATGGCGAAAAGCTGGTTAATGTGTGACCAATTGGAGTGAGTTGGAATGACATTTGGAATGAGTTGAAGGAATGACTTTGGAATGAGTTAAAATGACATTTGGAATGACCTTGGAATGATGTTTGGAATGGTTTTAAACAAGTTGGAATGACATTTGAAATGATTTGGAATGCCATTCTGAATGATTTGGAATGGTTTGGTATGAATTGGAATTACAATTGAACGATTTGGAATGATTTGAAATGACGTTTGAAAGATTTGGAATTATATATAGATTTAGATATATTATACACACACACACACACACATATATATATATTTATATATTGTTGCGTGCTGGATTAAGTGCCTCTTCTACTGTGTATTTAGTATCTTGTCTGCCTAGGATTCTTTCACTCTGTAGTCACTCGTTCTATTATAGATAGTCTAAACACAGACGCTTTCAAACTCCGTACAGTAGTATTTATAACAGAGGCACTTGGATTCCGTGTATATGGTTATATTTATTATAAACACAAGGTACATCACATGCAATATGGCCCAACACCAATTTCACTACTTACAATAACATCAATATCAACTGATAATCTACTTATGTCCACTCTCGACTCTATCTAGAAATCTAATAATGTCCTTTCACTCTGGTCACTAGCTTAGAGACCAAAGTGGATCCCCGCCACCCCTCAAACTAGGTCACGTGACTGGTCTCTTGACCATCGTCCTGATGCTAGCGCCAATTAGGGGAGGGGAGCGACAGTTGTTTCACCCCCATAAAAATTAGATAAGAAATACGACAGAAGTAGAATTAAAGAGAATTTTATTTTATGCAAATCATCTTGTACTGATGATTCATTAACAATGTGGCTACCTGTGCTTTGTAGTAGTTTATGCTGCTGTTCATGCAAAAGAAATGCTAAAAATCCTCGTTTTCATGAGGGGGGGGCACGGGACTGACACCTTGGTATACTCCCTTTTAGCCAAGTGATGACCCGAATCCGCATTCGAATCCGACGGATTTATATGTGCCAAATCCGAATCCGACGGATGCGGATTTTCATCAGCTCCGTCACATCCCTACTTAAGAGAAATTGATACTGATGACCACAGACCCAAAAGGCAGAAATTGTATACATATTTTACCTTGTCAAGACTTACATCTAGGTCAGTTTAAGTGATCAAACACACACATTTTATGAATTAATAAACCATAAAGAATACTCAATTGAACCTTGCTTTTGTAGCTTTTTTATACTTGAGGCGCAACATAATTTAACACTCATTCAAAATTAGTGGCCAAAAGTATGCAGTTTGTGGCAAAATTTGTTGATTGTTGTTCACAGTGTGAGCTGGTTTAACAAAAATTTCTTCTACTTCCTTTCCACTTTAGTTTTTGTTATCTTATATTTTTTAAAATGATTTTCTTGATCTGGAATCATGAAAGATGTAGATGTAGTATAGTTTGGAATTAGGAATTTATCTGTGTGTAACTTAAGTGGGTTTAATTGTTTTATCTTTTTCTTGGAAACTTATTGACATAAAGGCAGATTTTTATCTAAATATAGAAAAACAAAAATATTTAGTTCAAAAAAAGTTTGTAACTTTGTCAATATAATTAAATATCTTGTTAAAATATAAATTGGCATCATGTAAATATTGCAATCTCAACATTAGCATCATTGTATTGTCATTTTGTTAATTGAATTTGTTTTAGTTTATGATATTTTGAACAGATGATCTTTTCAAGTCTTAAAGATAAGCAGTGATATTGTAGAATTAACTTTTTAACCAGACATAATGATTCTGAATTATATACAGAATGAACTTTTTATTTGTTACTTAATCAGCTGAGACTTCAGTTTCTTAAAACTGTAGAGAACAGTCACGACATGATTCAAATGTTTCTTTTACAATTAATTATTTCCATTTAAACTAAAATTGGTTTTTGTTATGTTTTTTAACTTTTAGGCAACTGAGGGAAAACAATCACTGGTTTTTTTAGGGCTTGTGTTAAAATTTATGGGAAAACACTTATAACTTTATAAATATTAGAGATTTTGCCTAATAGAGATATATTTCTCGGTTTATATGTAACTAAAAAGAAATAAATTTTTTTGTTAATGTGTCAAAGAATTAATGTTTTACAACTGATATACATATTCTTCAGAAAATTTTTTTTTTAATTTAAATTAAAAATTTTAATTAGGATACTAGCAGTAAACTTGGCATTGATCTGGAAGTCAAGATGAAATTTAAAACATTTCTAATGTTACCCGATATGATTCTTACCAGGATAAAGAAACTTTGCAAATTCACGCTACTTATATAATTTATCACCTATTCTTATTTCCATTTACTTGTCAACAACTACAGCTTAATTGTAATAAATTGTTAAATCCATATTTGTTTTTCCTCATGGTTAATAAATAAAAGCATACCTGTCTAGATCTATTTATTTATTGTGATAATATTTACAAACTGCATATAAGAACTTTTTAGCAACATGTTGGAAATTAAATAATATTTCTAATGATACATGTTGACTTTATTAGTAGAGGTGATAATAAATATTTAAATAGTATGAACATTTTTTTTATTTTTCTCACAGTTAATCCATGAAATATCAAATTTTATATAAACATGCATCAGAAAGAAATCTACCACTTTCACTTACTACAAATGTAAAAAAAAATACAGCATTGGGGTTGGGTTGGTGGGGGGGGGGAATATTTAATAATACTTTTTTTGTAAATCTTATAATGATATATCGATAATAATTGGTCTGTGAAAAAGTAATGAAAATCTTTGTTTTAATTATTTTTTTAAGTTTGTTTAATGTAATAGATGAATAACTGGCTAATTTTAAAAAAAAACTCTTATAATGTTATAATGATGACAATAGTAATATCGCATGCATTGTGATTAGGTTAGGTAATTTTTACGACTTCCCAATTTAAAGTTAGAAATTAGCCTGATAGGCTTAGTTTCTGCTTATCTGTTATGACCATTATGCTAATAAACCAGATACTAAAAATTAATTTTTATTAAAACATATCCCATTTTTTAAGTTATTTAGAGAGCAATAAACAGGATAAGAAAATCACTGCAAAATGTGTTTAAAAGTTAATTCAACAGCCAGTTTGTCAAAATAGATATGATTCTTTTCATTTTTACTTTTTAAATGTTCCTATTCTTATATTAATTAGGATTTTGGTGATGGAGGAGCTTACCCAGAGATTCCTGTTGCTCAGTATCCTTTGGGGATGGGTAAAAAGCAAACATTATCAAATGCTCTGGCTGTGCAGTTGGATGCAGAAGGAAAGATAAAATATGATGCTATTGCTCGACAAGGGCATGGAAAAGACAAGGTTTGTAATTAAAATTAAAAGAATAAAAAATCATAATAACTTCCTGAACTAAGGGGAATGGTTCTGATTAATAAACTTAATTAGAATATAACTTGCTTTTAGTGTTCACCCATTTAATGTCACATTGTATAACAATGTATTTTTCAGCATAATAATAAGAAAATAAGACAAAGTAAATTTAACATTTTTACTAAAAAATCATTTATACTTTTTTTCAAAATGTAACCAAAATTGTGGCAAGGTTTCTCTACCCTTTTCATAATATCCCTTTTATTAGTGTACACATTTATTGAATCCAATAATATTTATTAAAAATAATTCATTTACCAATTCATTGGATATTAAGAGATGTTATACTAACTTTAAATCTCCACTTCCTGCTAAAATTGTTCATTTTAATACTCCCCACTCAAAATATTTTAAAAGTAATGATGACAGTAAATAATCATACAGTGTGAAAAATTTATTACTTCTTTTAGTCTATTCAAAATAATTTTCGTCATTTAAGCCTCTATTAACTCTCTAGCTTATCGTTTTTCATCAGTAATAATAATGAAAAATTTCTGTGCATTAATTTTTAATGCATTCATTGCGATTTCTAGTAATGTTTGCTTAAAAACTGATTTGATTTCAAATTAGAAGCAAGGTAACCATTATCCAATGCATTTCTGGAGACTGTGACAAACTATTTAGTAAACTTTTGATTCTAAATTGACATAGCAAAACAATCGAAGTAAAATATTATTGACTGAGTATGTCTTTTATTACATTTCTAACTTCAATACATTATACTCGACAGATTTCATCTTTTTATTAATTGTTATATAGGAGGACATTTAAAAAAATCGATTGCTCTAGATGGGCCCCAAAGTTTACCTTTTAGTACAGTAATGATAATTTTTATAAATATTTAAATATTACATTTTTACTGTGTTAGTAGGAAACAAATGGTTACGTTGCTGAGCAACTTAAAATATATACTGGCACATAAAACCATCTTCAGTCAAATGTTTTATGCTGCACTTAAATTAAGAGTTAATTCCTTAATTATTTGCATCTTTTGTTTCTTTGTTTTTAAGGTTATTTAGGGCCTATTTAAAGAAAATATTACATTTTCCTGTATTTATATATTTATGAACACCTGCAAATAAGTTATGAGCAAAAGGTTTTTTCTTATCAATTTTCCAGCCTTACAAATAGTCAATCAACTTAAAAATAAACAGATTCTTGTTTGTACTTTAACTAGAAATCAGGTTTTGTCTTGGGGGTTGTTTTTGTTTTTTCTGTTCAAACCGCTTGGGGACTTTATCATTTTTGAAGTCTGTGTTTTGTCGTCTTTCAAACTTGTGGTGTTATTAAAAAATTGACTTGGAGGGGAAAATGTGTTAAAAGATTGGAGACCTAACCAAAATTTATTCAAATATGGAATAGAAAACATGAGCAATGTTATGCTTTTATGTAGAATAACTGGCACCATTAGGTGCAATATAATTTTTTATCTTGTTCTATATTTTCTTTGCAACTAACATTATGTCCTAAAAGTTACTTATAGCCTTAAAAGACATGTTCTTTAATGCAGTTTCTGCAGTGATGAAATTAAGGAAATGTATTTATCATTTAGTTAAATATTAATTATTGCACATTTTTTTCTTTCAGATAATACATTCTCGCCCTCAAGACCTTTTACCGAAACCTATTGAAGATGATGATCCTTCTCTACAAAAACCATCAGAAGAACAAATCCAAGAAAATACAGAAAAAACAAGACAGGCCTTAGAAAAACTAATTTCGGGAAAAATCAGTGCGGCAATGCCAGTACGCCATGCAGAAAAACAGGCACCAGCTCAGTACATTAGGTATCTGTATAAACGCTATTGTGATCTGTAGTATTTGATAAATTGTCTTTTTCACGTCGGATACTTGGTGCTCCCATTATCTGCTGTTATCTCTTTCTGTAGGATAAAGTGGCTTCAAATAGTACTCAGTTGTCTTTAAAACATCGTAATTTTTTAATTTTTTTTTGATGCGAGACATAAATGTGTTTATTTTTATGTTAAGATACAAAAAATATTGCACAATTTACTGTGCTTATTTGACTATAAAAAAAGTTGATAGAAGGTGCAGTTGTAAATCTATTTGTTCTCTTTAAATAATATATCTGGTTTAATATTGTAAACCAACTGTTTATGGTCCAAGAACCTAAAAATGTTTGTGTGGTGCTAGTGTTAGTGGTAGTAAACAAATGGTTAAGTTGCTGTGCAACTTAAAATATATACTGGTACATAAAACTATCTTCAGTCAAATGCTGAAATGTTTTATGCTATACTTAAATTAAGAGTTAATTCTTTACAAAATATCACTGTTAAGGCCTGGATAGTTAAGGTGTAGCTGGTACATTGCTTGAAGTCCACAAATTTTGTATGATTTGAAAGTCAGTATTTAAGTTATCATTTAAACTCATCTTGTAGACATGGCAAGATCATAATATAACAAAATAGATTAATTACATGTATATAGTAAAAATTGAATGCCTTTAATATTATTTTATTACATTTATAACTAAACATTCTTGTTAATCTAAATTAATCACTTTAATCTTTTATTTTCAAAAATAAACAATAATATAAGCTATTGAAGTTTGACTGAATTATTTCCAACAGTCTGGGGCAAAGTTGGTTGATTTTTTGACAGGATCATTAATGTCATTGCTGTTTAAAAAATTTCTTTTAGCTATTCTTTTTTTTTATATTTTATATAATTTTTTTTTTCAATAGGTATACTCCATCACAGCAAGGTGTTGCATTTAATTCTGGAGCAAAACAAAGAATAATTAGAATGGTGGAAACTCAGAAAGACCCAATGGAGCCACCTAGATTCAAGTAATTAATTCACTTTTCAACTATTATTAATGTATTGGCTTTATGAAACTCAAAACTCTTTTTTTTTCCCACATTTTTTTCTTTCACTAAACTTCATGTTTTAAGGTAATAAATTAATTGTTCTTATACATTTTAGCTATTGTTTGAAAATGTCCTTAAGCTTTAAATTCAAATTTTAAAATGGTGAAAAATTATTAATACATAGGATTTTTCAGTTTTATAAAACTGTTGGTATCTCAGTGCTATATTTTTTTTTAAATAAAATAATTGTTTTAAGTGAAGAAAATTTGATTAAAATTTGTAATAATGCATTTATTTCAATTTAAAAAAATACAATCTCACATATTTATATACATACATGAATATGTTATTTATGTGTGCTATTTTAACTTGTTTTTATTTGTCTAATTATGTTTGTAGTGATAAAGATACTATTTAAGTAAAATCTACTGTCAAAGCTTTAACTGTAATGTTTACCTTTTACCACAATCGATTTCTTTACTTAAATTTAGGGTTAACAAGAAAATTCCAAGAGGTCCACCTTCTCCCCCTGCTCCTGTAATGCATTCACCAAATAGAAAGGTCAGTGATAAAGTTGAATGCCTTTTTCCTATTAGTGCAGCGAATAGTGCTTCTATTGAAACCTATGTAAAATAGTCTAATCAATAACGCATTTTAAAAAATATAAGCCCACATTAAATGCACCATCTACTTGTATGTATGTTTAGTGTTATCTCTTTACTTAAGATTGAATTGATAGTTCAGATAAGTTAGATAATTAGTATTTTACAAAAATGTCTAGATGGCATTTTGGTAATAGTGTGCTATATAATCTACAAATATTACATCTTACTAATATTAATGATGGTATATCATAGTCATCATTTTAATTCAGTTTATTTCATGAAATGATTTAATAGTTACAATAGTTCTATGTTTATATAGCTCACATTTATCTTTTATTGCACTTATCTCACTTAACTATTATTTTACTGTCAGAGCTATATTACAGAAATTATCCCTAAATATTGTGCGTCAATATTAATTAATTTGCCAGACTAGACAATTACGAACATATTAATAACAAATAGGAGATATTAAAAATAAAATACATGTATAATTTATATTGTAGGTCTCTGTAAAAGAACAACAAGACTGGAAGATTCCACCATGTATTTCAAACTGGAAAAATAACAGAGTTTGTAATATTTTGTCGATTTATTTATTTTTTTTTTTCAATTTGACTTTCCTTGCTTTTGTTTTAGTAAATGATATAATGATAAATAAATTTTTTTCAATTTGACTTTCCTTGCTTTTGTTTTAGTAAATGATATAATGATAGATACATTTTTTTCCACCTAAAGTTGTACAGTAATGCTTGTTTTTTTTTCTATCAAAATAAATTTTATGGTGTTTTTTTTTTTTAGAAAATAAGAAATTTTGCTTTTTTTCCACCAGGGTTATACCATACCTCTTGATAAACGTTTAGCAGCAGATGGTAGAGGACTTCAGGGTGTTCATATCAATGAAAACTTTGCTAAACTAGCTGAAGCTTTATATATTGCTGACAGAAAAGTAATTTAGCTTATAACATTTTGTGTCATTAATTTAATGGCTATTTAGTAATGCTTTTTGTGCCTCTATCTGTCAATTGATAGATTTGGCTTAATAACTTACACTTTTTTTATTTATTTGCTTAGCCTGTATTCTTACTTTTTTATTTAAAAATTTGCTAGGCTCGAGAAGCTGTAGAAATGCGTGTCACCCTTGAAAAGAATAAAGTGAAAACCATCAAGGAGAAAAAAGAACAAAATCTTAGACAGTTAGCCCAGAAAGCAAGGGAAGAAAGAGCTGGAATACGTAGGGAAGATGTTGTTGGTAAGAAAATAAACCAAAACATTTTGTATTGATTGTCTCCATAACTGTATTAGTTGTATGTGGAAAAAAAAATGTGCATGCCTTTTTTTTAAGCTTTAATTATATGTAAACTATAGAATATTTTGAGACGTACAATATATCTTTGAAAGTTTGTTTAATGTGACTTTTTTAACAGAAAAAGATGAGTCAGCAGTTGAACGTGATGATTTGAGGCGTGAAAGAGCAAAAGAGAGACAGAGGGAAAGGAATATTGCCAGGGCTGCACCTGATAAACGGTAAATTAGGACTTGTCAAATACATTAACTTGAAAATATATGAAAAAACTATAGTAACAACTTATGGTGTCTTAGAATTAGTATATTTTTTTTAAGGATTCTTATTAAGCCTTATGGCATTCATTTGATTTATTATAGTAAATGCTTCATGGTTTTTAATATAAAAAAACTATTCTTTTTTTTTTTAAACTAATTTTAAATAATTGAGATAAAAAGGGATCTAAAAAAGCATATTAACTAGTGTTTTATACAGCTACTAGTTGAAAAGCTTTCTAAAGCAGACACAAGTCATGGCAGAATAGACTAAATGTATTGATGAAAGTAACCAAAGTGTTGTGAATTTCCCAGTACATTTTTGGGTCAAACAGGGTTTGTTTGTTTTTTTTTTGAAGAAGTTTTCCGTTTAGTTCCATTTACTGCTCCCATAATTTAAAATTTGAAACATAATCCTTTAAAACGTGCAATGTTAAGTGATCCAGAAGATCCCATGTTTAATCTCCGGTGAGAACCGCAGGATTATTAACAAGTCATGGTGTGAAGCCGAAAAGTATACATATGTATATTAAAAGATATTTCAGAAAATGACATTAGTTAGGGAAGTAAATGCAGCTGGTCTATGTGCTAGCCACACAATCCCTTAACATACCATGGCCATGCAACAGAACCCTACACTTCATCTTTTTTACTAGCTCTCATTGAATCTTTACTTTTTTTATACTAATCATTAATTAAAAAAGAAATAGAAAAGCTTTAAAAATACACTGGTTTGACTACTATTTATTTTTAATTGGAGGGAAAAACAATCAGTGTGTCAATGTACTACTTTTTAATTATTTTATTTGGCTATAATTTTCTTGATTCTGGTAAAAACAAAATTAACGGTACAATTTAGTCTCAAAATTATTTCATTTAAACTTCCCTTTAAATCAACATCTGACTATTTTCCATAAAAACGTAAATTTAAATTCTTTTAAAAGCTATATCAATATAATTTTTATGTGCATTTAAACCTGTATCTTCAAGTTATTTCTTTAAATACAATGAAATTTTATCCAAAACATGACAAAGTCCACTAACTTCAAAAATTGGCAGTAAAATAAATTACTGACCTATTTGTAAACTATAAACACCAATAAATATATTGTTTTCCGCTCTTTACGAAAGCTAAACTTTCACAGCTAAATATAGTTTAAAGAAAATACGGAATCAAAATTAGCAGAACAAAAAAAGAAGCAATCTGTGCCAACAAGACACATCGGTAAAAGCAGCGATCGGCAACTGCTAGATGTAAAGGGTTAAGATATTGAGAAACTCTGTTCACAACCAAAGCATCAGCCACTATTACTATTAGAGACATATTTTTTGTTATTCTCACAAAATCCTTTTTCAAAAAAAAACGTTGGATTTCTGTAGTTAAATTGAAACCTACAAAAATACCAGTTCAAAAAAAAAACTAACAAGGGTTTGTGGGCAGAGGCCAATGGCACATTATTTAGTTAGCCTGGCTGTGCATCTTTAGTCGCCCATCTAGGGAATGAGTTAAATGTTATCACAGTAATCATTATTGTTGTTATAGAAAAATGTTTCTCATTTGTTAAAACCCACTCTGAATACTCTTTGTAGATTTCTGTCCAAAGTAGCTACTATTGTTTTATTTTTGTGTATTAAAATGTAAAATCATTTTTTGACAACATTATTATGCCTTATTGTATCAATTTTTTTGCATGGATTAATGTTTAGTTTGAATTTCATAAAAATTAAATATTTCTTGCAGCAATCGTCTTCAAAGGGACAAAGAAAGAGACATAAGTGAAAAAATAGCCCTTGGGCTTCCAAATACTGGAGTAGGTGGTAGCAAGGAAACACAGTTTGACCAGCGGCTCTTTAACATGTCCAAAGTAATTTCTGTATTACTCACACCTATTTTGACTTAATCCTTGTTACCATTTTTTTTGGAGTTGAATCTTTAGTCATATTTTTATTTATGCTCTTTTACTTAAATAATTGCTGGATAATATATAAACTGTCAAACTTTGTATGGTGAAATTTTATTTATAACAAACATAATCTGCAGAGCTCATCACTAAACTTATTGTTATGCTTTAGAACAAATATCTGTTTTTAAAGCATGTTTGCCTTGTTTTTTTTTTATTTTTTCCACAAAATTAATAATAGCAAATCTGTTTCTAGGGAATGGATAGTGGTTTTGGTGATGATGAAGCTTACAATGTGTATGATAAACCTTGGAGGGAGGAAGGCTCAATCTCAAAGCAAATATACAGACCTTCCAAAAATTTGGACAATGATCTTTATGGTGATGACCTGGAAGCAATTATGAAAACTAAAAGGTAACTTTGTCTAAGTTTAAGCAAATTACAATTGTATTCTGAAAGATTGAAATATTATTTTTCTACTAGCTGTACCCTGCAAAATCTTGGCATAGAGATATACCTTAGTTTAACTATGAAAAAGGTAATGATATGGATTTATTTATTTTATGTTATGAACGAAATTGAGAAGCATATTAAGTTGGGGTTTTCTGATGTAAAAAGCGTAAAGGATAAATAATTTTGAAAAAAGTAACGGTGAGTTGGATTTGATGACTGATCGTGAGAATCTCATGGTAGTTCTCATGGCTATTAATACACCATCTCAATGCGATTTTTTAAATAATCATTGTTAAACTCTCTCCCTGCCCTCGGTAGTGCAGATTTACTATTGAAAGCAGTGACTGTGCGACTAATAGCAACTGAGTTGTAATGATAAAGCCACAGAGTGGAATAGTGGCCATTGTAATTATTCCTTGTAAATAAATTATTAAATGCTGTGTTTTTATTTAACTTTCACCAGTGCTTTGGGGATTTTCCTTTGGAACATTTATCATTATATTGAAAATCACTAGATCATTTTTTAACTTACACTTAGTCTTATTGTAAGTCTTAGTGACATAGTCTAACTTTTTAATTTAAAAGAAATTAAAGCATTATTTTTATATTAAAATAAAATAATAGGATAACTGAGAACTTTATTTATATAATGTAAATTTTGCAGAATTGTTTTTTTGTATTAGTTCGACTTTAAAAAAAAAATTTGTTACAATAAGTGTGGCTGTTTTTACCGTTGGAGAATTTACAATAATTTTCAATTGTTTTTGTTTGATGATTTTAAAATGATAGCTGTTGTAATAGTTTATGTTACTTTTTAATATTATAGACTTTTATCTCTCATATTTCAAACCACAGAAACTCTTCTGTAGATTTTTAAAAAACATTTATCTAATTGAGATGCAGGCAAGAAGCAATTAATTGTTATGCAGGAAATAGTATTCTTGATTCTAACTTTTTATCTGTAGTAGACAAGCATTAGACAGAAAATATTAATTTAGATTCTTCACACTATTGAAAAATCTGGAAAACTTGTGGAACTATTAAAATTGCTAAATGTAGGCTATAGAAAAACATTTTGAACACAGATTTAAAAATTTACATTCAGCAGCTGTAGAAAATTTAGCATTGTGTCTTCTTGAAGAATTTTTTGTCATTAGATTTGTGAAATGATCATTCATGCATTTTGAACACACATAACATATTTCCTTTCCGTCTTTTTTAAAGATGAATGTCAATTTAAAAAATGGTCACACAGCAGAAATGCAGTGACATGTGTTACATTGTACCTTTACTCTGATTGGAGATACCAGTTCTTTAACTACAAAAGCTGTTAGTTTTAAATACATGCTTATAATAAATTACAATCTTTGTAAACTGCGTATATCTTAAAAACAGTATTTTTTTTTTTAAATTAAAGGTTTATTTTAAAAAACTAAAAATGAATTGAATATACATGTATTGAGATTATTTGCGGTAAATTTACTTAAGTAATTTTATTTTGAACCACAGAAAATTTTAATATCTCATATTGGTCTGAATCCTGAATAATTTAGTATAAGTTCTTTTTTTTACATAGTTAGTTTGTAAGAGCATCAATGTAAGTTGCAAATACTTATAAATATTAAGATTATTCTTTGTTAACTTGTTTTTCTTAACTTGTGTCATCAAGTTCTACTGTTCTTCCATTAGATTTGTGCCTGACAAAGATTTTGAGGGCACTGACAGAACACGAAGGCGAGAGGGTCCAGTTCAGTTTACTAGAGATGTTGAAGAAGATCCTTTTAATTTAGATAGGTTTATTACTGAAGCCAAGAAGGGTCAAAAGAGGACTGGTGATGATTCACGGTCAGCAAGAGATTATGACAGTAATAAAAGCAGCAGTAGCAAGAAAAGAAGAGAATGATACCCTGAAATTTTATTATTTTCATGTGGCAGATTAAAAAATTTTATGTGTGACTGTTTCCTCTATTAAACTGTTCAACTTACTGTTAATTGTTTTATCATAAGCTTACATTTATTATTAATAAAATCACTTTCATTGAATAAAATTGAAAGAAATTATATAATGGTTCTTGAAAGTTATTGAAATAAAATACTTCAAGGTAACTTTTCATTATTATTTTCTCTTTCTAGTAAATTATATTTGTTCACGTAGTAAAGGTAGTGTAATTTAATAAAAACAGAAACTAGATAGGTTTAGGTAAATTACACATTAAGTTAATGTTAAATATTTCATTATACTAATGGTGGACTGGCCTTATATCAGACTTAATCTGGTCGTAGAGTTGGACAACATCCATGCTTAAAATAAGTATTTTAAAATTTGTTACAGATACTGGAGTCTGTTGAGCTCTGTACTAGCTACAATCCTTTACTAGAAACAAGTGAACTCCACTAAATCTGCCTTAAAATTAAGTAATTTAAGCAAACTTTTTTTTACCTTTTACTTGATTTATGCAGCCTATTTTCTTACTTGCTATGGAAAATATATTTTGTTTAATAATTCATTATTCACTTAAGACTTGTATTAAAATAACATTTGTTTCAAATATTGTTTTTTTAAGTTGTTTTTTTTATATTATCTTAATTTTTTTGTTGGTTTTTTTAAAATATATTTCAATAGATACCCTCTATATTAGGAAACTAATAATTAGTTACGAACATCATAGTAAAAAAAAATTTTACTTTGTTATTAAGATGTACTGTATTTTACTATCATGTCTGCATTCTTTGTACCTTTAGGGTTGTCTATATATATGGCCTATGTCTTATTCAAATTTTTGTATATCTGGTGTTGCACTTAAAAATGTAGTTAAGAAAATGACAAGACTTAAAATACTAGAATTGTTTTTTTTTTTAAAGAAAAAATTTTTAAATGATATACCCTTGTATTAAACATATACACAATGATCATATGGGAATAGTCTGCATTATTTACAGTTTTAAAAGGAACAAATGTGACCACAACATGGTTTTGTTAAGTTCATTGTCTTTTTTATATTAAGCACTTTTTTTTTTACATTCATAGACTTCATTTTTTAAAAGAAACCTTTATTTTAGGAATCAGTATGCAGAGATGCAGCTAGCTAATCTTGGATTCCTGGTAAAAATGTGCACAAACTTAGCCCCCCCCCCTCACACACCCAACTGTTAAAGCAGATAACTGATCTTACAAGGCAGGTTTCCTAGCATTTTCCTATTGCATTCACTGGTGGATTAACAAGTATGCTTTTAAGGCAATAACCTAAAATAATCTGCCCTCGTTTATCTGATTTTAAAGTTTCTAGTGTGAATTTTCACTCTAACTTAATACTAAGTATTATCTGGAGACAGGCATATTACTACTAATAGTATGAGTAAAACATCATATTTGATACGTTTTACCATTTTATTTCGCAACCAAGGCCTTTTATTTATTTTTACAATAGTATCCTTAATCAGGCTCTGGTTTTATTGCCATGAACAGTATGTGTAGATATTGTAATCCATCAAAAACTATACTTCAGTTAGTTTTGTTCATCTTGTAACAGAGAGTGATGGGGCACGCAAGACATAGCCCCACCCCCACCCAATCTAACAGTAACATTCTCTCATAGTTCACAAACTATGGGCCTACATGTTTATTAGAAAAAAAACATGGATAAATGATAGGCGCAAACCTAACTGAATTTTGCTTGAGGACACACATTCTCCGCGGCTGAGACTTTAGTAAAAGCAAATTTTTAAGAATTAACCTAATGCTATAAATATAATTTAGAACACTAATTCATTAATAACAGCTCGTTCAAATGATTCGTGGATTCAATTCAATATTCACAGTATGCACTTTTACGTTACATGTAAGTTCCAGTGTAGTTTCACGACTAAGTTCGTTAATTTTAAATAAATTAATTATGGTGTTAATTGGTTTGCTGTTAATTGTAAAATATTTTAAACAAAAAAATAATTATTTTTGTTAAAACAATGTGGGCCTATTTTAATATAGTTATAGCCATAAATATAAATGGTTATAGCCCAATTGTCAAATACAGACGCACTTTATCATTTACTGCCGACAAATATACAAATATAGGCTAGTGTTGGTTGAAAATCCTATTTTAAACATGTAATAAAATTATAAATGCGGTGCATAATATATATTTAATAAGGACGTAATTTACTTATAGAAATATACATTAGTATTTGCTTTTTAAAATGATATGTTGAGAGATTGGTAATTATTTTTTTTACAACTTTGATTTTTCAACCAATCAGCTTCTTACTATTTCTTGAATACGGTTTCTGACGTCAGCAATCTTTTCGTGATGATTTTCATGTTAGGTACAGGGAAGGCTAACGACAGTTTTATTTCTTGATACTTGGATAATTCTTATTCTAATTTAAAGTATTTTATTACAATGTTTTGATAGTGTGTACATTATACTGTACACCAAAGGTAGGTTGTTTTATGATTTAATCTAATCAAGTTTTTTAACGATTTTGTGTATTTTCCACTTTTATTCAAACGATCCTCCAGTGATTATCTATGAAAAGAAAAAAAAATATATACCACTACGCTTAGATTTTATTTATTTGCGCAGTATTTTAAAATGTTACCGATTTCGTAAAGTGTAGTTATCGCTTCGTTGTTGTTTTTTTTTTATTTGCGAAGCTATTTATTGCATCGTTATTTTCTTTTTCCAAATCCAACATTTTTTAAAAATTTAGTTAGTCATTGTAAGTTAGGTGAACATCATTTAAGTCTCACGATTTACTGGCCTTTGTTGACCTAATTAAAAAAAAATACTGTGTAAATATGAAGAATGCAACAACTACCCACTAATAGTAGCCCAGTAAATGTTCGTTGAATTTGCACTGTTTTTTTTATTAATGCATTTAATTATTATTGTTTTTAATTTAGTTATTATTATTGCCATCAGCTATCGATTTTTTTCTCCCTTGCAAGTTGGAAAATTTGAGTCGGCAGCCAATCCTTGCAACCAACCACCACCTACGTACAGCGTGATCGTGTCTCGCGCTAACTCAGTAGACCGAACTGCTTTGGATTTTACAGCATGTAGAGGAAAGAGGCCAACTTAAAGTGGGTCAACTGGGATATGGGTGTCATGACTACAAAGCCCAACAAACCTAAAACTATACGCTCTTTTTTTTTATAATACTGATAAATGTATTAAACTATAAATTGCAAATTTCTTTTAAAAAAATATTAACAATTTATTTCACGGTCACTGAATTGTCATAATAAATTTTTTTTTTTATTAATAAAACAATTTAAAACAAATATATCCCCTATTAGTACTACTATTACTATTAGTATTAAGTAGGTCTATAACTTTGTCATAGTACTCATAGGGAAGTGAAATAGTTTTTTAATGATTAATGTTGACTTTATGCATTAATCATTTTAATAACACATGTAATTTGTAAATGTAATTATTGCAGTTATATTAATATTCATGCTTAGATATTGCTCTGATTTTTGTATGTGGAAAAATTCTCAGAAAATGAAGTAGGGATGATTTTTCTAAATATACACCAAAGCCCATTTAAGTCTTTTAATTACAAAGATCTAGACTAAAGCCTTTCAAGTCTTCTCCAAGTCACAACCATGCCTTGCAAGCACTTATACATGACATTTCTGCTGAAGCTGTTCTTATATTACATATTTATACAACACACAAGTAAGATTCATTTGATGTTTAATTAAAAAGTTCCTCACTTGCATAATAAAATGCTTGCTTTTCATTCTAACCTTAGATTTCTAATTGAGCAGATAGCTTACAGAGCATTATGATAATATTTAAATTATGTAATAAAAGTAACTTTTTTGAAAGGTACTGTATACTTCCATTTTTGTTTGTTTTTAGTCATCTTATTTATTTTTATTTTTTTTTATTACAGCGTAATGATACCACCCATGGCGACTTTGTCAGCAAACGCAAATGGTGAGAATCATTTGGGGATGCAGAGTCTGTGACCAGCAATCTATCATGGATTTGTGTACATCTAAACTTCACGATATGTAAATCCTGCCCGACCACCTAGACGGAGAACTGAGGTTCCTCTGTAGAAATGTTCTAATTGTAAATACTATGAAACATCTTTCTGCTGAGATGAAGACAGAAAAGCAGATGGAATATAGTGAAGATCTTACTGTTGATCCTGGTCAAGTTTTGAAGGCCTGCCACCTTTATCAGAACTGCTAACTGATATAATGTTAGATCCTCAGCCTATTGATCACCAGCAGCCATCTGCTTCTTTTGGTTGGGCATCTACAGGAGCTCAACAGTATGCTAATCTCACCTTTGGAACCCAGCATACCATCCTGCACATGGACACTGAAGACAACGTTATGGAAGGTGTTGAAGAGGAAAAGATAGTTCATGATTTACTGCCATGTACAAATGTTATAGGTTTGAACTCTTCACAACAACATGCATCACACTGGGAATCACAGAGTTTATCTAGACATATAGGATCCTCTTGAGTAGAATCAAAACACATCATTGCATAACTCCATGTCATGGAATTCTTCTTGTGACACTAGTGTCCTAGACTGAATTTGTCAAGTGCCTCACTTCAGCAGTCTGCAAGTGATTCCACTTGATTCACTTAAATCTGATCTGGCATTCCAAACATCTAGTACACCTCTTCCCTCTTTCACTAGCCTTTTTGAATCCCACCACAGCTTCACAGACATGTCGTTATCATCAACAGAGGTCTCCTTCGGTGTCAGTATACAAAGATCTCATTTATCAACCACAAAGTAGTCTACATTTTCAACACTCACTTCTGCTTCAGGTGATGACTTGTTGGCAGCTTGCATTTGTCTGAATCTGAGCTTGAAATTCTTCTTGCTATGACTGTTTCCTCCAAACATATGTCATTGGAAGACTTAGTTCAAGCAAAACCATTACAGCAAGCGTCTCAACCATCTCAATCATTTTATGTGCCTTCATCATTACAGAGTTCTAGTGCTACAGGCTGTGGCTCAACCTCCCACAGCTAATGCCCAGTGTTCAAGCTATTGTGGTAATGATCAACCGCCCCCAAATGTAGATGACAACTCTCTTGTGAGAGTCCTAGTCAACCTTTGAATGTTTTCATGTTGTTCAATAGCTCTGTTTTGCCTTCAAATAAGGACCTGCAAATTAAGTTATTTCAGGGTGCTGATTCTAGTATGTGTCATTGTACTAGCCTTGATAAGACTTAGTGACTATGCCATTAGGTTATTATTTTTTTCGCCTTATTTAAAAAAAAAGAGGATATTTAGCTAAACTGTTAGCAGCTAAAATGAACTTGGTCAAACAGAAAGTCATTGTGCCATTAATTATAGCTGTAAAAAGTTGTTGATCCTCAAGGAGAGCAGATTGGACTTCGCAATTTGAAATTATTATTTATTTATTGCCATATCATTGAAGTGGTTGAGAATACATTGACTATGCTGTGAGAATTATTTTCTTAATTTATAACATTTATAAATTAAACAGACATTGTGTTTTTCCCCCCGTGCAAATGGTATTTGCTAAGTTGGTTTAAATAAATGAGCACTTATTTTTTATTGTATAAGCCATTGTTATTTTTGGCAAATCTGTGAATAGATTGGTCAACCACAATAACTTGTGATATTGTGCTCCTTCAGTAAAGACAGTGTGTTTTACTTTGAACATTTGCATACATTAAATGTGTGATATGAATGTAAAGATGTGCAAAATACTTATAAAAGATAAAATTGTCAAGAAAAAAGATAGCTAACACTATTATGTTATAAAAAGCCAGTTCAGGATTTGGACTTAATTTAACATTTATAATTATTGATCCTCATCTCTATCATGGAAAGCTGCATTTCTATATTGCTATCCCTCATAGTTCTTGGCTGTGATTTTTTTAAACATCGCTGCTGATCACTAATTTAAAATTTCTTCTATTAAATTATTTAGAATGAGATTTTATTGAATTTTGTATTGAAAGAGTTATAGTAATATACATTGTTTTTGGTCAGGCTGTCTGAGAAAGGCATTTAATTTTCTGCATGATTTAAATAATTAAATAGTAGTTAATACTCCAATGTACTTTAAACTAGCAACTAAAATACTTTTCTTTCTAGTTTATAACAAATAGGAATTGTTTCTTTTCCTCTGCAAACCTTTGTCTTTCAATCACTTAAATTCCTTTTCTCAAAAGTCTGTATTTAAATTCATTAGCTCTTAAAATTATTTAAATTTATTTGTTTTTAATTTACCTGTACATATAATTACATTTCTTTAGTTATTTCACTCATATGCACATAATTTGATTTTTGAAGTTGGTATCCATATTTTTTCAAATGTTTATGAGTTTAGCTAACTCTTTTAATTTTATGTACAATTATGAAGTGCTAATTTTTAATAAAAGGTGGGATTAGTTTAAATGACTTTGAATGATAAACATTTTAATTAATTACTTTTTCTTGATTTTTTTTTTTGTCTTTTTGTTGTGGCCTAATGTTATTTGTGAATTTTTTTAATATAATTTTGTGTGTGTGCATAGCCCAGCAGCGACCAAGTATTGAAACATTTTTAATATGCTCATACAGTTGATCCTTAGCTACTTTTATTACATATAAATTTAATGAAAACTAAAATATCAGATTTTTATTTTAGCATCTGAATCTCTCATGCAGTGAAAGCTTTCTGGTTTAAAAAGAAATTTTATATTACTCTTTTTAATGGAACATTTAACAATTAAGCACTTATATATTATCCTTTGTTACAGAACCATGGTTTTTTTTAGATCCTATCAGTAAGGCTTTTGATGGTTTCTTGATTATAAAGTTGAGTCATAAGATTATTTTTAAATAAGCATCATTTGAGTGTTCTAGTTAAATTTTACAGATTGAGTCATATTGGTAATGAAATCTGGTCAGCTTTTTAATAGCATGTTTCATTGTTTTATCATTTTAAGTAAATACATTTATCAAACATGTTTTAGTGCAATAGCCTTTATTTCTTTCTGCTAGTTGTAGGAAATAAAATATTTGGAGTTGTTTTTCTCCAGTTAAATTAACAAATTAAACTGGTCAGTGTTAAATATCTTCATGTTTTAGTATCTGTTGTTAGCCATGTAATTAACAGTTTGCATGCATAATCAGCATTTGTACATAATTGGTGAATACATTTTAGTACTGTGAAATCTCAAAAATAAAATAATTTTATGTTGAGAGGTTTAATTTCGCGAGATTTTGGTTTTTTTGAAGTAGTTTAAGACTTTTAGTCAGTTTAACTAAATTGTTATTTTATATATAGGTAATGGATTTAAAATGGTAAAATATTTACTTTTTTAAAGTTCTAGTTGGCATGTGCAACTGACCTTTGGACTATATTATTGGTCTGATTTTTCTTTTATTTTTTATGAAAAGTTTTCTGACATTGTGAAATTACGTATCTATTTCTTATTGAATCAAAAACTTATTTTTTCCTACCTCATTAGCATTTATGAGAAGAAATTTCAGGCCTGTTTTTGCCAAAATATTTGTATTATTTTTGTCTTTGCTCACTGTTTATTATAGTTTGGTATTGACTTTACTATTTACAAAATTGATACATTTAAAAAGACATGAGTGTTGACAGTTTTTAGAAAGAGATTTCTACAATGAGGTTGATAAAAAATAAAGACCCAAATATTTTATAATTCAAATTGTTGCTAAATATGTATACTGTAAATATATCTTAAAACAATAAATATTCAATGACATAATTGTACTTGCAAAATTGATGACATTTATGGTTCTTTATTAAAACATTCCATTCAATAATTTTTTTTTATTTTTTTTTTTTGAAATCCTAGTATAAGATGACTTATTTCTTGTAAAAAAAAAATCATTGTAAAAAAAAAATGGTGCAGCTTAAAAATTCAGTTTATTTGAACAAATCAATATGTATGATCACTCAGTGAATACAAACAGGTTATATTATTGGCTAATTACAAACAAAATTTTTGCCCCTTTGATCAAAATTCAACATCTTTATTGGTCATTATTTTTTTCTATTTAATACTTGTTATTGTTATTTTTTAGGAAACCTATATTGAACCAAATTTACTTAAACTGCTTTTTGTTTATGTGGCAGGTTCATGGTATTTTGGAAGCCAAACAAAAATTTCTTTGATTTTTAGGTCCATTATACATTTTAACTGGTATATTAGCCTTGTTGTGTCGGACTCTTTTGATTTATTCCACAGAGCATTTTTTAACATGGCCTCAGATTTTTGTAAACATGGAATTAAAAGAACATGAGTATTTGATACCCCATTTTACTAAACACAATTCAAGGCATTGGCTCTTTGCTCTATCTGTGTAAAATAATTTGCAGAGTTTGTACATTTAAAGTTTTTTTATGAGAAAAATTTCAAGGATGTTAGTACTTAGTTACTTATTTATACCTGGAATAGACTTGTTGCTCAGTATAAATGTGGATGGAAAGTGGTATTTTTACTAATAATCCATGTCAACGAAGATGTACAGTCAAACTGGTTGATATGATTTGTCACATACTGTAGATTGTATTAAATTATCTTGCAATATGTTGAAGACAAATGTTTTGAATAACACATTTTTTAGCAGATTGTGGTGAGCTTCAACATGTCCATCTGCCATTCTCACAGTAATATTTAGTTTACATTTGTGATAACATTGCATTTCATCTTCCTGGTTCAAGTCATTAATTTATTGGCTG
>JAGDYQ010000016.1:5233703-5279078 GCA_021962125.1 Bulinus truncatus | reverse complement strand
TTACAATGTGTATGATAAACCTTGGAGGGAGGAAGGCCTAATCTCAAAGCAAATATACAGACCTTCCAAAATTTGGACAATGATCTTTATGGTGATGACCTGGAAGCAATTATGAAAAAACTAAAAGGTAACTTTGTCTAAGTTTAAGCAAATTACAATTGTATTCTGAAAGATTGAAATATTATTTTTCTACTAGCTGTACCCTGCAAAATCTTGGCATAGAGATATACCTTAGTTTAACTATGAAAAGGTAATGATATGGGTTTATTTATTTTATGTTATGAACGAAATTGAGAAGCATATTAAGTTGTAGCTTTGATGTAAAAACGGAAAGGACAAATACTCTGAAAAAAGTAACAGCCAATTGGATTTGATGACTGATCGTGAGGAATCCCACGGTAGCTCTCATGGCTAATAATACACCATCTCAATGCGTTTTTTAAATAATCATTGTTAAACTCTCTCCCCTGCCCTCGGTGAAAGTGCAGATTTACTATTGAAAGCAGTGACTGTGCTAAAGAATAGCAACTGAATTGCTAATGATAAAGCCACAGAGTGGGAATAGTGGGCCATTGTAATTATTCCTTGTAAAATAAAATTATTAAATGCTGTGTTTTTATTTAACTTTCACCAGTAAGCTTTGGGGATTTTCCCTTGGAATATTTATCATTATATTGAAAAATCACTAGACCATTTTTTAACTTACACTTAGTCTTATTGTAAGTCTTAGTAACATATCTAACTTTCTTTTTAATTTAAAAGAAATTAAAGCATTATTTTAAAAGTATTAAAATAAAATAATAGGATAACTGAGAACTTTATTTATATAATGTAAATTTTGCAGAATTGTTTTTTTTGTATTAGTTCGACTTTAAAAAAAAAATTTGTTACAACAAGTGTGGCTGTTTTTACCGCTGGAGAATCCACAATAATTTTCACTTCATTTTTGTTTGATGATTTTAAAATGATAGCTGTTGTAATAGTTTATGCTACTTTTTAATATTATAGACTTTTATCCCCTCTATATTTCAAACCACAGAAACTCTCCTGTAGGATTTTTAAAAAACATTTATCTAATTGAGATGCAGGCAAGAAGCAATTAATTGTTATGGAGGAAATAGTATATCTTGATTCTAACTTTTATATCTGCATGACAGAAAATATTAATTTAGATTCTTCACACTATTTATAAATCGGGAAAACTTGTGGAACGCTATTAAAATTGCTAAATATAGACTATAGAAAAAAACATTTTGAACAAAGATTAAAAAATTTACATTCAGCAGCTGTAGAAAAATGTTCTTCTTGAAGAATTTTTTTGTCATTAGATTTGTGAAATGATCATTCATGCATTTTGAACACACATAACATATTTCCTTTCCGCCTTTTTTAAAGATGAATGTCAATTTAAAAAAATGGTCACACAGCAGAAATGCAGTGACATGTGTTACATTGTACCTTTACTTTGATTGGAGATACCATTTCTTTTAACTACAAAAGCTGTTTGTTTTAAATACATGCTTATAATAAATTACAATCTTTTTGTAAACTTATATCTTAAAAACAGTATTTTTTTTTTAAATTAAAGGTTTATTTTAAAAAACTAAAAATGAATTGAATATACATGTATTGAGATTATTTGTGGTAAATTTACTTAAGTAATTTTATTTTGAACCACAGAAAATTTTAATATCTCATATTGGTCTGAATCCTGAATAATTTAGTATAAGTTCTTTTTTTTTTATAGTTAGTTTGTAAGAGCATCAATGTAAGTTGCAAATACTTATAAATATTAAGATTATTCTTTGTTAACTTGTTTTTCTTAACTTGTGTCATCAAGTTCTACTGTTCTTCCATTAGATTTGTGCCTGACAAAGATTTTGAGGGCACTGACAGAACACGAAGGCTTAGAGGGTCCAGTTCAGTTTACTAGAGATGTTGAAGAAGATCCTTTTAATTTAGATAGGTTTATTACTGAAGCCAAGAAGGGTCAAAAGAGGACTGGTGATGATTCACGGTCAGCAAGAGATTATGACAGTAATAAAAGCAGCAGTAGCAAGAAAAGAAGAGAATGATACCCTGAAATTTTATTATTTTCATGTGGCAGATTAAAAAATTTTTTAAGTGTGACTGTTTCCTCTATTAAACTGTTCAACTTACTGTTAATTGTTTTATCATAAGCTTACATTTATTATTAATAAAATCACTTACATTGAATAAAATTGAAATAAATTACATAATGGTTCTTGAAAGTTATTGAAATAAAATACTTCAAGGTAACTTTTTATTATTATTTTCTCATTCTAGTAAATTATATTTGTTCACATAGTAAAGGTAGTGTAATTTAATAAAAACAGAAACTAGATAGGTTTAGGTAAATTACACATTAAGTTAATGTTAATATTTCATTATACTAATGGTGGACTGGCCTTATATCAGACTTAATCTGGACAACATCCATGCTTAAAATAAGTATTTTAAAATTTGTTACAGATACTGGAGTCTGTTGAGCTCTGTACTAACTATAATCCCTTACTAGAAACAAGTGAACTCCACTTAATCTGCCTTAAAATTAAGTAATTTAAGCAAACTTTTTTTTACCTTTTACTTGATTTATGCAGCCTATTATCTTACTTGCTATGGGAAATCTATTTTGTTTCACAATTCATTATTCACTTAAGACTTGTATTAAAATAAAAACATTTGTTTCAAATATTGTTTTTTTTAAGTTGTTTTTTTTATATTAATATCTTAATTTTTTTGTTGTTTTTTTTTTTAATATATTTCAATAGCTACCCTCTTTATTAGGAAACTAATAATTAGTTACGAACATCATAGTAAAAAAAAATTAATTTTACTTTGTTATTAAGATGTACTGTATTTTACTATCATGTCTGTATTCTTTGTACCTTTAGGGTTGTCTATATATGGCCTATGTCTTATTCAAATTTGTGTATATCTGGTGTTGCACTTAAAAATGTAGTTAAGAAAATGACAAGACTTAAAATACTAGATTTTTTTTTTTTAAAGAAAAAATTTTAAAATGATATGTATTAAACATATACACAATGATCATATGGGAATAGTCTGCATTATTTACAGTTTTAAAAGGAACAAATGTGACCACAACATGGTTTTGTTAAGTGCATTGTCTTTTTTATATTAAGCACTTTTTTTTTTACATTCATAGACTTCATTTTTTAAAAGAAACCTTTATTTTAGTAATCAGTATGCAGAGATGCAGCTAGCTAATCTTGGACACCTGGTAAAAATGTCCACAAACTTAGCCCCCCCCCCCCCCTCACACTTCCAACAGTTAAAGCAGATAACTGATCTTACAAGGCAGGTTTCCTAGCATTTTCCTATTGCATTCACTGGTGGATTAACAAGTATGCTTTTAAGGCAATAACCTAAAAAAATCTGCCCTCGTTTATCTGATTTTAAAGTTTCTAGTGTGACTTTTCACTCTTAACTTTATACTAAAAAACTGATTAACTCAGCATTATCTGGAGACAGGCATATTACTACTAATAGTATGAGTAAAACATCATATTTGATACGTTTTACCATTATTTTTTTTTGCAACCAAGGCCTTTTTATTTATTTTTACAATAGTATCCTTAATCAGGCTCGGGTTTTATTGCCTTGAACAGTATGTGTAGATATTGTAATCCATCAAAAACAAAACTATACTTCAGTTAGTTTTAGTCATCTTGTAACAGAGAGTGATGGGGCACGCAAGACATAGCCCCCCCCCCCCCCCCCCATCTAACAGTAACATTCTCTCATAGTTCACAAACTATGGGCCTACGTGTTTATTAGTAAAAAAAAAACATGGATAAATGATAGGCGCAAACCTAACTGAATTTTGCTTGAGGACACACATTCTCCGCGGCTGAGACTTTAGTAAAAGCAAATTTTTAAGAATTAATCTAATGCTAAAAATATAATTTAGAATATTAATTCATTAATACCAGCTCTCTCAAATGATTCGTGGATTCAATTCAATATTCACAGTATGCACTTTTACGTTACATGTAAGTTCCAGTGTAGTTTCACGACTAAGTTCGTTGATTTTAAATTAATTATGGTGTTAATTGGTTTGCTGTTAATTTTAAAATATTTTAAACAAAAAAATAATTATTTTTGTTAAAACAATGTGGGCCTATTTTAATATAGTTATAGCCCAATCGTCAAATACAGACGCACTTTATCATTTACTGCCGACTATTTATACAAATATAGGCTAGTGTTGGTTGAAAATCCTATTTTAAAACATGTAATAAAATTATAAATGCGGTACATAATATATATTTAATAAGGGCGTAATTTACTTATAGAAATATACATTAATATTTGCTTTTTAAAATGATATGTTGAGAGATTGGTAATTATTTTTTTTTACAACTTTGATTTTTCAACCAATCAGCTTCTTACTATTTCTTGAATACGGTTTCTGACGTCAGCAATCTTTTCGTGATGATTTTCATGTTAGGTACAGGGAAGGCTAACGACAGTTTTATTTCTTGATACTTGGATAATTCTTATTCTAATTTAAAGTATTTTATTACAATGTTTTGATAGTGTGTACATTATACTGTACACCAAAGGTAGGTTGTTTTATGATTTAATCTAATCATGTTTTTTAACGATTTTGTGTATTTTCCACTTTTATTCAAACGATCCTCCAGTGATTATCTATGAAAAAGAAAAAAATATATACCACTACACTTAGATTTTATTTATTTGCGCAGTATTTTAAAATTTTACCGATTTCGTAAAGTGTAGTTATTGCTTCGTTGTTGTTTTTTTTTATTTGCGAAGCTATTTATTGCATCGTTATTTTCTTTTTCCAAATCCAACATTTTTTAAAAATTTAGTTAGTCATTGTAAGTTAGGTGAACATCATTTGAGTCTCACGATTTACTGGCCTTTGTTGACCTAATTAAAAAAAAATACTGTGTAAATATGAAGAATGCAACAACTACCCACTAATAGTAGCCCAGTAAATGTTCTTTGAATTTGCACTGTTTTTTTATTAATGCATTTAATTATTATTGTTTTTAATTTAGTTATTATTATTGCCATCAGCTATCGATTTTTTTCTCCCTTGCAAGTTGGAAAATTCGAGTCGGCAGCCAATCCTTGCAACCAACCACCACCTATGTACGTGTCTCGCGCTAACTCAGTAGACCGAACTGCTTTGGATTTTACAGCATGTAGAGGAAAGAGGCCAACTTAAAGTGGGTCAACTGGGATATGGGTGTCATGACTACAAAGCCCAACAAACCTAAAACTATACATGCTCATTTTTTTATAATACTGATAAATGTATTAAACTTTAAAATTGCAAATACAAATTTCTTTAAAAAAAAATATTAACAATATATTTCACTGTCACTGAATTGTCATAATATATTATTTTTTTTATTAATAAAACAATTTAAAACTATTATATCTGCTATTAGTACTACTATTTAAACTATTACTTTAGTATTAAGTAGGTCTATAACTTTGTCATAGTACTCATAGGGAAGGGAAATAGTTTTTTAATGATTAATGTTGACTTTATGCATTAATCATTTTAATAACACATGTAATTTGTAAATGTAATTTTAGCAGTTATATTAATTTTCATGCTTAGATATTGCTCTGATTTTTGTATGTGGAAAAATTCTCAGAAAATGAAGTAGGGATGATTTTTCTAAATATACACCAAAGCCCATTTAAGTCTTTTAATTACAAAGATCTAGACTAAAGCCTTTCAAGTCTTCTCCAAGTCACAACCATGCCTTGCAAGCACTTATACATGACATTTCTGCTGAAGCTGTTCTTATATTACATATTTATACAACACACAAGTAAGATTCATTAGATGTTTAATTAAAAAGTTCCTCACTTGCATAATAAAATGCTTGCTTTTCATTCTAACCTTAGATTTCTAATTGAGCAGATAGCTTACAGAGCATTATGAGGATATTTAAATTATGTAATAAAAGTAACTTTTTTGAAAGGTACTGTATACTTCCATTTTTGTTTGTTTTACAGTCATATTATTTTTTTTATTTTTTTTTATTACAGCGTAATGCCACCCATGGCGACTTTGTCAGCAAAACGCAAATGGTCAGAATCATTTGGGGATGCAGATATCTGTGACAAGCAATCTATCATGGATTTGTGTACATCTAAACTGCGATACGTAAATCCTGCTCGACCACCTAGACGGAGAACTGAGGTTCCTCTGCTTAGAAATGTTCTAATTGTAAATACTATGAAACATCTTTCTGCTGAGATGAAGACAGAAAAGCAGATGGAATATAGTGAAGATCTTACTGTTGATCCTGGTCATTTTGAAGGCCTGCCTCCTTTATCAGAACTGCTAACTGATATAATGTTAGATCCTCAGCCTATTGATCAACAGCAGCCATCTGCTTCTTTTGGTTGGGCATCTACAGGAGCTCAACAGTATGCTAATCTCACACCTTTGGAACCCAGCATACCATCCTACATGGACACTGAAGACAATGTTATGGAAGGTGTTGAAGAGGAAAAGATAGTTCATGATTTACTGCCATGTACTAGTGTTATAGGTTTGAACTCTTCACAACAACATGCATCTCACTGGGAATCACAGAGTTTATCTAGACATATAGGATCCTCTTGGCAAGATCAAAACACATCATTGCATAGCTCCATGTCATGGAATTCTTCTTGTGACACTAGTGTCCTAGACTGTTTTTTGTCAAGTGCCTCACTTCAGCAATCTGCAAGTGATTCACTTGATTCACTAGCATCTGATCTGGCATTCCAAACATCTAGTGCACCTCTTCCCTCTTTCACTAGCCTTTTTGAATCCCACCACAGCTTCACAGACATGTCGTTATCATCAACAGGGTCTCAACCGGTGTCCAATGCCCAGTCTCATTTATCAACCACAAACCAGTCTACATTTTCAACACTCACTTCTGCTTCAGGTGATGACATTGTTGGCAGCTTGCATTTATCTGAATCTGAGCTTGAAATTCTTCTTGCTATGACTGTTTCCTCCAAACATATGTCATTGGAAGACTTAGTTCAAGCTTTACCATTACAGCAAGCGTCTCAACCATCTCAATCATTTTATGTGCCTTCATCATTACAGAGTTCTAGTGCTACAGGCTGTGACAACACTCCCACAGCTAATGCCCAGTGTTCAAGCTATTGCCGTAATGATCAACCACCCCCAAATGTAGATGACAACTCTCTTGTGAGAGTCCTAGTCAACCTTTGAATGTTATCATGTTGTTCAATAGCTCTGTTTTGCCTTCAAATAAGGACCTGCAAATTAAGTTATTTCAGGGTGCTGATTCTAGTATGTGTCATTGTACTAGCCTTGTTAAGACTTAGTGACTATGCCATTAAATAATTTTTTTTTTTCGCCTTATTTAAAAAAAGAGGATATTTAGCTAAACTGTTAGCAGCTAAAATAAACTTGGTCAAACAGAAAGTCATTGTGCCATTAATTATAGCTGTAAAAAGTTGTTGATCCTCAGGGAGAGCAGATTGGACTTCGCAATTTGAAATTATTATTTATTTATTGCCATATCATTGAAGTGGTTGAGAATACATTGACTATGCTGTGAGAATTATTTTCTTAATTTATAACATTTATAAATTAAACAGACATTGTGTTTATTTTTAAATGTATATGCTATTTGCTAAGTTGGTTTAAATAAATGAGCACTTATTTTTATTGTATAAGCCATTGTTATTTTTGGCAAATCTGTGAATAGATTGGTCAACCACAATAACTTGTGATATTGTGCTCCTTCAGTAAAGACAGTGTGTTTTACTTTGAACATTTGCATACATTAAATGTGTGATATAAATGTAAAGATGTGCAAAATACTTATAAAAGATAAAATTGTCAAGAAAAGCTAGTAGCTAACACTATTATGTTATAAAAAGCCAGTTCAGGATTTGGACTTAATTGAACATTTTATAATTATTGGTCCTCATCTCTATCATGGATAACTTGCATTTCTATGTGCTATCCCTCATAGTTCTTGGCTGTGATTTTTTTTAAACATCGCTGCTGATCACTAATTTAAATTTCTTCTGTTAAATTATTTAGAATGAGATTTTATTGAATTTTGTATTGAAAGAGAGTTTATTAACATTCATTGTTTTTGGTCAGGCTGTCTGAGAAAGGCATTTAATTTTCTGCATGATTAAAATAATTAAATAGTAGTTAATACTCAATGTACTTTAAACTAGCAACTAAAATACTTTTCTTTCTAGTTTATAACAAATAGGAATTGTTTCTTTTCCTCTGCAAACCTTTGTCTTTCAATCACTTAAATTCCTTTTCTCAAAGATCTGTATTTAAATTCATTAGCTCTTAAAATTATTTAAAAAAAATTTTTTTTTTTTAATTTACCTGTACATACAGTCCCATTTCTTAATTTATTTCACTCATATGCACATAATTTGATTTTTGAGTTAGACCTCCATATTTTTTCAAATGTTTGAGTTTAGCTAGCTCTTTAATTTTATGTACAATTATGAAGTGCTAATTTTTTTTTAATGAAAGGTGGGATTAGTTTAAATGACTTTGAATGATAAACATTTTTAATTAATTACTTTTTCTTGATTTTTTTTTTTTTGTCTTTTTGTTGTGGCCTAATGTTATTTGTGAATTTTTTAATATAATTTTGTGTGTGCAAAGCAGCGACCAAGTATTGCAACATTTTTAATATGCTCATACAGTTGATCCTTAGCTACTTTTAATACATATAAATTTAATGAAAACTAAATCAGATTTTTATTTCAGCATCTGAATCTCTCATGCAGTGAAAGCTTTCTGGTTTACAAAGAAATTATATATTACTCTTTTTAATGGAACATTTAACAACAAAGCACTTATTATCCTTTGTTACAGAACTGGTTTTTTTTTTTAGATTATCAGTAAGGCTTCTGATGGTTTCTAGATTATAAAGTTGAGTCATAAGATTATTTTTAAATAAGCATCATTTGAGTGTTCTAGTTAGATTTTACAGATTGAGTCATATTGGTAATGAAATCTGGTCAGCTTTTTAATAGCATGTTTCATTGTTTTATCATTTTAAGTAAATACATTTATCAAACATGTTTTAATTTGCAATAGCCTTTATTTCTTTCTGCTAGTTGTAGGAAATAAAATATTTGGAGTTGTTTTTCTCCAGTTAAATTAACATATTAAACTGGTCAGTGTTAAATATCTTCATGTTTTAGTATCTGTTGTTAGCCATGTAATTAACAGTTTGCATGCATAATCAGCATTTGTACATAATTGGTGAATACATTTTAGTACTGTGAAATCTTAAAAATAAAATAATTTTATGTTGAGAGGTTAAATTTGAGATGTTGGTTTTTTTTTAAGTGTTTAAGACTTTTAGTCAGTTTAACTAAATTATGTTATTTTATATATAGGTAATGGATTTAAAATGGTAAAATATTTACTTTCTTTTAAAGTTCTAGTTGGCATGTGCAACTGACCTTTGGACTATATTATTGGCCTGATTTTTCTTTTATTTATTTTTTTATGAAAAGTTTTCTGACATTGTGAAATTACGTATTTATTTCTTATTGAATCAAAAACTTATTTTTTCCTACCTATTAGCATTTATGAGAAGAAATTTCAGGCCTGTTTTTTACATAAATATTTGTATTATTTTTGTCTTTGCTCACTGTTTATTATAGTTTGGTATTGACTTTACTATTTACAAAAAAATTGATACATTTAAAAAAAGACATGAGTGTTGACAGTTTTTTAGAAAGAGATTTCTACAATGAGGTTGATAAAAAATTAGACCAAAATATTTTATAATTCAAATTGTTGCTAAATATGTACACTGTAAATATATCTTAAAACAATAAATATTCAATGACATAATTGTACTTGCAAAATTGATGACATTTATGGTTCTTTATTAAAACATTCCATTCAATAATTTTTTTTTATTTTTTTTTTTTTTGAAATCCTAGTATAAGATGACTTATTTCTTGTAAAAAAAATCATTGTAAAATGGTGCAGCTTAAAAATTCAGTTTATATGAACAAATCCAATATGTATGATCACTCAGTATTGAATACAAACACGGTTATATTATTGGCTAATTACAAACAAAATTTTTGCCCCTTTGATCAAAATTCAACATCTTTATTGGTCATTATTTTTTTTCTTTTTAATACTTGTTATTGTTATTTTTTAGGAACCAAATTTACTTAAACTGCTTTTTGTTTATGTAGGCGATAAAACTTTCGAGAGTTCATGGTATTTTGGAAGCCAAACAATTTATTTCTTTGATTTTTAGGTCCATTATACATTTTAACTGGTATATTAGCCTTGTTGTGTCAAATTCTTTTGATTTATCCCACAGAGCATTTTTTTAACTTGGCCTAAGATTTTTGTAAACATGGAATTAAAAAAAACATGAGTATTTGATACCCCATTATACTAAACACAGTTCAAGGCATTGGCTCTTTGCTCTATCTGTAAAATAATTTGCACGGTTTGTACATTTTAAGTTTTTTTTATGAGAAAAATTTCAAGGATGTTAGTACTTAGTTACTTATTTATACCTGGAATAGACTTGTTGCTCAGTATAAATGTGAATGGAAAGTGGTATTTTTACTAATAATCCATGTCAATGAAGATGTACAGTCAAACTGGTTGATATGATTTGTCACATACAGTAGATTGTATTCAATTATCTTGCAATATGTTGAAGACAAATGTTTTGAATAATACATTTTTAAGCAGAAGGCAGAGAGCTTCAACATCTTCCATCTGCCATTCTCACAGTAATATTTAGTTTACATTTGTGATAACATTGCATTTCATCTTCCTGGTAAAAGTCATTAATTTATTGGCTGGCAAGGTCCGGTGAGTTGTTTTTTTTTTAATGAATAATGTACTAGTCCGTCTCAAGATTCACCGCTTATGACCGCCAAGGCAGCAATTGGTTGTTTACTGTTGTGTTGATTTTGATTGCAAGCAATTTATTGATTGTTGATGTTAATGTTTCTATTGAGTGTCTCGAGAATTGAAAAAAAAAAAATGCATCGATTTTCAATGCAATTTTTATATCTCATGAAATTCGGTACAGGACTCTAATATTTATACTTTGGTTAAATACTATAAATAAATATTTTAAAACGTTCACACGGGTTTCGTCTTGTTTCTTGCTTGACTATATCCGTCATCACCCCCAAACCCAGTTTCACGGTCACCCCTCTTTTTCTCCTCACGCATCTGACTCCAGCGACCAAGCCAAGCTAGTTGTAGCCTCCCTTTTATCTACAAGCCAGCCTGAGCTGACTGGGTTTTTTTACAAATGCATCCTTGAGCACAGAACTTAGGCAAACCTGGGAGTCTCAGGCAAACCTGGGAGTCTCGCACACAGATTGTTAGCAGGCAATGAACGCAGCCAAATCATTCGTCAAGAGCGTTAGCCTAGCACTGACCTCTTTTTTTTTTTAATATCCGAGTTTGCCCTTGTGTGTAAAACTGTTCTTGCTTTGTAATGTTGAACTAGAAATACAGTTCTGGGAAAAGAACAGAAAAGTAATTTTAAAAAGTGTCAATAGATTGAAACTCTGCCGGTTCATCATTGCCTTAGATATAACCAGTGCATTATTTAGGAGTTTTTTTTATCAAGTATCAGTACTTGTGCGTACAAATTAGTGTACGGTACTATAATCTATAGAGCCCCATCTTTGCAATACCTTATGTAATGTTATTTTGTGTTTTATTTAGGTGTAGAAAAAAAAAGTTCGACCCGAGATCCCTGCGATTCCGAGTGTACTTCCATGCATTAAATTACAATGAGTTATGAATTACTGGTGCACAAGTCTATGACTACGTATAAATAAGTACATTTTTTTTGGTATCCGAACTATTAAAATAAATGTAACATTTAACTTAGTGGGAATTTTGTGTACCTAGAGCCCCAATATAGATGAATGTTTTTTTTTTTAATTTAGCCCTGCTATGGGCAGCTCATTTACAATACATGGGCAGCTCATTTACAATACAGAGCTTCCATTGTAAAACACGCATATATAGTTAAGTCTCTTTTTATATCATTCACATGAAAAAAATGTTAAAATTTCTCTTTAAATAATATACATACCTACAATTGGATTAATCTTTTTTTTAATGACTGTCCATATAAACAGCGTAGTGTGCGGTATATGACTGTTCAAATAAACAGCGTAGTGTGCGGTATATGACTGTCCAAATAAACAGCGTAGGGTGCGGTATATGACTGTCCAAATAAACAGCGTAAGGTGCGGTATATGACTGTCCAATAAACAGCGTAGGGTGCGGTATATGACTGCAAATAAACAGCGTAGGGTAAGGTATATGACTCATGACTGCCCCAATAAACATCGTAAGGTGCGGTATATGACTGCCCCAATAAACAGCGTAGGGTGCGGTATATGACTGTCCAAATAAACAGCGTAGGGTGCGGTATATGACTGTCCAAATAAACAGCGTAGGGTGCGGTATATGACTGTCCAAATAAACAGCGTTGGGTGCGGTATATGACTGCCCCAAAAAGACATGGTCAGCTTATAAAGCCATTCACACTATTGCTGTTATGGGCTACAGAAAAGTAAAAGATAAGAGCTCCGTAGATATAGTTTTGGCTAATCTGAGATCTCCAAAGTTAACTCTATAGTGATTTTTTTTAAGGATTGGAATTCGTTCTAGCGGTAAAGTCCACTTTGTTGCATTAAATGCTGGTACTGTAATCTAATAATATAATTTGTTCTGGCAATAAAGTCTGCTTGTTGCATTCAAATGCTGGCACTGTACTCTAGTATTATATTTCGTTCCAGAGAAAAACCTGTATATCTTAAATTATATGGAGGTATATTAAAAGCAGAAATCGATAGTGATTTTTAATCAAATCTAGAACAACATGAGAATGGTCCTAATGTTACGAATGAATGAGTCACGAATTGTGAAGGACTGATGATGTATGATGTCAGAATATGTCTAAACCTATCTAACACAACACCCTACCTCTAGGCCCATGGTTCTCTAAGTGGAGGGCAAGGTTGTTAACAATACTTTTAAATTGTATCGTCAATACCGATACCAATACTTCATGAAAATAGTATCGCCAATACCAATACAAATACTCAAGTAAAAATGTATTGCCAAAATCGATACCAATACAATACCAATACTTTTGAGAACAACAAAATATTTTTATTTAAAATATAATGAGTGCACATTTTTCAAGTTTAAAAAAAAAAGTAAAAACAATAAAATACAATGTCAAAGCACAATTTTAATGCTAATCACTTCACCACTTGACGGATGGCCAAGTGGTGTAGATACTCGACTGTTCGATCCTCGGTTAGAACAATGGGAATTTTCCCACAAGTTCACCCAGCTTTAAATAGGTACCCGACTTTAAACCGGTGGAAGTAAAGGCGGCTGGGCGTTATGCTAACCACACAATCACTTCATGTGCCGAGGTTATAGTAATAGATAAATCTCCGATGGCCCGTCAGGGTTAATGGAACTTTATTATTTCATCACTTGGCAGCAGGTAAGAAGACCATCATTTCAAAACGATCATTGCTTAGCCTAGAACGTAATGGCATAAAAATACGCCCACCTGATGAAAACAGGCGCTCAACTCAGCATTAGCCGATCAACTCAGCAATTTAGTTTCTTAATGCTTGGGTAGGGTGCTAATGACAGCATTTCTGATGAGTTATCTTCAAGATATCTGTATAATTCAGCAGAACTTTTACTATTAAGCTGGTTCTGCCGCCGTGCAGTTGATGGCTATGATTACAAGTAGTGATTGAATTTATGAAGATTACTTTTAAAACAATGTATTAAAATTGCTATTGTTTTTCTGCAAATAGCTAATAGTGGCAACAGAAAAGTATTGGTATCGAGTATCGAAAATTTTTCGTTTAAAATGTATCGGCGATACACAAATCAATACTTGATACAAAAAGATCGGCAATACAGCAACCAATACTGAACAAGTATCGCCGATACTGTATTGGCCGATACCGATACTTCGATACTAACAACCCTTGGTTGGGGGGGTAGCCATCCACCAATGGGTCTCGAGCTAATGTGAAGAGTAAAAATGTTTAATATTACTAAATTGAGAATAATCTGCTTTTTCTTCTCTGTCTTTTTTATTATTATAGAGTACATGTGAGTCACGAAAACCGAAAGTATCTCCGCCAGTACCCCTCCATCGTAAGTTTTTTTTTTCAAATTCTTGGTTTTATTAAACGAAAATTATGTGTCGCTGCGTAGCATAAGCTATCCCGTAGCCTACCCCTTGGGGTGCCCGTAGCTCTGCATAAGCTATCCCGTAGCCTACCCCTTGGGGTGCCGTAGCTCTGCATAAGCTATCCCGTAGCCTACCCCTTGGGGTGCCCGTAGCTCTGCATAAGCTATCCTGTAGCCTACCCCTTGGGGTGCCTGTAGCTCTGCATAAGCTATCCCGGTAGCCTACCCTTGGGGTGCCCGTAGCTCTTGCATAAGCTATCCCGTAGCCTACCCCTTGGGGTGCCCGTAGCTCTGCATAAGCTATCCCGTAGCCTACCCCTTGGGGTGCCCGTAGCTCTGCATAAGCTATCCCGTAGCCTACCCCTTGGGGTGCCCGTAGCCTACCCCTTGGGGTGCCCGTAGCCTACCACAGGTTGAGAACCGCGGTTCTAAATTAATTATTCCACGTACCTTCAATTCATTGGCAGTAATGGCGAAATGAACACGTTTGTTCTACGATATGGTTACGATACTTCAAAATCCAAAAAGTCTTTAACTCAAACAACTTGGAATCTGAAAGGGAAAAAAACATTATGTTTAGCCTCGGAATTCGAAATTAACCATAAGTGGACCGAAAAAAATAATGCGTTTCTTTTGTAGAGAACTTCGAATATAATACAGTGGAATTACAAAAAACATGCCAGTCTTTGAGTGTAATGTAAGTTTATTTCATTGATTGTCACCATAGATATAAAGAATGACTGTCACTGTTTGCAGGGCCGGCGCCAGAGTATTTGCCGCCCTAGGCGAACCTGTCGCACTCCGCCCCCTACTAAAGGCAACTAAAAGAACTAATATTTAAAGTAATATTATAACTTTCAAGAAGGAAAATTATGCTGTCGTTTGTTTCAATAACTATTTAAGTTGTTGCAACAGAATCTATACAATGTCATGTATAATTGTGTGTTATGGTTATAGGCTACAATCGTAGGCCAGTAAAATAAATATATAATTAAATTTCATAACTTTATTCTTCGCGCTTTTGCTATAGAAAATGTGGAAACGAGTTCCATCAGATCAATGTCTCTAGCAATATCATGTTCGATTGACACAGTAGCTAATCCAACAAGTCTTTCTTGTAGCATGGACGTTCTCAAATATGTCTTTATCAGTTTGAGTTTTGAGAAGCTTCGCTCACCACTGGCCATAGAGACTGGAAGTGTCAAGAGGATTCGGAGAGCTATAACAGTGTTGGGCACACTATCTGTTAGATTATTTTTCAATATAAAGTTTAGTACATCCTGTGGCGATGCACACTTTGCAACTCGTTTTGAAACGAGTACTTTTAAATTGTATCGTCAATACCGATACCAATACTTCATGAAAATAGTATCGCCAATACCAATACAAATACTCAAGTAAAAATGTATTGCCAAAATCGATACCAATACAATACCAATACTTTTGAGAACAACAAAATATTTTTATTTAAAATATAATGAGTGCACATTTTTCAAGTTTAAAAAAAAAAGTAAAAACAATAAAATACAATGTCAAAGCACAATTTTAATGCTAATCACTTCACCACTTGACGGATGGCCAAGTGGTGTAGATACTCGACTGTTCGATCCTCGGTTAGAACAATGGGAATTTTCCCACAAGTTCACCCAGCTTTAAATAGGTACCCGACTTTAAACCGGTGGAAGTAAAGGCGGCTGGGCGTTATGCTAACCACACAATCACTTCATGTGCCGAGGTTATAGTAATAGATAAATCTCCGATGGCCCGTCAGGGTTAATGGAACTTTATTATTTCATCACTTGGCAGCAGGTAAGAAGACCATCATTTCAAAACGATCATTGCTTAGCCTAGAACGTAATGGCATAAAAATACGCCCACCTGATGAAAACAGGCGCTCAACTCAGCATTAGCCGATCAACTCAGCAATTTAGTTTCTTAATGCTTGGGTAGGGTGCTAATGACAGCATTTCTGATGAGTTATCTTCAAGATATCTGTATAATTCAGCAGAACTTTTACTATTAAGCTGGTTCTGCCGCCGTGCAGTTGATGGCTATGATTACAAGTAGTGATTGAATTTATGAAGATTACTTTTAAAACAATGTATTAAAATTGCTATTGTTTTTCTGCAAATAGCTAATAGTGGCAACAGAAAAGTATTGGTATCGAGTATCGAAAATTTTTCGTTTAAAATGTATCGGCGATACACAAATCAATACTTGATACAAAAAGGATCGGCAATACAGCAACCAATACTGAACAAGTATCGCCGATACTGTATTGGCCGATACCGATACTTCGATACTAACAACCCTGGTTGGGGGGGGGGTAGCCATCCACCAATGGGTCTCGAGCTAATGTGAAGAGTAAAAATGTTTAATATTACTAAATTGAGAATAATCTGCTTTTTCTTCTCTGTCTTTTTTATTATTATAGAGTACATGTGAGTCACGAAAACCGAAAGTATCTCCGCCAGTACCCCTCCATCGTAAGTTTTTTTTTTTCAAATTCTTGGTTTTATTAAACGAAAATTATGTGTCGCTGCGTAGCATAAGCTATCCCGTAGCCTACCCCTTGGGGTGCCCGTAGCTCTGCATAAGCTATCCCGTAGCCTACCCCTTGGGGTGCCCGTAGCTCTGCATAAGCTATCCCGTAGCCTACCCCTTGGGGTGCCCGTAGCTCTGCATAAGCTATCCCGTAGCCTACCCCTTGGGGTGCCCGTAGCCTACCCCTTGGGGTGCCCGTAGCCTACCACAGGTTGAGAACCGCGGTTCTAAATTAATTATTCCACGTACCTTCAATTCATTGGCAGTAATGGCGAAATGAACACGTTTGTTCTACGATATGGTTACGATACTTCAAAATCCAAAAAGTCTTTAACTCAAACAACTTGGAATCTGAAAGGGAAAAAAACATTATGTTTAGCCTCGGAATTCGAAATTAACCATAAGTGGACCGAAAAAAATAATGCGTTTCTTTTGTAGAGAACTTCGAATATAATACAGTGGAATTACAAAAAACATGCCAGTCTTTGAGTGTAATGTAAGTTTATTTCATTGATTGTCACCATAGATATAAAGAATGACTGTCACTGTTTGCAGGGCCGGCGCCAGAGTATTTGCCGCCCTAGGCGAACCTGTCGCACTCCGCCCCCTACTAAAGGCAACTAAAAGAACTAATATTTAAAGTAATATTATAACTTTCAAGAAGGAAAATTATGCTGTCGTTTGTTTCAATAACTATTTAAGTTGTTGCAACAGAATCTATACAATGTCATGTATAATTGTGTGTTATGGTTATAGGCTACAATCGTAGGCCAGTAAAATAAATATATAATTAAATTTCATAACTTTATTCTTCGCGCTTTTGCTATAGAAAATGTGGAAACGAGTTCCATCAGATCAATGTCTCTAGCAATATCATGTTCGATTGACACAGTAGCTAATCCAACAAGTCTTTCTTGTAGCATGGACGTTCTCAAATATGTCTTTATCAGTTTGAGTTTTGAGAAGCTTCGCTCACCACTGGCCATAGAGACTGGAAGTGTCAAGAGGATTCGGAGAGCTATAACAGTGTTGGGCACACTATCTGTTAGATTATTTTTCAATATAAAGTTTAGTACATCCTGTGGCGATGCACACTTTGCAACTCGTTTTGAAACGGCTCTCAATAAACTGCTTAGATCAAATGCGTCAATATCTTTGGAGTCTCCATGTCGCAAAGCTTTCTCAAGATTCAAACAATGTTCCGTAATTTCCCTGCTAGTTTTATTTTGTAAACTATGAACTTCTACAGGAAACCAAACACCAAACTAATATTTTGCATCAGAGTGAACCTTTCATCAACCGATTGTATGGCCCTGTCAAGAACAGCGAAGTAAAAGTTTACTTTGAATTTGTCTTTTGGATCATTAATGGGTTCGTCGTCATCTCCTTCATATGGAAATTGTTTCTTCTTTCTTCTGATACGAGTTGGTTAGGGTTCGAAAAGTGCTGGTATCTCTGAATTGACTGCGATTTCAGCTGCATCTACCAGTGTTTTCTCATACTCTGTTCATTTCTGCGGTTTACGAGAAACTTCTTTGTTTCAGCAAGATGATTGATGCGCCATGTATATCTAATTCTTTTTTTTTTGAAGTTGTTTACTAATCATGTTGATCTCAAACAAAACATCATACCACACAACCAGAGAAACGACAAACTTAAAAATAAAAATGGCTTTTGCAATAACCCGCGCATCTGTTCGTGATGTATTACCAGATGATCCTGTTAAATTTGTGTCATCCGCAATTTCTGCCAGAGCATCGTAGATATCACCAAGCTGATAACGAAAAGGTTTTAAAGCATCAATTCGACTCAGTGGTTTAACAGTGAGATTAGAAACATGTCGAGTTAAAACTTCCCAACGGCGAGTTGATGCAGAACAGAATGTATAAACATGTTGCACTAGATCAAAGAAAGCTGTTGCTTCTAAGTAACATTTTGCGGCATCATTTACAGCCAAATTCAAGGTATGTGCACAGCAAGGTACAAACAATGCTCGGGGATTGACATCTAAAATTCTTCTTTGTACACCGTTGGCTTTTCCCTTCAAATTGCTGCCATTGTCATAGCCGTGACCGCGTAAATTTTCGATAGATAAAGACATCTCTTCTAACTGTTTAAGAATAGTTTCAGTCATGCCAGCACCAGTTGTCTCTTTTAGAGGCACAAAACCTAAGAAATGTTCCTTTACAGATGATGGTGCTGCAGTGTCATTTTCTGGATTTGAAATCACATCCACAAAGCGAATGATCATGGTCATTTGTTCAACGTAACCAGCATCTGGTGTGCAATCTAGAATTATTGAAAAGTACTTAGCATCACGAGCAGAAGCCAGACTTCTTCTTCGCCCAACCATGCGGGACAACAGCAGCAGCCTGCAAGACGCAATCCTATAAATATAGATAGATGTATCGCGTTTGTGGAGTTCCCATATACGTCATAGAAAGAATGACGCATTCAACAACGTTCGACAACTCGCGTTGTTTTCTGATTTCTTTTATAAAACCACATTATTTTAATTTCTAATATGACGTTTTGTCCTTTTATTTAGTGAAATATATTAAGAATTTCAATATTAATAAACTCTTAACACTAAAATATTATTCAATCCATTTATTACTAAAGGACTTCAATTGTTTTAATATTTTTATTTTTACGTCTTTTACTACCACGGCTGCCGCCCCGGAATTTTTGCCGCCCTAGGCGGCCGCCTAGTCCTGCCTAGCGGTTAAACCGGGCCTGACTGTTTGAGAGAAAGCATTAGAAAAAACGTCAGATTTCAGCATATCAACTTAGTACAAATACTTACATTTCAGCAAGTCAACTTACGCACAAATAAATACATGTCAGCATGTCAACTAGCGTTCAAATACATACATGTCAGCATGTCAACTTACGTACAAATACATACATTTCAGCAAGTCAACTTACGTACAAATAAATACATGTCAGCATGTCAACTTATGTTCAAAAACATATATTTCAGCATGTCAACTTACGTACAAATACATACATTTCAGCAAGTCAACTTACGTACAAATACATACATTTCAGCATGTCAACTTACGTACAAATAGGCCTACAAACATTTTGGAGGCGTAGTGATGAAAGTTTTACTATAGGAACTTTCTTTAAAAAAAAAAGGACCCTATTCAAGGATATTGTAAAATTCATACAATTTAGAATCTTAAATATGCTAACGCTTATATATTTCCTTTGAGTAGAATTGGGCTCATGAAACAGCCATGATCCTTGTATACTTCTGTAAGTATGCTTTCTCGAAGCATTCTACTGGCTGAAATTTTCGAACTACACCATAGACTTAACTTTGTTTTTATTAAATCAGAAGCCGCACGAGATATGTATCTGACTGACTGAACTGACATGAAGATATTTATAATTTAGAATGTCATGTGAACATATATATATTGTTGTTGTTTTTGTTTAATTCGATTTGATACAGTTAACGGTTTCAAAAGTAAAACTGTACCTCGTCAAGACGATGGTCAATCAAATAACTGATATTAAACACTGCATGACAACTGTAGGGTGAGCCAAAATCACTGTTGGGTCATTCCATGTCAACTCAACCAGTTTTTTGACAATTGTTCACCCGACCCTCCCAGATCTTCCTGAATTTTTCGGGGCTTGTGGTACATTCAAAGTTGAGTGATTCCTGAAAATTGCAGGCCATTTGGTCAAAAACTTTCTGAGATATGATTTTTTTAAGTTTTAAGGTAGTCGCGAGTTCGCGTGACATTTAAATTTTTGCAATATTTGAACGTGAATATTTCAAAAACTAAAAGAGGTATCAGGCTGAAATTTTCAGTATTTACTCATTGTTTTATCCTGAGTTGAATGATGTATTTATCTCAAGTGTAGGTTGCACACAGAATGCCCTAAAAAATTCCAAACATTGCACTTCAGACAGTTTTCATCAATATTTGACCCGGTATAGCTAAGAACCTGTAAGACATGAAATGATGTTTGTTATAAAATTAGTAAGTACCATATATATGTTTGTTATTTTGATAGAGAATTCCTGTTAATCAAAAATAATGTACTTATGGTGGGCCCCTTTAAGCATCATGGTCGTCCATTTTTGCACGCATTGCGACCCCCAGATGACCATGCTTGCAAAAACATCATGAATGTAATGCAAAAAGTGTAAACAAATTTTTTTTTCAATGGTTTCTTAATAATTTCAAATTAAAAATAATAAGTGGTTTTTTGTTATTTTTTTGTACATTAACGTGTATTATAGTAAATCAAATTTTAGTGTTATTTTGACTGTTATTTAGTGTTATTTAGACTGTTATTTAGTGTTAGACTGTTATTTAATGTTATTTAGCCTGTTATTTAGACTGTTATTTAGTGTTATTTGGACTGTTATTTAGTGTTAGACTGTTATTTAATGTTATTTTGACTGTTATTTAGTGTTATTTAGTGTCATTTAGACTTTTATTTAGTGTTAGACTGTTATTTAAGTGTTATTTAGACTGTTATTTAGTGTTATTTAGACTGTTTAGTGTTATTTAGACTGTTATTAAGTGTTATATTGACTGTTATTTAGTGTTATTTAGACTGTTATTTAGTGTTATTTAGACTATTGTTTAGTGTTATTTAGACTGTTATTTAGACTGTTATTTAAGTGTTATTTAGACTGTTATTTAGTGTTATTTAGACTGTTATTTAGTGTTATTTAGACTGTTGTTTAGTGTTATTTAGACTGTTATTTAGTGTTATTTAGACTGTTATTTAGTGTTATTTATACTGTTATTTAATGTTATTTAGACTGTTATTTAGTGTTATTTAGACTGTTATTTAAGTGTTATTTAGACTGTTATTTAGTGTTATTTAGACTGTTGTTTAGTGTTATTTAGACTGTTATTTAGTGTTATTTAGACTGTTATTTAGTGTTATTTAGACTGTTGTTTAGTGTTATTTATACTGTTATTTAATGTTATTTAGACTGTTATTTAGACTGTTATTTAAGTGTTATTTAGACTGTTATTTAGTGTTATTTAGACTGTTATTTAGACTGTTGTTTAGTGTTATTTATACTGTTATTTAATGTTATTTAGACTGTTATTTAGTGTTATTTAGACTGTTATTTAGTGTTAGTTTACACGCGCCTTGACTTAAGTAATATTTTTTTTACAGCTCGGTAACTATGGAATCTTTAGCGAATGACCGCCCTCCCCTCATGCGCGTGGACTAGGGTGCAGTGTTGCCACTCTAAAAATATGAAAAACCCAAGTTGGGACCCCTTAAAAAACCCAAGAAAACCCAAGGTCATTTTTCCCCATTGTTGTTAATGAAAAAAAAGGTAACATAAAGCAGTAGTATATAATATAATGTAATTGAATTGTGTGTTGTTGTTTTTTATCCAAAATTTTTTATTTTTTTGGTTTTTGAAACTAATTAAAAAAATATTGGGAATTCTAAAAAAAGTGTTTTTTTGTATTTAATGTGTTTGTATATTATGGCTCAACTTCAGGCCCGTAGCGTGCGGGGGGGGGCCAGGGGGGCGGGCCCCCTGCGTTTTGTCTGCCCCCCTGCTTATTTGTTCTACTTAGAAAAATGTATTACCTGCCCAGCCCCTGCTATTGCCTGGCCCCTGCTGTAGAATGCCTGGCCCATGCTGTAGAATGCCTGGTCCCTCCTGTAGAATTTTCACGCTACGTGGCTGCTCAACTTTCTACAACTAAAGTTCAAGTTTTCTCGACGCACAAAAATCGTACAGCTGATATAAAAACTGTTTAGCCCTTGTCTCGACATGAGTGATTTGTAAAAGATAATTACAACAAGCCCAACTAACCTCCCTCCCCCTCCCCCGGGTCTGTGACAGCTTTATGTGACACTGTAGTGCTATTGAGAAGAAACTAAACACAGGACATACGATACTTTCGGAAAAACTCTAACCCCATGAGTCCAAAAGTACATTCCGCAAAAACACTTTCACTCTACCGGCTACCCTCGCCTGTCGCCTCACACCTATTGGTGTCAATTTACCTGTCGGGATGTTTCTAGGCCCTACGTTCAGTTTTTCACCCTTTTCCCACCAAAAATGACCCAGATAAAGGGGGGGGGGGAACACTTGTACAATAGAGAAAAAAACAAAAAAAAAAAACCCCAAGATTTACAGCCGAAAACCCCATTTCCCAAGTTAGTGTCCGAAAACCCAAGATCTTGTGAAAAAACCCAAGGAGTGGCAACACTGCTAGGGTGGTATCGATCGTTGCCAACTCAAATGCTGATATTGTTTTGTGCTGGATGATATACACCCTCAGTAAATAAGTCTGTGGCACGCGTCAACGCCTGTAGAACGTCTTAGACCTCACTACCACAGGAAACCTCTTAAAACCTGGGCATCTATTCTAGCCCACCTGCTAAGTCATTTTATAAGCTTATGGAAAGCGATGAATCATCAAATGACTCACGAACCTTGAAAAATGTTCAGCCGCCCCCCCCCATTGCCCTGACGCAATGCAAACATCCATACACTATGTCAAAATGACTTTAAAAGTAATTGAAATGTTTAATTACAATTGGTACTTTGATATCGATAACATTTGGACTTCTGGTAGGCCTAATATAATTAGCATTTTAAAAGTGAAGTTAAACAAAGGTCAAGGCTTTTTTTGTCTTTAGTTGCACGAATTTAAACTTAGTGACATTACATAGAAGTTTTAATTACATTTTTTTTGCTTAACCAAGTCATTGGAAATTCCCATTGTCACGTATTCCAGGAAAAAAAATGTATTACATAATCGCCGTGGTTAAACTACTCGTTCTTTGCTTGAGGGTTATATCGTCTGCTGATATCACCTACATAGTCGTGTGTACGGAGAAATTAATGATGTGTGTTGTTTTGTAATAAACAATCATCAATACAGTTTTATAAACCAAAAGCTCTTAAGTCTAATGAGTTTTTGGCAGTTAATCGAAAGTTATTTCGCATCCAAAACTGAGATAGTTGGCCCCTATATCATAGTACTATTCCTAAACTTTGTATTCAGTTAAAAAAAACCGTTAACAATTACAGATTTTACCAGTTTTTTATGTGTGTAAAATTAAACAATTTAATAAGATATGGTGAAAATAAAGATTCGAAGTAATAACTTTAGTTTACTATAGAAATGCAAAATGTGACCTAGCAAAGATCCGCAAGCGGCTCCACCAGAAGCATTTTTTTTTTGTAGCTTGTGTTTAGGTACGTGTTTTGGATTGATATTTCCAGTCAGGTGAGAGCAGTAAATCAGACGTGTTCTTATAGACAGGTGACCTAGGAGGCTCATAGAGCCCACAATTCTAATGGGGGGGGGGAGCTTCGATTGGAGCTTTTTTTTTTCTGATTGTAGGCCTATTTAAAATTCTAATTTCAGTTAGGGGAATTTTTGCTTCTTGGGGAAGTAATTTACGTATATGAATAAAATATTTGATGAGTTAAGGAAGCAGCTTACTTGTGCCAATCTAATATGTCACGAGTTCTATTTCCTTTGCAATTTATACTTTAATTCATTAATTGGACTAACAGTTTTCAGTTAAGAATCGGCGGCTTTGAGAAAGTTTTTGCATAGAAATATTTCATAAGGATCAAATTCACATTTTCAGATTTGAAACGAAACTGTTTTGCATATTTATTAATAGTAATTGAATATGATTTTCAATTAAGTTTTTAATTTGTAGTGATTCTGAACTAAATTACGCTGATTTGTTAAATTGCCATGATTTGGTGCCGGATTTTAATATTCCATTTAAAAAGGAGCTGATCAACATTTTTTCTGTTTTTCCTGACTTTGATTATACGACTTATCATACTCATAAAATTTTTTTTTATTGAGCACATGTCTTTGCGACTTTTACTACATTATAAATCTTCTATGTATTAAAACAATATTTTAACTCTGACATACTATTCGATGAACACTTTTCTTCACATTAAAGTTTGTATTCCAAGTCACTACATGGTGATACTTAATGTCGCCGTATTTATATGTTTTTGTGAACAATGTAGATATTTGTATGATTTTTATAGCATTTTCGAAAAAAAAAATGCTCTATTGTCCCCGTTTTGTCTGTCTGTCTGTCCGTCATCACCCTAGATCTCAACAACCATAAGTCCTAGACCCATGACGTATATATCATTTTGTAGGTCTTGGCCTGCCATGTGTGTACATCAAAAGTCCATTTCGCGATATGACCTCTCAGGGCCGGGATTCAGGGTTTCTTAGGGTACTATATATGGCTTATATATTATATATAGATTATAAGCTAAACAAAGGGGCGTAATCATTATTTATTTTGTAACAGTTATTAAACATGACTTTCTTCCCTCTCTGTTTATACACGAAAATGCTCTAAAACGTCCTGTTTTTACAGGCTTAACTTTTGCTTGTTTTCAAATTAAGATGACTCTGGACTATATTACGCTGTCACGTAGTGATAGTTCAACAATACGTCTACCAGGGACCTGCATGCAGTAGTATATGTATTTGAGTGTGTGTGTGAGAGTAAGGAACACTGGACTGACCGCTTCTTTTATCGTTTCATAATATAATATTTTAACTCTTACATACAGTTCAATAAACGCTTTTCATTACATTAATTTATGCATGCCTTAATAAAATCATACTTTTCTATTTACTGACATTGTTAAATAGTTTTATGAACAATTTAAATATTACTTCGTTTTTAGGTTTGTGGGTGTGTGGGTTGTCCTTAAATCTTGTAACTCACTTTTAGACCTGTTCTAATTTAGTGAGTAGGCTCAGATTGGGCACACGTGTAGATTCCACATGACAATACACGATTTTGATAATCTAGAGTCTATGAATTGTAATTTTGTAGAACTACGAAGATAATACCAGGGAACAACATTTTTGCTACCTGGGATCTATTAAGTGTACTAAGACCATTTTGACCTTCTGATTCCAAATATGTCATTGAAAATTGTGTATCACGTCAGGTTTTAAAGTTATGTTAACATCTTGATTTACCATCCTAACACTTTATGGTCATTAGAAATATAATTTCAATGCTTCTACATTTCAATACAATAACTACAATTTACATGGAAATAGAACAGAAGAAGCAACTATACAGTACCACATGTACAAATAACCTCAGGTAATCCTAATACAATGCATTTTGAAGTCAGAAATAATTAGACGATGTTGTTTTTCTTTTGTAATCAGTTTCACACTCTCGCTGTATAAACCAACAGAAATCGCCCATCATGCTGTTGTCATACCTCCTATGATATATGTTTTCCATGATTCCATCGTTGCTATTTCTTGGTGAAAACGTTGACCCTGTTCGTCGCTGACTGCACCTAGAGTGGGTGGGAAGAAACTGCGATGGGAGTGCAGAAAGTTATTTTGTCAGAACATTCTGCATCCCATATCCTTGTATGTTGTTTGTAGTCTTTCAACAAACTCTGCATAGTTCTCAGACCTGTGGTTGCACAAAAAGTTAGAAACCACAACCACAAATACATCCCAGGCTGCCAACTGAGCAGGCTGCAGCTGTGTCTTAAAGGTGGGATCACGAATGACTTAACGAATTTGAGGTCCGATGAACACGCCTGCAAGTATCTTTGCAGGTGTAAGAGTGGTATTGAACTTCTCTTGAAGATACGCAAAGCCACTCGAATCCTTGTCCAGAGCCTTCACACAATTTTTTTAACAGTCCAAGCTTTATGTGAAGAGGGGGAAGCAGTATTTTGCTAGGATCAACAAGAGACTCATGTTGTGCATTGTATCTACCAGGTACATAATCAGTTCTTGCTGGCCAGTCTTTAACTGTGTAACGATTTTCGTCATCACAGCTGTTCCACATACATAGAAAGCACATGCACCTTGTGTGTCCCAGCTGCAATCCAAGAAGAAGGGAAACTACTTTTAGATCCCCACAGAGGCACCAGTTATGATAACTTGATAACGTTGAGGCAAAACTTCATAGAATCATATGTCTCATGTAATCCGACTGCGTGTCCTAATGGAATAGATGGCATCACAATCCCATTGTGTAGGAGAACTGCTTTAAGACTAATTTTACTTGAGTCTATAAACAAACGCCAGTCCCTTGGAATATACTCACAGTCCAGTTCTTTCATTGAACCGTTAATGTCAGTACAATAACAGATACTGTCATTCTTGTCATTAATTTAGCAAACTGTACATTAGTGTACATGCCCATCACGAAAATGTGAAATTGTTGTTCAGTGTTGTAACAAATTCCATTGTTGTAAACGAGATCCAAGCAGTTCTGCCTTCTTCTTCGTTAACCCCAGATCCCTCACCGAATTGTTCAATTCAGCTTGGCCAATAAGATGAGGTATCTTTTCATCATCTAGAGGTTCGTATGCATCACTCTCTATTATATTGTTTACAGGATCAATTAGATTAATGACTTCTTGGGTATTTTAATCTAATTTGTGGTCTTGTTTATTTATACTTGTGTTACTGTAACTACTGGTGACTTCACAAAAACACACCAGGTAGCCTATATTTGCAGGGTGGGGGGGGGGGGGTAACATGTTAACACGAAGCTCTTGTGTTTTCATTAAGATGACAACATTTATTAGTTAGAATACGTTCGCGTCAACATGTATTATAATATATGAAACAAGTCGACAAACATATTCAACTGGGAATGACAAACTTCACTTCAATCTCAACTCGTGACATTGCTCTCTCTCTCTCTCTCTCTCACCCTCTCACTGCTGCTCTCAAGTATCGACTGTCTCACTCACAACTCTCAACTAACAATCAATGACACTATGGGCGTTACAATACTTTCTAAGCTCCTCCGCCTATCACATCCACCCTATACCTCCCTGGCATCTTTCGAAAGATCAAGTCCATTTCCAAGTAAATACACTGAATAAAACCGAATTATTATTTCTTTACATTTTCTTTTGTTATGTTTTTATACACAAGTTTTCATAGAAGCATATATTAGATATGAATGTACTGTTTTTATAGAGCCTCCCTGATATAAATGCCCATATTTTCTTCATACTTGTCAACAGTGGCATTTCTAGGGTGGGTGCGGGCCACCAATAAATGGGGGACACCAAAATGAGCAATTCTAAATTTCATAGTAGAAAGAACTTGGTCTAGTCGGGTTTAAAACATGAGCAGTAGTACAGGGTGCCACCATGCAGAGCGTCTGGAGCTTTTGTATATGAATACAATGCAAATCTGAAGTTAGTTGCAAACGCAGTTTAATTAAAGTAATTTACAGTTTTCTGAAAAACAGTCGTTATAATATCGTTTTTGTCGCTAAAGTATTATAATAACTCTAGCATTGCCAGATTAAATACAAAATAAATAAAGTAACGCATCTACTCAGCATAGTCCTGCCAGTGCTGTTACAAGATTTTAGATTAAATTGTGTTATTAGCACTTAAACAATATAATACTATGCTCGAGAATATTCCATCATGCCACAGAGAGTACACAAATAAAAAAGACCTAGTGGATGTCTGATTCCTCCAATGAGAGAGATTGACGGAGATATACATCGACTAGACGTGGACAAATTTGATGCTGAATTGTAACCAATGTGATGATCAGCCAATTGAATGAGAAATATTGGAATATTTTATTCTGGAATGTACCAGTTCCAGATCATTTTTGGGCTGAAATTATCAAAAGAGGAAGTCCTTCTTTTTAGAAGAAGGATGGTTCTTTCAGTGCTGTGACAAGGCAAGATACTGAAGCTAAAGGAGATGTGCGCCATCTGTACAGAGTATGGTTTTACAACATGATACCTAATGGTGACAAAATATCGATTTCAAGGATGGTTTTACTCAATCATCAGTTAGAAATTTTACTGCTTTTGCTGCAGACTCTTAGTTGTTAGTGTCACAGAAACAACATTCAAATTTGTCTCTGGGTTTCAGAAGTGGTGGAAACTGAGCCCATAATTATATAATCATGAGATATCGAAAGAGCACCTATGTTGCCTTGATATATGGAAACACTGATAACAGAACTGAATCTGCACAAAACAATTGATGCTTATGTTGTTGTTGTGATGGATAGGGAGAAGAAAAAAGTGGAGGGATATCTTGCAAAGTAAAATTTGTCATTCCGTTGCCACAATAAAGGAAAGTAAAGTTATGTTAAAATAACAATAATTTGACTTTGCTTTGCTGGTTGATGCAGCTCTTATATGCTTTCACGTTAAATTATATTCTGTAATTTGTTTTATATTATACAGTTAAAAACATATAATCTATTTTAACAATGGGGCGTTTTCACAAAAATTACAATTATAGGCAATTCTTTATGGCATGTGAAGGAAAATTTAAAATTGTCCTATTGTCCATGGTAGAAATCTTGAGGGGTGACAATCTGAATTTTCCTCACTGGGTGACACCAACCATTGCTCGTCAATATTCATTTTTGTGTTCTTAATATATGTTATGGTGTCGTTAACCGATTGGAAACTAATCGCAAAATATTTGAAGGAGGCCCACTTAAAACATCTTTCTTTGATTCGGGGCCCCCTATAAAGACACCACTGCATTTAGGGGGTGGACAATTTTTATTAGATTGAAGGGGGGGAGGGAAGACACACAATGTTTGAAACTTGGTGACAAAGGGTGGTGGGGGGTATGTAAATAAATGGAGGCCTCAAAGTTAGGCAACGTTGGGCTGGTTAGTACTTAGATGTGTGACATCAATGGGCTGGTTAGTACTTAGATGTGTGACATCAATGGGCTGGTTAGTACTTAGATGTGTGACATCAATGGGCTGGTTAGTACTTAGATGTGTGACATCAATGGGCTGGTTAGTACTTAGATGTGTGACATCAATGGGCTGGTTAGTACTTAGATGTGTGACACCAATATGTATTCGCACATACTACCAATCACCTATTTAGTAATGTAATAAATAAAATCAAGTTAAAAAAATGATACATTTGCGAAAAAGAGTTCTTTTTCTTCCTTTGGCTCTACAACCCATTTAGGGCCCTGACTTGCCATACTACTCTTCTCCACTTTTCCCGATCCATGGTCTTCTTCCTCCACTCTCTCATTCCTATGACTTTAAGGTCTTTCTCCACTTCCTCTAACCATCTGCTTCTTGGTCTGCCTTTAGGCCTTTTCTCATTTGGTGTTGCCTTATATATTGCTTTTGGACCTCTGTTGTTTTTCATTGTTTCTATGTGCTCAGGGTTCGGCAACTTTATTTATTTCTTATCGGAGTTTATGGAGAATTCAACAGAGCATTGACATCCAGCTTTGCTCAGATGATCCTTCGATCGGAGGGTGGTTCAGTATCCAAGACCCCATTTGAGGATTTTCTTTTTTTAGACATTTAGTTCATTTTCTTTACAAATATCCAACTCATGTGGTCTGTATGTGTAATAGAAACCTATGAATCATCTTCAAGTAGACACAAGAATCTTTGGAATAAGCGATTTGAATATAGATAGATGCTGCCAATGCTACCCACAGAATATAGATAGATGCTGCCAATGCTACCCACAGAATATAGTTAGATGCTGCCAATGCTACCCACAGAATATAGTTAGATGCTGCCAATGCTACCCACAGAATATAGATAGATGCTGCCAATGCTACCCACAGAATATAGTTAGATGCTGCCAATGCTACCCACAGAATATAGATAGATGCTGCCAATGCTACCCACAGAATATAGATGTGATTCGTGTTTGGGAACAGATAATTTTTTTTTCTTTACAAATAAATTTAATGGTATGGAAATTAAAATTAAATGACATTTTTACAAAAAAAAATAAATTTCAAGATACTAATTCTGGTGTTATTGGGTTAAATAAAATAAGAAACCAGCCAAAATGTTTTTCTCAACAAGAACGACTTTATTATAAAAAACTTTGAAGACATATTAAACAACAATAAAATGTGAAATGCTTTCTAGTGGAAATCTCAGATCATAAAAACAAATCATGAAACTGTCATAAGATTACAAATAAAAACAATTAAGTTAAAACTGCAAAGCAGTCAGAATATAAAGAGCAAAGATGTTAACATTCCGTAAATGATGGCATATGAAGTGCAAAGCCATAGGAAAAGGAAATGTTTAACTGCTTTTGGCCTTGAATCAACTTTCCAAATAGTTACTATTCAATTTAGTAATCAACGTGTAAGATAAGATCTAATTTCTCTAAAAAGGAAAAAATCGATTATTGTGGCAAAGAAAATGTATAATTTATTAATTTTTTGTTCACAAAGAATGAGTGCTTAATCAGTAGGAAGTGTTATTAATTTTCTTGTGGGACTAATTTTACACTAGAAATTTAGTAATAAAGAATATTGCTTGTAAGTATTAAAGAGATTTTTTGTTAATTATCATGATCATCTAATGAAATTTAGCACTAGATTAAATTAAGTGATGGACTAGTCTTCAGAACTATAAAAAAATTACCCACCAATATGGTGTGAAATTTTAAAATTATACAATTTATGACTGCAAATCTAAAATTAATCCAGTGCTGAAAGTGGTCCCAATTCCAAATCAGTTCTGAATCAGTTTTTGCCATTAAAATTGCTCCTAGGTTTCCAAAATATAGATTTTTCAATTATGTTTTTTAAATACACTTAATGTTTAAGAAAAATGTATAATATTTGAATAGCAATTATTTTAAATTGGTTTAGTAAAGAAACATTGAAACATAATATCAAGCTTAAAATCAATGTTAAAACATCTCAAGATTTTTTCAATAAAAAGATAAAATACAGTAAGGGAAATATTTAAAAAAAAAAATGATACTTTGAATATACGAACCTCTTAGCGATTCTGGTTTCAAACTGGTTTAACAATTTTTGTTAGTCTAGTATTGTTTGGATTTGTATGATACCCGGTGTATAGAACCCGAATGCTCTGTATTTTTTTTTTTACAACTTGACCATAGCTGAGGCTTAAAGTGCCACTGATACATAAACAAATCATGACTTCAGTCATCTATTGTATAAAATGAGTGGTATCTACTCCATGACAACAATCCAATAAAAGAATATAAAGGATGAGATGGGAGATAACTTGAGATGAAACTCAACAACTGTTTTGTCAACTTAGTTAATGCAGTGTGTACATGTCAACAACTGTTTTGTCAACTTAGTTAATGCAGTGTGTACATGTCAACAACTGTTTTGTCAACTTAGTTAATGCAGTGTGTACATGTCAACAACTGTTTTGTCAACTTAGTTAATGCAGTGTGTACATGTCAACAACTGTTTTGTCAACTTAGTTATTGCAGTGTGTACATTCTTGCAATGACAAATGAATATGGAAAAGAAAGCAGCTGCCCATTAATTTATATACAAAAAAAACTTCCAGTAATTTGTGTTTATTTTCATAGTTTTAACAAAACAATACAGGCTGGATTTATAATAATTTCTTTATTTGAAAAAAAAACACAACAAGAAAGTACAGAAATATTTTTGATGTGCTAGCTAATGTACCAACCAGTTCTATGACTGAGTCAAAATCAAAAATACCTGAAGCCCAAATTAATTTAACAGCCAAACCTGAATAAAATGACTGAAATCTTTTAGTTAACTAGGATACAATATTACATTTAAATGCCTAAAATGTCCTACAATAAATACAAAAATTGATCAAAAAACAACAACAAAACCAAGATTTAAAATTGAAGAGGTCAAAATATTTTGTACTGGAAGCAAAACAACTTTTTCAATATATACCTATGCTATTTCTGTGGAGAACCAAATGTTTACTATTTGTATTTGGAACGCATGACATAATAATAAATGCCTGATCAAACTAAAAACCTTTTCTTTATCCTTACAGACTGTATATATATATATATTTTTTTTTTCTTCTAAAAACACGAGTATAAATATTTCTGAAACATTTTTTTTCTGTTAAAACTAACTGGTTTTAATAAGAAACTTAACAGTTGTCTGTCTTCCTAAAATTTAAGTGTTTTTATTTCATTGCACTAAGAAATAAAATGTATGCAACATCCTAAAAAATACTTGGTAAGACTGATTGCACAAAAAAGGAAGGAGCCAATATTATTGAATATATTACAAAACTAAGTATTGATTAACATCTAGATCTTTGAAAGGTCAACAAAGATCACAATAAACTCAGAAAAAGACATCAGTAAAACAGTTTTAAAAACATTTGTAATGAAGTTATTGCAATGAAATTTTTGGTTTCTTTGTAGCATTATAAAATAACAAAAAACCTGAGTGATGTGTCTATAATTTTTGTGTCCTTGCCTTTTTATATATTAAAATGATTAAGAAGGAATCCAAACATGAATATGCCTGTCTCAACTGTACCCCAATACTATGAAAGGTACAACAAAAATATTAAAAAATTATGGTAAACAATAATTATAAATGAAAAAATGTTTAGTATTTTACAAAGATGATAATACAAAGACATCATTTTAGTTGCAACACAAGTAATACAAGCAAACAGTAAAAATAAGGGACATTCAAAGACTATTTTAAGTAAAGAGTAATTTAAGTTTCACACTAAAACATGACCTGAAAAATCTAGATTTAGCACTACAAAATAAGAGAAAATGTGAGACAATAATATTTCTCACTAAGATGAAACTAAGATTAAGATGAATATACAAAAGGGATAAACGTACAAATAGTTGACTGCAGCATTTTTTTTCATAATTTTTTACATTCAAATCTTTTAGATAACAGTAAAAATTAAACAATATTTTGCCTAACAGTATTTTTACATTTTTTAAATAGAAACAAAAATCACAAAACATTTAAGTTACAAATATGAATTACAACAAATATAACTACATGTAACATTAAGTTAAATGAGGAAACATATTTACATGTACTAATATAACATGGGTCATTAAACAATTCATGAATTACTTGATAAACTGACTTTTTATTTTGTGTTTTGTGGTTAAAAATCGACAAAAAAAAAAGCCAAAAAAAAAAACTAATTAAAGCTAAAATAAACAGATTTGCATTCTTTTTTTTTTTTTCCTTAAAATATATTCTGCGATCATCTGAATTAATTTTCCTAAGTCGCTAAAAAATCATTGGATAAGGTGTCATATTTAAAGTACTTAAGTTAAAACTAAAGGTTTCGTCGCAAGTTAGAAATAAATTGTTTATAAAACAACAGAAAAAATGTTATTTGTAGTGTTATCACAGATACTGGTTATGTCTATAAAAAAAAGACATTGACAACAAGAAAGATAAAAGGGGCAAAAGTACAACTAATAACAGGCTGTAACAATGAATAAACTTATGAAACTAATGATAGTCTATATCCCTAACTATAAAAATGAACATTATTGAACATGAGTTACCTAAAAAGTAAAACATAAACTATCATTAATCATGCTAAAATATAATCTTCCTGTACCATGTGAGAAAATGATAAAGACCAATTTAGAATTAAGACTAATTGAGAATTGGTTCTGAGAGGCCATGAATATTTTAATAACTTCTTCAGTATATTACAATCAGTATCAAAGTTACAGAAAAAAAGCAGAATAAAATAATGAGGGGGTTTCAAATAAACAATGTAACATAGGAAGAATATTGGAAACTTACAAAAAAGTAAATAAAACACTATTCAGATTATCTGCAAAAGACCTGACTAATGATGAAGTTCATCTAACATTGTAGTACCTCCTCCTTGGCAAATGCACCTTAAGCTCAAATGGGTTGGCCAAGAAGAAAATGTTTGGATATAAGAAATGATAGAGCTTTCATATATGTATTTATTGCACATGGGTTTAGTGTAGTATAAAGGATGATCCCACAGTTCCCATAGAGCTTAGAATGATTAAGCATATCTCACTGGACATGCATTGCAGCAGAAGAAGAAGCCAAGTAACATTTTACATCTCTTTTAGGGTGGGGCAGTTATTAAGGATGATTGGGAGCGGGTGATAGATGGAACTTCAGCAATTGATAGATTTATTATTGGCTATGTTGAAAAGAGTGAGATCTTGAGTATGGATTTGAGATAGAACTTTTTAATTTGTTATCCCATTTAATTGGTTCTGCATGTTGGCCTTAATATTGAAGATGCCATTCCTAACTTGAAAGTTGACTTCTAGAACATCTAACTATTGTGTAAAAATACATTTACTTTTCATTAAAATTTTATAAAATTGAAGGACAGCATTTGCTAAAAAATATAAATAAATGTCAGAGTAGGATATTTTTTTTATAAGCAAAATAAATGAGAAACCTTATGTTTTAAGTTATTATCAGTCGAACACAAAGAGATTTATAAATTTTATAGTTATAGGATTAAAAATCTATTTTGTTGATATTGACCTGTTGTAATGCTCCCATTTCAATACTGTCAGATGTTAGGTTAATGTCAAGGATTTATTAGCAAATGCCGTTACAATAGCATAACCTCCATCAAACGGTCCCATATGATTTGATCGTCCATTAAATAAGTACTTAAGATTTTTCCGCCACACTTGATTGGCAAAGACTGACCTCGCACGTCCTCATTTCATATTCCTGAAGGCGTCAATATGAGAGGAAAAAGGCTTTATTTCATGTTTATCAAAAGACAATTATTTATTTTATAGTTGGTCACAGATTAGTATAGTCAGAATTGAACTTTCTGTGTACTTTGTATCAATTAAAGTATTAGAATGGTTAATATTTTATTGGAGAGAGAATGAGTATGTACTCACAGATGTCATTTTAAAGCGTGCGAAAACAATTTTGTTTACAGGTTATAGGGAATTTTTATGAGTATATCAGGAAGCAAACAGTATTACGTGACTTAATATTCATTTTGAAGGATTTTAACTAGTTACAAAAACCCCTTTTTTCTTTTTACGCACATATAAGGTAACCTTCCAGCTCTAATACCTATCTCATAATTACTGAGAAACTGTGCGACATTCATATACACTCTCTCCTAATATCAACCTATCTATTATCATTGCTAAAAAAAGTGACTTTTAAATTGTATTTGTTGAAACAATGAGTGGATCTAATAGATGTCTTTTGGTTTTAACGATGGTTGCCATTTTACGATTTGAAAATGCAATTCATTGTAAAAAAAAACAATTTGAATGGGGAATATTTAAACACTTTAGGTAGGTGGACGGATGGTTGTGTGGTAAATCCCACTCCAACTGTCGACCTGAGAGTCACTGGTTAGATCTTGAGTGAGGACCAATGGATATTTCAGGTCATGGCTTATGTCCAACTATGTCTTCCATGGTGCTTCCATGGCCATTTGCACTATCAGCTATGGCGGGAATGAAAGAAGGGAACTGCAAAAACCATCCCATTAGTGGTTTAGTGAGTTCATCTCATCCTACTGGGACCTCACTCACAAACACTTTAGGTATCATATTTAATTTACAGAAAATATTGTAAATTTTTCAATTTTTAAAGCAGCATTAATATGGGCATCAAAAAAGACATGACTTTATAATAGACTAGCTATACCCAGGGTTGTTAGTATCGCAGTATCAGTATCGGCCGATACAGTATCGGCGATACTTTTTTAGTATTGGTTGCTGTATTGCAGATCCTTTTTGTATCAAGTATTGATCTGTGTATCGCCAATACATTTTAAACCGAAAATTTTCTATACTCGTTACCGATACTTTTCTATTGCCACTATTTGGAGAAAAAAAATAGCGATTTTAATACATTGTCGTCTACATAAATTCAATCTCTACAAGTAGCCATCAACCCTACCAATATTAACACCACCCAACTCCCCACCAATACAACCACGGTCGGCGAGTTGAAGAAAAACTGTAGTTTTTTAATCTTCTTTTTGAAGTTTTTGCGCGCCGACGTCTATAAATGTTATTCTTATATTCTTTCATTCATTAACTTTCTTTCTGTCAACTTTTTGTTCAATGTTTTAATGAACCAGGTCATATTTTAGTTTCAGTTTTTTTTTCGTTTTTTCTGTAATAATTTTAGCTTTCGTCTAGTTTTAGTCTTGCTTCTAATTTTAGTTTTAGTTTTCGTTGACAAAAAGTCAACATTTTCGTTAAAAAAAGAAGGTTTTCGTGAACTGAAAGCAACACTATATTTTAGTTTCAGTTTTTGTTTCGTTTTTTCTGTAATAATTTCAGTTTTCGTCTAGTTTTAGTCTTGCTTCTAATTTTAGTTTTAGTTCTCATTGACGAAAATTCCAACATTTTCGTTAACGTAAGGTTTTAGTTTTGTCCATTAAAACAACACTAACACACACACACACACACATATATATGTATATATTGTAAGTGTTTATAAGTTATATAGCAATAAATTATATACCGTACTGTATGCTTGTGTGTTGTATGTTAATTGAGTTGTTAATTCATTTGTGCTTATTTATATTTATAGCCTACAGCTGTTTTTATTTATTGATTCATTTTTTTTAGTATTTACTACATTTTATTAAAAATAATTAATTGAATGGTATTAAATTCTAAAACTATGTGTAAGTAAGTAGTAGTAGTAAAGTTCCCTTTAACCCTAACGGGTCATCGGGACAGATGAAGTGTAGAATTTCACTCATCTGTTTCTATAACCTCGGCATATGAAGGGGTTGTTGTGGTTATTTGTAGCATAACGCCCAGCCACCTTTACTCCCCCAGCTTAAAGTCAGGTACCCATTTAAACTGGGTGGACTTGGGGACTATCACTAGGACCTGAAAAAAATCCCAAGGTTCTAACTGAGATTGAACCCGGGACCCTTCGGTCGACAGTCGAGCGTTCTACACTTGCCGACCACCCGTCCCCAAAACTATGTGTAATAGAAATTTGAAAACCATGTAATAAAACAATTGAAAACCGTGTAATAAAAACAATATCATATAATTAAGACATATATTATTAAATAATATGCTGAGTTCACCAAACAATACAATTTTGGGTGGTTAAAAACAAGTAATTGAATATAAATACATGAACATAAACAAATTAAAAAAAAGCCCAAAAGTAAAAAAATTGCATTTTTTCTCAAGTTTTTTAAGAGCCACTGAAATGCTCTATTGTCCCGTTTTGTCTGTCTCGTCTCGTCGTCATCTCACCCTAGATCTCAACAACCATAAGTCCTAGACCCATGATGTATTTATCATTTTGTAGGTCTTGGCCTGCCATGTGTGCAGCAAAAGTTCATTTTGCGATCCTGACCTATGAGGGCCGTGAAAGGGGCTTATAAAGTACCATTTTTTACTATATAATCTATATCAACATGGAGGCGCCCTAAGATCCTCAGCAACCATAAGTCCTAAGACCCATGATGTATCTCATATTTTGTAGGTCTTGGCCTGCCATGTGTACATCAAAAGTACATTTGGCGATAGGACCTCTGAGGCTCGTAAAAGAAGCTTATAAAGTACCGTTTTTTACTATATAAACTATATTAACAATGGGGAGCCCTATGTCTCATTAACCTTAGGGTTCTAGACTAATGATATATATATCATTTAGTAGGTCTTGGCCTGCCAAGTGTTACATCAAAAGTCCATTTCGCAGTCTTATGTACTGTTTTTGCTTATATTTTAAATATAAATAATAAAAGCTAATCAAAGGGGCGTAATCATTATTTATTTTTTGTAATAGTTATTCAACATGATTACTTCCATCTCTAAATTTTATCCAAATTTGTGCGCGTGGAGCAATATTTATGGCTTTGTAACCCAAAAAAAAAAAAAATACGGATTTCGTCTCCTTGAAAATGCTCTAAAATGTTCTTTGTCAAAACGGAAAAGACTTAAATTGCTTGTTTGTTTCAAGATTATGGTATTTGATTAGGCCGCCGTTTAACATTGAAAGAGCCGCAACTCCACATCGAAAGAGCCGCATGCGGCTCACGAGCCACAGGTTACCGACGCCTGTTCTAGGCTTAGCAATGATCATTTTGAAATGATGGTCTTCTTACGTGCTGCCAAATGGTCGTGATTAGCATTAAAATTGTGCTTTGACGTTGTATTTTTTTAATTTTTTAAAAACCTGAGAAACTTGCACTCATTATATTTTAAATAAAAACATATTGTTGTTCTCAAAAGTATGGGAATTGTATCTGTATCGAATTTAGGCGATACATTTTTACTTAAGTATTTGTATTTTTACTGGCGATACTATTTTCATCAAGTATTAAGTATCAGTATTGACGATATAATTTAAGAGTATGCGTTATTAACCCTGGCTATACCCAGCAAAAAAAAAAAATCGAAGTCTAACTTCCTTTAGCCCTGCGCTGAACAAGATATGGGTCAGGTGAAGTGTTAGAATTCCCAACTTATGAAGGGTTTGTAGGTGGTTAGACCATCATAGCTCAGCCGCGTTTACTTCATGTGAACTTTAGGTCAGTTACTCATTTAAGGCTGGGTGGACTTGTGGAGCGACTTTAAAATTTCCCCACGGTTCTCACAGAGGATCAAACCCAGGACTCTCCAGGTTGACGGTCGAGTATCTACACCACTCGGCCATCCGATCCCACAAACCTTGGCTGTTTAGAATGATGTTTCAGATTCGGTTTTGTTTTTGGTTAATTTAAGGTTAAAGGAAGGAAATTATTCTATCCTGAGATTATTGTTATGTACATGAACTATTTGACCATTAGGACATGACTATGATTATTATTCTATCCTGAATGTTGAGGTATTACAGTTTATTTCACAAGTACATGGGACGTGGTATCAATTATTCTAGCCTGAATGTGTTATCACATTTTATTTCACAAATACAGACCATCAATTATTCTATCCTGAATGTGTTATTACATTTTATTTCACAAAAACAGACTATCAATTATATTTTTTTTTTACTTTTCACATTTCCCTTAATCAGTTAACTCCATACAGAATCAATGGTTTTTTTTTATATTGACAAAATACAGTAATACTTGTTTTGAAATAAAATCTTTAAATAATAATAAAAAAAAAAGAAGAAATATTTCAGTTAATAAAAAAAAAAGTATTAATGCATGTTTGAACCACAACCAAAACCCAAAAACCGTTAAAAAAGATTTGCATGTTATTATTCTATTACAGAGTTTTCCACCTTTTTTATGCTGCAGACCCCACAGACATTTCAAGCCTAGGTGGCGGACCCCCACATAGCCCAAGGCGCCCTGGCCTCAACTTTTCGTACCTCGGGTTGGGCCCAGAATACGTCTTAAGTTTGCAGATGCAATATACTTAAATTCTGCTAAACTGTAGGCCTAGTCTAAATTACACATAAAACATGTGAAAGTCATTTCACATATGAAATAGCTATCTATCCAAAACATGAAACAATCACCGATTTATTCTGCTTGTATGTCTGGTAAACAATTTTCTGTTCAGTGGTAAGGTTGTGCTTGCTTTGCACTACAGCAAGATCTTCATTCACGTCCTTCGGTGCTGCTTGTTTCCTTCGTGCGACTAAACCAGACTTACGACCAGTCATCGAAGTAGCGCCGTCCGTACACATGCCAACACATTGTGTTCCAGGCCAGTCCTGATTCTTCAAAAAAAAATTCATCAGTTACACGGAAAGGTTCAAGGTTGTGCACCGCGGCGGCAGCAGCTTTCGCAGAACAAACATTTTGCACAACTTCACTTTCCCAGCAGTATCGAACATAAACCAGCATTCAGGCTGCATTTAATATCTGTGCTTTCGTGAAGCTGAATTGCGAATCTGATATGCTGGAAGCAGGCCCGTAGCCAGGTCAAAGTAAGCAGGGGGCACCAATACCCAGCAAGGGGGCACCTTTACTTTTTCTTTATTTTGTCATCTTTTTTCTTTTTAAGCTGGGGGGGCACTCCATACCTAGGGGGCCCAGTGCCCCCTAGGCCTACTGGGCTGTGCTGAGGGTGTGCAATCAGTTTATCAGACAGTTCAAATATATCACTTTCTGCCTCTCAAAGTATTCCTTCACTTTACTGGCAAGTTTCGAATGCACTGTGGTCAAATAGCGCCTAAATTTTTCAGGCTTCATCGCATCGCTCGATGTTTGCAACACACGACACAAAGAGATTGGTCAGCATCTGTTACCACTGCGGTGAAGCCGATTGGTATATATTCTGGATTGTACTTGTGCGGTTTTCTTTTTAGTTCGTCTTTGGCTGCTTGATCATCAGAATCTTCCAGGTTTTGGTCAATTTTCCTCTTTACAAATTTGTCCATGCTACTAGCCATGGACAGTTTACATTTACAAATATTGATAAACAAATGACCAAAAACAGTTTAGCCCCCTTTTGACTCAGATCTCACAGGGAAAAAAATTAGAGACAAAGTTTCAGAGTAGAGAGAGTTAGAGTAGGTAATTATCTGTAAAAATATTTCACATTCTGATGACGAAAACTCACATTTTAAAATTAAATCGACTGCTAAGATAAAAAAAATACAAATCTTAACAAATATATTGAATTGTTTATTAACATTTTAAAAAAGTATTTGTCACATAAGCAAGTCATACGACAACAGACTAGAACAATGTGTTCATGCATATCAAAAAGTTTTTGTCTAAGATTATTTCCAGGCCAATCTAGGCTTATAATAATTGTAACCACTGATTAACCAAACTAGTTATCAGCTTGTACACAAGCTTGCTCAGATCCAAGCAATACTTTATACGAGAAAAATCACTACTTTCCTTGACTTGCCCACGGACCCCTTTACAGATCCTAGCGGACCCCCAGGGGTTCGCGGACCACAGGTTGAATACCTCTGTTCTATTACACTACGCTTTTAATGTTCAAAATATTAGACGATTTCGGAAGTCTCGGAAGTTACTTTACAAAAATAATTAAGTCAACTTTCAAACATTACTTTGAATTCTTGAAATTTAATCACTCCAATAGACAAAGGCCATTTTTTTTAAAAACATATTTTTTCATTCTCACAAATGAAGGCTATCAAATACATTTTGTTAGCATTAAAGAGCAACAGAGAAATACATAAACTTTGTTTACAATAATTAGGGCATCAATTGTACTTTTATATGAATATTTTGAATCTGTTCAATATTTTCACTAATAAAAAAACATGCATTTAAAAAGAATTGGTTGTTTTATTTTGTGAAAATGTTTTGAGCACTATATTAAGAATAGTTGATAGTTCTTCTTCAAACTTGTCAACCATTATTTTTTCTTTTGGTGACATCAGAGGCATGCTAAATCATTTGTTACAAATTTTAATTGCATATCTTTCCTAAAGTGCTGACATAAATTATTATAATACATTATATATTTTTTATATATAATACAAAAAAATAATTACCATGCCATGTGACTTCTGCAGTATCTGTTCCATCTTCTCCAAAAACTACCCATGCATGATCTTCAGATAGTGACAAATGGATGTCATCTCTACCAAGCAATTGAGCCTTTGCATAACCCAACACGAAAGCAACCCCAAAACAGTCCTAGTTTATTACCTGGAAAGTAAAAATATTTAATAATATTTCACATTTAATAATAAAACAGAGTTCCTTAAGAAGGAAGGCAGAGCCATTAGGATTTACTTAATTATTTAGTAAGAGAATAATTTAGTCATATAATGAGACCACCAGTAAACTCTTGGCTAAATACAGTACACTCTTGACTATCTGGCTTGACATAAAATAACTGCAGTTAGTAATAAGGCTATGTCAACGAAAAAAAAAGCCAGCAGGGACCGAATACTTCCGGTCAGCATCAAAGTTTACTTGAGAAGACTTGCTTCTATCACCCTCCAATTAAAATAGGCTGTTATCGTATATACAAATGCCTAGGTTTTGTTTTTGTCATCTTTAACTCAATATAACTGAATTATTGGACAATAAATATTAAAATGTATATATGCAATGTGTCTGATTTTTATTTCATTTTTTATTAAATTGCTAATGTTATCCAACTGGACACTAATTACAGCACATGATTTTCAAACAATATAAATACAGACATAATGTATAAGAAGAAAATCATGTGCATTATTTGACTATGTCAATTTTTTTCCTAATTAGTTATTGACTATTACTACCATTTTGATTTATTACGTCAACTTTAATTTATCAAAAATATGTTTTATTTTAAAAAAATAATAGCCTTAGGGAACTAAAGCACTGGATTGGTCGTTGACACTCAAAATTCATAGAATCATGTACCTGAGAGGATGTTCCTAAGCAGAATGAAAGTTAAACAACAAAGTTTCCAAAGCATATCATATAAGCCAACACTCCAATGAGGAAAAAGACCTAAAGGCAGACCAAGAAGATCTCCTACGGCAGCTAAGAAAATGCAAGACTAAGATCCAATAGAACTAAGTGTATTCAGAGGAAAATGGAGATGGATTGGCCTCTCGCTTGGGAAGCCTCCAGAAGACATCACGAAAATGGCTCTGCAGTGGTAATCTCCAAAGGCCAGGAGAAAGGTTGGCCAACCAAAGACCACTTGGAGAAGGTCTTGCAAGCAAGAGATGAAAAGTTGCAACCAACCATAGGGGCATGCCAATACAGAGTGTGCTGGAGAGTGACTACAGAGGCCCTTTGTTCCACAAGGAGTTAAAGAATTCAGTCAGTCCTACATGATTAGGCTTGATTTCAGTCATCTCTTATCGATAACAGTATTATAAAAAAGACCAAAAACAATAAAGCACCAGGAGAGAAATACACAGGATGGTTAATAAAATATGAAAAGAAGAGACAATGCCAACAGAATGGGAAACAGCCTTATTAGTTCCGCTCCTCAAGAAAAGGTTGGAAACTTAATTGCAACAACTTCAGAGGAATCTCACTTCTTAATACCGTTTACAAAATGGACTAACAAAAAAAATTGCCCCTGCAGAAGCGGGAATTTCAGTGAAACAGTATTAGGTGACTATCAGTGTGGTTTCAGACCTAACAGAGCAACCACAGACCAGGCTTTAAAGACATAAATTTTTCAGAAATAGGCTCACAAAATTGATGGCTCTGGCTTCCTATTAGAATAGTATCCCCACTGCAGACAAAAATTTTTTTGTAATTATGCACAGCCTGCCGCTGATTAAAAAGTTATGCAAATTTTGTCTTTTAGCAAACAGGACGTGGCGTGCAAGGGAAGACCAGCGGGGCCCTGCAGTTTATCTGGCCCCCTCTGCTTATTTGTTCTACTTAGTAAAATGTATTACCTGCCCCTGCTGTAGAATTTTCACGCTACGGAACTTTCTTGCAGTCAGATTTATGCAAATATAAGCATCGGTTTTACTAAAAACAAACCATTTCAGTGCATCCAGAATCATATCATTATTTTCGACCGAGTTTCACTAGTCACCATTTTCATAAGTAATAAGTAATTTCAATGATCAAATTAGCAAACCGTAAAATGATACATTATTTAAAATGTTTTAAAGACTTCAGTATTTATATTTATAAATTTGAAGTATGACTATTCGGACTTCGGGTACCAATAAACTCCGATTTTTATTTGGACGTCCCAATCAAGTCTGATTGTTAATTCGGACCTCGTGGCAAATATGCACTTAGCTTTCAGCTATACATAAACTTTATTATTGTTTTTTTTATAATTGTTTGAATTCTATGATTTAATCGTTACTCAGTGTCTAGGGTTCTAACTAAGCGGGACTCTGTATTATTATTTTTTGGGATCCGTCTAATAAAGTTTAAATATAGCTAAGCTTAGTGCATATTTGCTAATGGTCTGAATACCAATCGGATTTTATTGGGACCCGGGTCCGTATAGCCACATCCTTATAAATTTATTCTACTCTTATTTATAAAAGATATTCTGTTTATAATAAAATTGTTAAATACTGAAAGCGACCATTTGTTTTTATAGTCTATTACAAATTAGTGAAAATTCTACAGCAGGAGCCTGGCATTTCCTACAACAGGGGGCCTGCCCAGGCAATAGCTAAGCCCCCTGGCCCCCACACATGCTACGTGGCCTGATTCGCGGTCAAATAATAAAAGCGAAATGACGTCGCTATATTTGTAGATCTTTAGTAAAAATTTCTATTTTAAATGATTGATACAATTATTCTATGAAATAAAACTGTTTTAACTTTATATAACAAAATAACATGCCATTAAAAAAAATTTCGGAGGGTAAACAAGATTTAAAACGAACACAAAGCGATTCCCCGTTAAAGGATTCTTGTGGTGATGTCGATGCACGCTCGTGTGGTGCACGCTATCATCTTCAACGCTGTTACTGTTGTGGCTTTTAGGTAAAATAACATTTCAAATTGTAGGAGACAAACAATCAAACAAATTTGGAATTTTAAAGCTAAAAAAAAAAAATTCTGCTGTAAAAAAAAACATTTGGGAGCTGTGGAGCCTACAGATTTTTGGCTCCGGCTCAGCAAAAAAATGTGGTTCCCGGCTCCGTAAGCCTGCCACAGACCACATCTTTTCGAAACACTCTAGAAAAAGCTTGTTATGAACATAATATAATCTACACCAGCTTACAACATAGATTTCAAGATGGCATATGAAAGCACCATAGAAAAAGTCATAAGAAACGCCAAGCAGTTGGATAAGTTTATGAACCATAACATATTACCTCAGAAGTGAAAAAAAGTCTATGAACACAGGAACAATGTTTACAGAACCATCCAG
>JAGDYQ010000016.1:5140373-5233203 GCA_021962125.1 Bulinus truncatus | reverse complement strand
TTTTTTTGTAGCTTGTGTTTAGGTACGTGTTTTAGATTGATATTTCCAGTCAGGTGAGAGCAGTAAATCAGATGTGTTCTTTTAGACAGGTGACCTAGGAGGCTCACAGAGCCCACAATTCTAATTGGGGGGGGGGGGGAGCTTCGATTGGAGCTTTTTTTTTTCCGATTGTATTTAAAATTCTAATTTCAGTTAGGGGAATTTTTGCTTCTTGGGTAAGTAATTTACTTATACGAATAAAATATTTGATGAGTTAAGGAAGCAGCTTACTTGTGCCAATCTAATTTGTCACGAGTTCTATTTCCTTTGCAATTTATACTTTAATTCATTAATCGGACTAACAGTTTTCAGTTTAGAATCGGCGGCTTTGAGAAAGTTTTTGCATAGAAATATTTCATAAGGATCAAATTCACATTTTCAGATTTGAAACGAAACTGTTTTGCATATTTATTAATAGTAATTGAATATGATTTTCAATTAAGTTTTTAATTTGTAATGATTCTGAACTAAATTACGCTGATTTGTTAAATTGCCATGATTTGGTGCCGAATTTTAATATTCCATTTAAAAGGAGCTGATCAACATTTTTTCTGTTTTTCCTGACTTTGATTATACGACTTATCATACTCATAAAATTTTTTTTTATTGAGCACATGTCTTTGCGACTTTTACTACATTATAAATCTTCTATGTATTAAAACAATATTTTAACTCTGACATACTATTCGATGAACACTTTTCTTCACATTAATGTTTGTATTCCAAGTCACTACATGGTGATACTTATTGTCGCCGTATTTATATATTTTTGTGAACAATGTAGATATTTGTCTGATTTTTAGAAAGAAAGAAAAATGCTCTATTGTCCCCGTTTTGTCTGTCTGTCTGTCTGTCCGTCATCACCCTATATCTCAACAACCATAAGTCCTAGACCCATGATGTATATATCATTTTGTAGGTCTAGGCCTGCCATGTGTACATCAAAAGTCCATTTCGCGATATGCCTCTCAGGGCCGGGCTTCAGGGTTTCTTAGGGTACTATATATGGCTTATATATTATATACAGATTATAAGCTAAACAAAGGGGAGTAATCATTATTTATTTTTGTAACAGTTATTAAACATGACTTACTTCCCTCTCTATTTATACACGAAAATGCTCTAAAACGTCCTGTTTTTACAGGCTTAATTTTTGCTTGTTTTCAAATTAAGATGACTCTGGACTATATTACGCCGTCACGTAGTGATAGTTCAATAATACGTCTACCAGGGACCTGCATGCAGTAGTATATGTATTTGAGTGTGTGCGTGAGAGTAAGGAACACTGGACTGACCGCTTCTTTTATCGCTTCATAATATAACATTTTAACTCTTACGTACAGTTCAATAAACGCTTTTCTTTACATTAATTTATGCATGCCTTGATAAAATCATAGTTTTCTATTTACTGACATTGTTAAATAGTTTTATGAACAATTTAAATATAACTTCGTTTTTAGGTTTGTGGGTGTGTGGATTGTCCTTAAATCTTGTAACTCACTTTTAGACCTGTTCTAATTTAGTGAGTAGGCTCAAATTGGGCACACGTGTAGATTCCACATGGCAATACACGATTTTGATAATTTAGAGTCTATGAATTGTAATTTTGTAGAACTACGAAGATAACACCAGGGAACAACATTTTTGCTACCTGGGATCTATTAAGTGTACTAAGACCATTTTGACCTGCTGATTCCAAATATGTCATTGAAAATTATGTATCACGTCAAGTTTTAAAGTTATGTTAACATCTTAATTTACCATTATAACGCTTTATGGTCATTAGAAATATAATTTCAATGCTTCTACATTTCAATACAATAACTACAATTTACATGGAAATAGAACAGAAGAAGCAACTATACAGTACCACATGTACAAATAACCTCAAGTAATCCAAATACAATGCATTTTGAAGTCAGAAATAATTTGATGATGTTGCTTTTCTTTTGTAATCAGTGTCACACTCTCGCTGTATAAACCAACAGAAATCGCCCATCATGCTGTTGTCATACCTCCTATGATATCTGTTTTCCATCGTTGCTTTTTCTTGGTGAAAACGTTGACCCTGTTCGTCGCTGACTGCACCTAGAGTGGGTGGGAAGAAACTGCGATGAGAGTGCAGAAAGTTATTTTGTTAGAACATTCTGCATCCCATATCCTTGTATGTTGTTAGTAGTCTCTCAACCAACTCTGCATAGTTCTCAGACCCGTGGTTTCACAAAAAGTTAGAAACCACAACCACAAATACATCCCAGGCTGCCAACTGAGCAGGCTGCTGCTGTGTCTTAAAGGTGGGATCACGAATGACTTCACGAATTTGAGGTCCGATGAACACGCCTGCAAGTATCTTTGCAGGTGTAAGAGTGGTATTGAACTTCTCTTGAAGATACGCAAAGCCACTCGAAACCTTTTTGAACAGTCCAAACTTTATGTGAAGATGTGGAAGCAGTATTTTGATAGGATCAACAAGAGACTCGTGTTGTGCATTGTATCTGCCAGGTACATAATCAGTTTTTGCTGGCCAGTCTTTAACTGTGTAACGATTTTCGTCATCACAGCTGTTCCACATACATAGAAAGCACATGCACCTTGTGTATCCCAGCTGCAATCCAAGAAGAAGGGAAACTACTTTTAGATCCCCACAGAGGCACCAGTTATGATATCTGTACTTCATAACGTTGAGGCAAAACTTCATAGAATCATATGTCTCATGTAATCCGACTGCGTGTACTAATGGAATAGATGACATCACAATCCCATTGTGTAGGAGAACTGCTTTAAGACTAACTTTACTTGAGTCTATAAACAAACGCCAGTCCCTTGGAATATACTCACAGTCCAGTTCTTTCATTGAACCGTTAATGTCAGTACAATAACAGATACTGTCATTCTTGTCATTAATTTAGCAAACTGTACATTAGTGTGCATGCCTATCACGAAAATGTGAAATTCTTGTTCAGTGTTGTAACAAATTCCATTGTTGTAAACGAGATCCAAGCAGTTCTGCCTTCTTCTTCGTTAACCCCAGATCCCTCATCGAATTGTTCAATTCAGCTTGGCCAATAAGATGAGGTATCTTTTCATCATCTAGAGGTTCGTATGCATTAATCTCTATTTTATTGTTTACAGGATCAATTAGGTTGATGACTACTTGGGTATTTTAATCTAATTTGTGGTCTTGTTTATTTATACTTGTGTTACTGTAACTACTGGTGACTTCACAAAAACACACCAGGTAGCCTATATTTGCAGGGTGGGAGGGGGGGTAATATTGTTAACACGAAGCTCTTGTGTTTTCATTAAGATGACAACATTTATTAGTTAGAATACGTTCGCGTCAACATGTATTATAATATATAAAACAAGTCGACAAACATATTCAACTGGGGATGACAAACTTCACTTCTATCTCAATCTCAACTCGTGATATTGCTCTCTCTCTCTCTCTCTCTCTCTCTCTCATCCTCTCACTGCTGCTCTCAAGTATCGACTGTCTCACTCACAACTCTCAACTAACAATCAATGACACTATGGGCGTTACAATACTTTCTAAGCTCCTCCGCCTATCTCCTCCACCCTATACCTCCCTGGCATCTTTCGTAAGATCAAGTCGGCTAATTTCCAAGTAAATACACTGAATAAAACCGAATTATTTCTTTACATTTTCTTTTGTTATGTTTTTATACAAAAGTTTTCATAGAAGCATATATTAGATATGAATGTACTGTTTTTATAGAGCCTCCCTGATATAAATGCCCATATTTTCTTCATACTTGTCAACAGTGGCATTTCTAGGGTGGGTGCGGGCCACCAATAAATGGGGGACACCAAAATGAGCAATTCTAAATTTCATAGTAGAAAGAACTCGGTCTAGTAGTACAGGGTGCCACCATGCAGAGCATCTGGAGCTTTTGTATATGAATACAATGCAAAGCTGCTCGAATCCATCTGGAGTTAGTTGCAAACGCAGTTTAATTAAAGTAATTTACAGTTTTCTGAAATACAGTCGTTATAATATCGTTTTTGTCGCTAAAGTATTATAATAACTCCAGCATTGCCAGATTAAATACAAAATAAATAAAGTAACGCATCTACTCAGCATAGTCCTGCCAGTGCTGTTACAAGATTTTAGATTAAATTGAGTTATTAGCACTTAAACAATATAATACTATGCTCGAGAATATTCCATCATGCCACAGAGAGTACACAAATAAAAAAAGACCTAGTGGATGTCTGATTCCTCTTATGGGAGAGATATACGGAGATATACAACGACTAGACGTGGACAAATTTGATGCTGAATTGTAACCAATGTGATGATCAGCCAATTGAATGAGAAATATTGGAATATTTTATTCTGGAATGTACCAGTTCCAGATCATTTTTGGGCTGAAATTATCAAAAGAGGAAGTCCTTCTTTTTAGAAGAAGGATGGATCTTTCAGTGCTGTGACAAGGCAAGATACTGAAGCTAAAGGAGATGTGCGCCATCTGTACAGAGAATGGTTTTACAACATGATACCTAATGGTGACAAAATATCGATTTCAAGGATGGTTTACTCAATCATCAGTTAGAAATTTTAGTGCTTTTGCTGCAGACTCTTGGTTGTTAGTGTCACAGAAACAACATTCAAATTTGTCTCTGGGTTTCAGAAGTGGTGGAAACTGAGCCCATAATTATATAATCATGAGATATCGAAAGAGCACCTATGTTGCCTTGATATATGGAAACACTGATAACAGAACTGAATCTGCACAAAACAATTGATGCTTATGTTGTTGTTGTGATGGATAGGGAGAAGAAAAAGTGGAGGGATATCTTGCAAAGTAAAATTTGTCATTCCGTTGCCACAATAAAGGAAAGTAAAGTTATGTTAAAATAACAATAATTTGACTTTGCTTGGCTGGTTGATGCAGCTCTTACATGCTTTCACGTTAAATTATATTCTGTAATTTGTTTTTTTTTTATATTATATAGTTAAAAACATATAATCTATTTTAACAATGGGGCGTTTTCACAAAAATTACAATTATAGGCAATTCTTTATGGCATGTGAAGGAAAATTTAAAATTGTCCTATTGTCCATGGTAGAAATCTTGAGGGGTGACAATCTGAATTTTCCTCACTGGGTGACACCAACCATTGCTCGTCAATATTCATTTTTGTGTTCTTAATATATGTTATGGTGTCGTTAACCGATTGGAAACTTCTCGCAAAATATTTGAAGGAGGCCCACTTAAAACATCTTTCTTTGATTCGGGGCCCCCTATAAAGACACCACTGCATTTAGGAGGAGGGGTGGACAATTTTTATTAGATTGAAGAAGGGGGGGGGGAGACACCCAATGTTTGAACTTGGTGACAAAGGGTGGTGGTGGGGGGTATGTAAATAAATGGAGGCCTCAAAGTTAGGCAACGTTGGGCTGGTTAGTACTTAGATGTGTGACATCAATGGGCTGGTTAGTACTTAGATGTGTGTCATCAATGGGCTGGTTAGTACTTAGATGTGTGACATCAATGGGCTGGTTAGTACTTAGATGTGTGACATCAATGGGCTGGTTAGTACTTAGATGTGTGACATCAATGGGCTGGTTAGTACTTAGATGTGTGACACCAATATGTATTCGCACATACTACCAATCACCTATTTAGTAATGTAATAAATAAAATCAAGTTAAAAAAAAATGATACATTTGCGAAAAAGAGTTCTTTTTCTTCCTTTGGCTCTACAACCCATTTAGGGCCCTGACTTGCCATACTACTCTTCTCCACTTTTCCCGATCCATGGTCTTCTTCCTCCACTCTCTCATTCCTATGACTTTAAGGTCTTTCTCCACTTCCTCTAACCATCTGCTTCTTGGTCTGCCTTTAGGCCTTTTCTCATTTGGTGTTGCCTTATATATTGCTTTTGGACCTCTGTTGTTTTTCATTGTTTCTATGTGCTCAGGGTTCGGCAACTTTATTTATTTCTTATCGGAGTTTATGGAGAATTCAACAGAGCATTGACATCCAGCTTTGCTCAGATGATCCTTCGATCGGAGGGTGGTTCAGTATCCAAGACCCCATTTGAGGATTTTCTTTTTTTTAGACATTTAGTTCATTTTCTTTACAAATATCCAACTCATGTGGTCTGTATGTGTAATAGAAACCTATGAATCATCTTCAAGTAGACACAAGAATCTTTGGAATAAGCGATTTGAATATAGATAGATGCTGCCAATGCTACCCACAGAATATAGATAGATGCTGCCAATGCTACCCACAGAATATAGATAGATGCTGCCAATGCTACCCACAGAATATAGATAGATGCTGCCAATGCTACCCACAGAATATAGATAGATGCTGCCAATGCTACCCACAGAATATAGATGTGATTCGTGTTTGGGAACAGATAATTTTTTGTTCTTTACAAATAAATTTAATGGTATGGAAATTAAAATTAAATGACATTTTTACAAAAAAAAATAAATTTCAAGATACTAATTCTGGTGTTATTGGGTTAAATAAAATAAGAAACCAGCCAAAATGTTTTTCTCAACAAGAACGACTTTATTATAAAAAAAAAAGTTTGAAGACATATTAAACAACAATATAATGTGAAATGCTTTCTAGTGGAAATCTCAGATCATAAAAACAAATCATGAAACTGTCATAAGTTTACAAATAAAAACAATTGTACACAATTGATTAAGTTAAAACTGCAAAGTAGTCAGAATATAAAGAGCAAAGATGTTAACATTCCATAAATGATGGCATATGAAGTGCAAAGCCATAGGAAAAGGAAATGTTTAACTGCTTTTGGCCTTGAATCAACTTTCCAAATAGTTACTATTCAATTTAGTAATCAACTTGTAAGATAAGATCTAATTTCTCTAAAAAGGAAAAAATCGATTATTGTGGCAAAGAAAATGTATAATTTATTAATTTTTCTTCACAAAGGATGAGTGCTTAATCAGTAGGAAGTGTTATTAATATAAATTTTCTTGTGGGACTAATTTTACACTAGAAATTTAGTACTAAAGAATATTGCTTGTAAGTATTAAAGAGATTTTTTGTTAATTATCATGATCATCTAATGAAATTTAGCACTAGATTAAATTAAGTGATGGACTAGTCTTCAGAACTATAAAAAAAAATTACCCACCAATATGGTGTGAAATTTTAAAATTATACAATTTATGACTGCAAATCTAAAATTAATCCAGTGCTGAAAGTGGTCCCAATTCCAAATCAGTTCTGAATCAGTTTTTGCCATTAAAATTGCTCCTAGGTTTCCAAAATATAGATTTTTCAATTATGTTTTTTAAATACACTTAATGTTTAAGAAAAATGTATAATATTTGAATAGCAATTATTTTAAATTGGTTTAGTAAAGAAACATTGAAACATAATATCAAGCTTAAAATCAATGTTAAAACATCTCAAGATTTTTTCAATAAAAAGATAAAATACAGTAAGGGAAATATTTAAAAAAAAAAATGATACTTTGAATATACGAACCTCTTAGCGATTCTGGTTTCAAACTGGTTTAACAATTTTTGTTAGTCTAGTATTGTTTGGATTTGTATGATACCCGGTGTATAGAACCCGAATGCTCTGTATTTTTTTTTTACAACTTGACCATAGCTGAGGCTTAAAGTGCCACTGATACATAAACAAATCATGACTTCAGTCATCTATTGTATAAATGTGAGTGGTATCTACTCCATGACAACAATCCAATAAAAGAATATAAAGGATGAGATGGGAGATAACTTGAGATGAAACTCAACAACTGTTTTGTCAACTTAGTTAATGCAGTGTGTACATGTCAACAACTGTTTTGTCAACTTAGTTAATGCAGTGTGTACATGTCAACAACTGTTTTGTCAACTTAGTTAATGCAGTGTGTACATGTCAACAACTGTTTTGTCAACTTAGTTAATGCAGTGTGTACATGTCAACAACTGTTTTGTCAACTTAGTTATTGCAGTGTGTACATTCTTGCAATGACAAATGAATATGGAAAAGAAAGCAGCTGCCCATTAATTTATATACAAAAAAAAAACTTCCAGTAATTTGTGTTTATTTTCATAGTTTTAACAAAACAATACAGGCTGGATTTATAATAATTTCTTTATTTGAAAAAAAAAAACACAACAAGAAAGTACAGAAATATTTTTGATGTGCTAGCTAATGTACCAACCAGTTCTATGACTGAGTCAAAATCAAAAATACCTGAAGCCCAAATTAATTTAACAGCCAAACCTGAATAAAATGACTGAAATCTTTTATTTAACTAGGATACAATATTACATTTAAATGCCTACAATTTCCTACAATAAATACAAAAATTGATCAAAAAACAACAACAAAACCAAGATTTAAAATTGAAGAGGTCAAAATATTTTGTACTGGAAGCAATACAACTTTTTCAATATATACCTATGCTATTTCTGTGGAGAACCAAATGTTTACTATTTGTATTTGGAACGCATGACATAATAATAAATGCCTGATCAAACTAAAAACCTTTTCTTTATCCTTACAGACTGTATATATATATATATATTTTTTTTCTTCTAAAAACACGAGTATAAATATTTCTGAAACATTTTTTTTCTGTTAAAACTAACTGGTTTTAATAAGAAACTTAACAGTTGTCTGTCTTCCTAAAATTTAAGTGTTTTTATTTCATTGCACTAAGAAATAAAATGTATGCAACATCCTAAAAAAATACTTGGTAAGACTGATTGCACAAAAAGGATGGAGCCAATATTATTGAATATATTACAAAACTAAGTATTGATTAACATCTAGATCTTTGAAAGGTCAACAAAGATCACAATAAACTCAGAAAAAGACATCAGTAAAACAGTTTTAAAAACATTTGTAATGAAGTTACTTGCAATGAAATTTTTGGTTTCTTTGTAGCATTATAAAATAACAAAAAACCTGAGTGATGTGTCTATAATTTTTGTGTCCTTGCCTTTTTATATATTAAAATGATTAAGAAGGAATCCAAACATGAATATGCCTGTCTCAACTGTACCCCAATACTATGAAAGGTACAAAAATATTAAAAAACATTATGGTAAACAATAATTATAAATGGAAACATGTTTAGTATTTTACAAAGATGATAATATAAAGACATCATTTTAGTTGCAAAACAAGTAATACAAGCAAACAGTAAAAATAAGGGACATTCAAAGACTATTTTAAGTAAAGAGTAATTTAAGTTTCACACTAAAACATGACCTGAAAAATCTAGATTTAGCACTACAAAATAAGAGAAAATGTGAGACAATAATATTTCTCACTAAGATGAAACTAAGATTAAGATGAATATACAAAAGGGATAAACGTACAAATAGTTGACTGCAGCATTTTTTTTCATAATTTTCTTTACATTCAAATCTTTTAGATAACAGTAAAAATTAAACAATATTTTGCCTAACAGTATTTTTACATTTTTTAAATAGAAACAAAAATCACAAAACATTTAAGTTACAAATATGAATTACAACAAATATAACTACATGTAACATTAAGTTAAATGAGGAAACATATTTACATGTACTAATATAACATGGGTCATTAAACAATTCATGAATTACTTGATAAACTGACTTTTTATTTTGTGTTTTGTGGTTAAAAATCGACAAAAAAAAAAAGCCAAAAAAAAACTAATTAAAGCTAAAATAAACAGATTTGCATTCTTTTTTTTTTCCCTTAAAATATATTCTGCGATCATCTGAATTAATTTTCCTAAGTCGCTAAAAAATCATTGGACAAGGTGTCATATTTAAAGTACTTAAGTTAAAACTAACAGTTTCGTCACAAGTTAGAAATAAATTGTTTATAAAACAACAGAAAAAATGTTATTTGTAGTGTTATCACAGATACTGGTTATGTCTATAAAAAAAAGACATTGACAACAAGAAAGATAAAAGGGGCAAAAGTACAACTAATAACAGGCTGTAACAATGAATAAACTTATGAAACTAATGATAGTCTATATCCCTAACTATAAAAATGAACATTATTGAACATGAGTTACCTAAAAAGTAAAACATAAACTATCATTAATCATGCTAAAATATAATCTTCCTGTACCATGTGAGAAAATGATAAAGACCAATTTAGAATTAAGACTAATTGAGAATTGATTTTGAGAAGCCATGAATATTTTAATAACTTCTTCAGTATATTACAATCAGTATCAAAGTTACAGAAAAAAAAAGCAGAATAAAATAATGAGGGGGTTTCAACAACAATGTAACATAGGAAGAATATTGGAAACTTACAAAAAGTAAATAAAACACTATTCAGATTATCTGCAAAAGACCTGACTAATGATGAAGTTCATCTAACATTGTAGTACCTCCTCCTTGGCAAATGCACCTTAAGCTCAAACGGGTTGGCCAAGAAGAAAATGTTTGGATACATATATACACATGGGTTTAGTGTAGTATAAAATTATGGAGCTTAGAATGATTAAGACCATGCATTGCAGCAGAAGCCAAGTAACATTTAAGGTCATATTAATAGCCCAATTATAAAAGAGTAAAATATCTAATAACCTATAGATATATCATTTTAACAAATAGCATATCAATGACAATCAATGCTTTATATTAACAATAAACTCTAACTTTTGCCCCTTTCTTTTCACAAAAGGAATGTAATTTATTCATTTGAAATTCTTGAAATTCAAGTTTTCAGAATTTCAACATATTCTATTAATGTATTAACTTGAGTATAGTTTAAAAATATGTTCATTAAAATTTACTAATACTTTCTGCTTTTCAAAATAAGAATTAATAGATAAATCGCAAATGTCACTTAAAATATGACAAACAGTAAGAAAAATAAAATCTCAAATGATAAATATGAAAAAAAAATTGCAAGAACATTATGTTTAAAAAGTACAATCTCACCCATCCCTCCCTATTTAAAAACAATGACTAGCTTGTTAATTTTATTAACACTCACTACACGAATATTTAAAAAAAAAACAATTAATGGTATTCAAAATATGGGGTGCTCTATTGATTAGCGAGGGATAGACTCTAAAAACAAAAAAAAAAAAAAATTGTATATTGTTCTACACTGGAGTATGATTTTTATGGTTAAAAAAGTATTTTTTTCTATTTTTTAATGATTCTTTCCATATTTCTACAGTGTTTACTGTATTGTATAGGTGTGTTGCCCAATTACCAAAATTGCGTGGTAAATATAGCGTAAGATATAAGGTTGTTTTTTTTTTTGGGCCAAGGCATATTGCTTCATGATCAGGGTATTTTATAAAATGCTATGGACTGATGATGAAAAGAACACAAAGTTCTCTTAAAATGTAGTGCATTTTTTTTAGATTTTGGAATCCATCCCTGACTATCGACAGAGAATACAAAAATTGTATTAAAAACAATTTAATTAACAATAACAAAGTGCATTATATTTACACACATTTTTTTACAATAAATTTTAAAATAAAATGAAGATTAATTATACATAATCAGTTAAAAGTAAAAAAAAAAAAATCTTACATTTTAAAAAAAAAAAAAATCTTTTTTCTTAATCTGACTTGCAATTGCATCCAATTCTTTTCTTTTTGTACATTATTATTATATTTGTAATATTACTTAAGATACTTTCTATACAGAAGTAAAACATTTTAAAATATTAATATTACACACACAATATTTGAACATTTAAATGATGTATCATTTATTTTTAATACAGAATTTCTTGTAGAAGAATCTATTTTAGAAATTTAAAAAGTAAATGGAAAGATTCCCTTAACAGAAAGCAGGATGAAGTAAAGTGCATCTGAATATGTAGCCATGGCATCTAGGTAATTATGCCCAATCCAGGAAAAAATATACTATATTTTTTAATTTTTAAATGTAATAAGCAATGTTAAATATTTAAATATACCTCTTAATGTATAGAAATAACATGCAATAGCTCACTTTTGTGTTGTCAATAGTTTTTTTGTAATTTTTATGAAAGATCAATATAATAAACTTAGTGATACATGTATTACTCTAATTCAAAAAAGTTATTGTCTAACCTGCCATAAAGAATGCACACATTAAAATTTGTAACAATTTAAAAAACTATATGAAAAATTTAATAAAAAAAATTATAAGTAGTTTTTATAAGGACAAAGTCCTTATTAACTAAAAATGAGTTTATTAATAAAAATAAATGAACTAACATACTTTTGTACATGAAATGTCAGACAGCAGGCTATTTTTGAACAAGTAAAATATGTATATGAGAGCACCGGGGCAAACAGGACGTGAACTATAACAAAATGTGCCAACAGAAATAAATGTATTAAAATATGTACAACCTCCTTTGGCTTTACATATAAGCCGGGTATTTTTCTTGAGAAATAAAATGATCAATCAATAACATCAAAACGGAGCACTGCAATACTCAAATTTCGCCTCTTAGAATGATGAAAGATAAAACTTGTTCGATATGTGGTAACATCTATATTAAAAAAGTAAAACAGGTATAGCCTGACAAAAACAAATTTAAAACAAAATATATCAAGAGATTCTGAGGAACCATCAAACAAGTGGTAAATGTTGCCAAATTTACAAAATTTCACAAACATTTTTTTTTTTACATTTTTCTGGCAACAAAATATATATAAAAGTATAACCAAAACAGATGTAACTGCCCTCAAAACAATTAAAAATAATATAGAAATCTAAGTTTAAAAGATTCTTACAAACAAAAAGTGAGTAAAACATTTTCCATTTTTTTAATACAGGTTTTTCATTTTAAAAACCTTTTTTTTCTTCTGTTTGTGTTTTTTTTCTTTAAGTCAATACATGCATTGTTTTTTTTTAAAAGATTTCAACTACTTCCAAATTAAAAAATATTAGTTCCAGTTTTAAATTTTAATAAATTATTTAGAAAATTATCTAAGCTGTAAGAAAAATGTAAAAGGATTGAAATAATATTTAAATACTTAGTTTAAAGATATACCCACAAACAACAGCTAAAAAATTATTTTTTTTTTAAATACAGCAAAAGGTAAAACATGAATTTGAGTTACACAGAAAGCCCAATGAAGTAACAAACTCATTTTAACTTAACATAATAAAGGCAGTCACTTTGAGGCAACACTAAAAATTAAGTGATGCATTAATGTAACTCATGACAAAAAAGCTGGGTTTTTATTATTTTGATTAACCAGAACTTGGTTAAATTAAGATATACTGCAAATGTGGCGAAAAAGCTCCTTCTTTATTATTTTTTGCAAATATTGAAGCTTTCATATATCTTTATACATTTTAACACTCACATATATATGCAATTTCTTTTTATAATTATACTATTTCCCTTCTTGGTCGTTTTCTTGCTGACCCCATCGGTTCACAGAAATCTAAGAACCTTGAGTCTTTAACATGAACTTGAGACTGGGCAGTCAGTTGAAGCTTGATTGCACTAGCATTTAGTTTAGCAGACTGAAACATTTTTTTCAAACCTTTCATCTTCTCACTCCTAAGGTCCACAAAGACTGGTCCTATTGCAGCAAGCATTTCAGCAGTTGGTGATGGAGAAGGTGATGGCAGTGGCATAGATCGAGCAGCTTCATCAGATCTTTTAATCGACAACATCATTTCTGATGGGCTCTCTGCTTTCAACATTGAATCCATTGTTAGTCCTATAAATGCAGTACCATTGGACTTTGAGCTTAAAAACTCATCTACATCAAGCTTGGCGTCAGAACTAGTATAGTGACCAGTTGAGCCAGAAGAATTAATAAAGGCTTCATCAGAATGAGCTGCTAAAGCTGCGGGTGATGTGGAAAAAGGCTCACCTGCACCAAGCAGGTAGTCTTTATTTAAAATATTGAGACTACACTGCTGAGCAAGGGCTGTAATGCTCGGATTTGGTGCCGAATTCCCAGAGCTATCCTGCTGACCAACTTTATTGGCCAGCTCTTCAATCGTACACTTTATTTTATCCTCAGCCTTTTTTTTTTCATCCACATGACTAAGTTTGTCTGGTTCTTTTGAAGTAGTTTTGATGTTTTGATCTTTAGAAGCATTTGAATTTCTTCTGCGCTGACCTTTACGGCTTTTAGCGGTTACTCGCTGACCCAAAAAATGCGAAGGAGTTAGGTTTGTAGAAGAATCCTCTTTCTTTAAATCGTCGATAACTGACTTTAAAGTTTCTTTCCCTTCACTTTTAAGGATTTTCACTCCATTCTGAGACTTGGATATTTCTTTGGATTTGATTTCGCTCTCATTGTCATTTTCATCATTTTCATCCTTTTCACTATCTTCATCATCTTCATCCTTTCCAACATCAATTTTAGCACGAGTTCGTGGATCAAATTTGTTCAAGGAGAAAGTGAGATGCTGTGCCCAGCCCACGTGTAAAACTGGTGTAGAGCTCCCTTCTTCCCATTCACAAATGCCATCATAAAAACGAAGAATGTCAGCATATACTTCAGGATTGTATAAAATATTCATCTGAGCACGATCTAGCGTATTTAATGAGACAGCTTTTACAATGTTGGGAATAAGTTCATTAGAAATTTCCAAAAATTCTTTATAGATTTCTTCATCTTCTCTGGTGTAGTTGAATCTAATTTACAAAAATAAATGCAGCATCAGAAATAAAGCATTAACAAAACTGTAGTGAAATCAAAGAAAAACAACAAAGTTGTGAATAAAAAACAAAACTTTGTCAGTGAAATAACTCTACTTTTTTTTTAATAATGTTTATTTAAGGGGAAAATATTGAAAAAATATGGTATCAAAACAAATAGGGAGGTACTAGGTTAATCTGAAAGTATTAGTCTTTATTATGTCACTTTGGGGCAGCCGAATTTGATAAAAAATTAAGAATCAATAGAAACTTTAACTCTTTTAATGCTTAACATTTTTTATAGAAAAACATTTTTGATGAATATAATTTTATTAAAATGCACTAAAAAGTTACAATAATTCCTTAGATGATACTTATATTTAAATAGAATATAATTTTAAATTTGAACTCTTTTTTAAGTGAGAAGCAATTTCAGTTATTTAAGAAATTAGGCTAAATGATGCAAGAAAGTAGAGGACGTCTGGTAAAATTATTTAAATGATAAAAATAATGATACATTAAACTTTTTAAGGAACTTCCTATTCTCTATGAGCACTCATTAAAAAATTGAAAAATCTTACTTTCTGATAACATTGGATGCCTCTGCCCAACATTTTATAGCTTCTTTGTAACAACGTTTCCTGTACAAATAACCTCCCAAGTAGGTGTAGGGAAATACATGATGGTTATCGTAATATTTGATAGAAGAGCCGATGGCTTCTTGAAATATGCTGAGGGGTGGCGGCCGACCAGGTGTGGGAGATATTTCTTCCAAATCACCCAGGTTGCCTAAAGCCATGGGATATCTGGAAAAAAATGTGCTATAGCTTTATTTAAAAAAATATCTTCAACACAAAAAAGCTGGGAAAAAAAATAGAATTTAAATTAAAATATCACAAATTTACTCCAAAAAAATTCAAAAAATGTTCTTACTTTGTTAGATGTCCTTTTTCATACAACAGCCACAACAACTCCTATGAAAAAGAGTTATAAAAAAATTAGAGACTGCATAAAATGCCTAGATTTCTCAAATAATATTTTAACTAAAGCATAAAAAACTGGGTAATAGAAGGTTAAAAAAAAACGACAGTCAACATTTTTAAAGAAAGAATGCAATGCCCATCTAATTACAAGCTGATTTAAAAAAAAACCTCAAGATAAAAATTATTTTCTTATCCAGCAAGTAAAGGCTAAATTCTGTATTTCTTGTTCAGACATATGGGCTTTCCCCCTTGTGTCATGGTGTTGTTAGTATTAAAAAAACCAGGAAATGCAGAAGACATTATGTTTAATATCTCACACACACTGGTCATAATTTTTACTTGTTTAAAAATAAACCAGGAAATGCAGAAGACATTATGTTTAATATCTCACACACACTGGTCATAATTTTTACTTGTTTAAAAATAAACCAGGAAATGCAGAAGACATTATGTTTAATATCTCACACACACTGGTCATAATTTGTCCTTGTTGTTTAAAAAAAAACCAGGAAATGCAGAAGACATTATGTTTAATATCTCACACACACTGGTCATAATTTGTCCTTGTTGTTTAAAAAAAAACCAGGAAATGCAGAAGACATTATGTTTAATATCTCACACACACTGGTCATAATTTGTCCTTGTTGTTTAAAAAAAAACCAGGAAATGCAGAAGACATTATGTTTAATATCTCACACACACTGGTCATAATTTGTCCTTGTTGTTTAAAAAAAAAACAGGAAATGCAGAAGACATTATGTTTAATATCTCACACACACTGGTCATAATTTGTCCTTGTTGTTTAAAAAAAAAAAAGAAGCATTAACTATAAATTAACTGCTGAACTATAAATATGAAAGGAACAAAAGCAGAGGGTATATGATACAAACTCCACCGTACACTTTTCTGCTTTGATGACATTGATAACTTATTGAAAGTATTTATTACTTCATAAAACTTCATAAAATTTAGATGAGAAATGTTAAACAAAAGTTTGGAGCAATCTGTAAAACTAATGAAAATGCTCCAATGTATATGGAGGCAATAGACGTTTATTTTGTGATGTCTTGAATAAGAAAGACTAAAACATTCATGTCAACATAATTAATTTAAGCCCATTTAAAAAAAAATCTATATTTAAAAGATGTTTATTGATAAGAAATGAAAGTTTTCAATTATGATATATACATGTAATTATTGTTATGGTCAAAGTCCCTCCAATACCAGGATATCATGTTCCCATCATCTCCACCACCCTAAATGGCTTGTGGTCAGCAGTACATAGATCAAAGTGACCACATGCCCGAGAGCTGGACAAAGAAGTGAGTTCTCAACTTAGGCTAGCGACTGACAACTAAGGCACTGCTGGACTCAGGGAAGAAACTCTTGAGTCTGGCTTTGATGTACAAATATACTCCTACACCCCACCCATCTCTTTTAGGGTGGGGCAGTTGACAAGGATGATTGAAAGCGAGTGATAGCATGGAACTGGCAATAGATGAGTTATTATTGGCTGAGGCTGAAAGAGTGAAGTCACGAGTATAGTTTGAGATAGAACTTTAATTTGTTATCCCATTTAATTGGTTCTGCATGTTGGCCTTAATATGAAGATGCCATCCCTAACTTGAAAGTTGACTACAGAACATCTAACTATTGTGTAAAAATACATTTACTTTCATTAAAATTTTATAAAATTGAAGGACAGCATTTGCTAAAAAAAATAAATAAATGTCAGAGTAGGATATTTTTTTTATAAGCAAAATAAATGAGAAACCTTATGTTTTAAGTTATTATCAGTCGAACACAAAGAGATTTATAAATTTTATAGTTATAGGATTAAAAATCTATTTTGTTGATATTGACCTGTTGTAATGCTCCCATTTCAATACTGTCAGTTGTTAGGTTAATGGAAGGATTTATTGCAGACACAATGGCAGCAACCTCCATCAAACGATTACATATGACTGGATGTCCATTAAGATAAAGCCAAGATTTTTCCGCCACACTTAGTGCAATAGACTGACCTCTTTTGTCCTCATTTCCTTTTCCTGAAATAAATATGAGAGGAAAAAAGGCTGTTATTTCAAGTTTATCAAAAGACAATTATTTATTTTATGTTGGTCACAGATTGTGCCAGTCAGAATTGAACTTTCTGTATTTTGTATCCAATTAAATTATTAGAATGGTTAATATTTTATTGGAGAGAGAATGAATATGTACTCACAGATGTCATTTTAAAACGTGCAAAACAATTTTGTTTACAGGTTATAGGGAACACATGAGTATATCAGAAGCAAACAGTATTCGTGACTTAATATTCATTTTGAAGGATTTTAACTAGTTACAAAAACCCCTTTTTTCTTTTTTACGCACATATAAGGTAACCTTCCAGCTCTAATACCTATCTCATAATTACTGAGAAACTGTGCGACATTCATATACACTCTCTCCTAATATCAACCTATCTATTATCATTGCTAAAAAAAGTGACTTTTAAATTGTATTTGTTGAAACAATGAGTGGATCTAATAGATGTCTTTGGTTTTACGATGGTTGCCATTTTACGATTTGAAAATACAATTCATTGTAAAAAAAAACAATTTGAATGGGAATATTTAAACACTTTAGGTAGGTGGACGGATGGTTGTGTGGTAAATCACTCAACTGTCGACCTGAGAGTCACTGGTTAGATCTTGAGTGAGGACCAATGGATATTTCAGGTCATGGCTTATGTCCCCGCTATGTCTTCCATGGTGCTTCCATGGCCATTGCACTATCAGCTATGGCGGGAATGAAAGAAGGGAACTGCAAAAACCATCCCATTAGTGGTTTAGTGAGTTCATCTCATCCTACTGGGACCTCACTCACAAACACTTTAGGTATCATATTTAATTTACAGAAAATATTGTAAATTTTTCAATTTTTAAAGCAGCATTAATATGGGCATCAAAAAAGACATGACTTTATAATAATAGACTAGCTATACCCAGGGTTGTTAGTATCGAAGTATCAGTATCGGCCGATACAGTATCGGCGATACTTTTTTAGTATTGGTTGCTGTATTGCAGATCCTTTTTGTATCAAGTATTGATCTGTGTATCGCCAATACATTTTAAACCGAAAATTTTCTATACTCGTTACCGATACTTTTCTATTGCCACTATTTGGAGAAAAAAAATAGCGATTTTAATACATTGTCGTCTACATAAATTCAATCTCTACAAGTAGCCATCAACCCTACCAATATTAACACCACCCAACTCCCCACCAATACAACCACGGTCGGCGAGTTGAAGAAAAACTGTAGTTTTAATCTTCTTTTGAAGTTTTTGCGCGCCGACGTCTATAAATGTTATTCTTATATTCTTTCATTCATTAACTTTCTTTCTGTCAACTTTTTGTTCAATGTTTTAATGAACCAGGTCATATTTTAGTTTCAGTTTTTTTTTCGTTTTTTCTGTAATAATTTTAGCTTTCGTCTAGTTTTAGTCTTGCTTCTAATTTTAGTTTTAGTTTTCGTTGACAAAAAGTCAACATTTTCGTTAAAGAAGGTTTTCGTGAACGAAAGCAACACTATATTTTAGTTTCAGTTTTTGTTTCGTTTTTTCTGTAATAATTTCAGTTTTCGTCTAGTTTTAGTCTTGCTTCTAATTTTAGTTTTAGTTCTCATTGACGAAAATTCAACATTTTCGTTAACGAAGGTTTTAGTTTTTGTCAACGAAAACAACACTAACACACACACACACACACATATATATGTATATATTGTAAGTGTTTATAAGTTATATAGCAATAAATTATATACCGTACTGTATGCTTGTGTGTATGTATGTTAATTGAGTTGTTAATTCATTTGTGCTTATTTATATTTATAGCCTACAGCTGTTTTTATTTATTGATTCATTTTTTTTAGTATTTACTACATTTTATTAAAAATAATTAATTGAATGGTATTAAATTCTAAAACTATGTGTAAGTAAGTAGTAGTAAAGTAAAGTTCCCTTAACCCTAACGGGTCATCGGGACAGATGAAGTGTAGAATTTCACTCATCTGTTTCTATAACCTCGGCATATGAAGGGGTTGTGTGGTTAGCACAACGCCCAGCCGCCTTTACTCCCCCGACTTAAAGTCAGGTACCCATTTAAAGCTGGGTGGACTTGGGGACTATCACCAGGACCTGAAAAAATCCCAAGGTTCTAACTGAGATTCGAACCCGGGACCCTTCGGTCGACAGTCGAGCGTTCTACACCGCACGACCACCCGTCCCCAAAACTATGTGTAATGAAATTTGAAAACCATGTAATAAAACAATTGAAAACCGTGTAATAAAACAATATCATATAATTAAGACATATATTATTAAATAATATGCTGAGTTCAGCAAACAATACAATTTTGGGTGGTTAAAAACAAGTAATTGAATATAAATACATGAACATAAACAAATTAAAAAAAGACCCAAAAGTAAAAAAATTGCATTTTTCTCAAGTTTTTAAAGAGCCACTGAAATGCTCTATTGTCCCCGTTTTGTCTGTCTGTCTGTCCGTCATCACCCTAGATCTCAACAACCATAAGTCCTAGACCCATGATGTATTTATCATTTTGTAGGTCTTGGCCTGCCATGTGTGCAGCAAAAGTTCATTTCGCGATCTGACCTATGAGGGCCGTAAAAGGGGGCTTATAAAGTACCATTTTTTACTATATAATCTATATTAACAATGGAGCGCCCTAGATCTCAGCAACCATAAGTCCTAGACCCATGATGTATATATTATTTTGTAGGTCTTGGCCTGCCATGTGTACATCAAAAGTGCATTTCGCGATAGGACCTCTGAGGGCCGTAAAAGAAGCTTATAAAGTACCGTTTTTTACTATATAAGCTATATTAACAATGGAGCGCCCTATATCTCAGCAACCATAAGTCCTAGACTAATGATATATATATATCATTTCGTAGGTCTTGGCCTGCCAAGTGTACATCAAAAGTCCATTTCGCAATCTTATGTACTGTTTTTGCTTATATTTTAAATATAAATAATAAAAGCTAATCAAAGGGGCGTAATCATTATTTATTTTTGTAATAGTTATTCAACATGATTACTTCCATCTCTAAATTTTATCAAAATTTGTGCGCGTGGAGCAATATTTATGGCTGTAACCCAAAAAAAAAAAAATACGGATTTCGTCTGCGAAAATGCTCTAAAATGTTCTTTGTCCGAAACGGAAAAGACTTAAATTGCTTGTTTGTTTCAAGATTATGGTATTTGATTAGGCCGCCGTTTAACATCGAAAGAGCCGCAACTCCACATCGAAAGAGCCGCATGCGGCTCACGAGCCGCAGGTTGCCGACGCCTGTTCTAGGCTAAGCAATGATCATTTTGAAATGATGGTCTTCTTACGTGCTGCCAAATGGTGAAGTGATTAGCATTAAAATTGTGCTTTGACGTTGTATTTTTTAATTTTTTTAAAAACCTGAGAAACTTGCACTCATTATATTTTAAATAAAAACATATTGTTGTTCTCAAAAGTATCGGAATTGTATCTGTATCGATTTAGGCGATACATTTTTACTTAAGTATTTGTATTGGTACTGGCGATACTATTTTCATCAAGTATTGGTATCGGTATTGACGATATAATTTAAGAGTATCGTTAACAACCCTGGCTATACCCAGCAAAAAAAAAAAAAAAGTTAAGTTCCCTTAACCCTCGCGGGCCATCTGGGCAGATGAAGTGTAGAATTCCCAGCTTATGAAGGGATTGTGTGGTTAGCACAAAGCCCAGCCGCCTTTACTTCACGAACTTAAGTCAGGTACTCATTTAAAGCTGGGTGGACTTGTGGAACGACTTTAAAATTTCCCACGGTTCTCACAGAGGATCAAACCCAGGACTCTCAGGTTGACAGTCGAGTATCTACACCACTCGGCCATCCATCCCACTATACCTTTGCTTAAATGTTTCGGGTTTTTTTTTTTTTTAATTTAACGTTAAAAGAAAATTATTCTATCCTGAATGTGTTATTACATTTTATTTCACAAATACAGACTATCAATTATTCTATCCTGAATGTGTTATTACATTTTATTTCACAAATACAGACTATCAATTATTCTATCCTGAATGTGTTATTACATTTTATTTCACAAATACAGACCATCAATTATTCTATCCTGAATGTGTTATTACATTTTATTTCACAAAAACAGACTATCAATTATATTTTTTTTTTTACTTTTCACATTTCCCTTAATCAGTTCACTCCATAGAATCTATGGTTTTTTTTTATATTGACAAAATACAGTAATACTTGTTTTGAAATAAAATCTTTAAATAATAATAAAAAAAGAAGAAATATTTCAGTTAATAAAAAAAAAAGTATTTAATGCATGTTTGAACCACAACCAAAACCCAAAAACCGTTAAAAGATTTGCATGTTATTATTCTATTACAGAGGTTTTCCACCTTTTTTATGCTGCAGACCCCACAGACATTTCAAGCCTAGGTGGCGGACCCCCATAGCCCAAGGCGCCCTGGCCTCAACTTTTCGTACCTCGGGTTGGGCCAGAATACGTCTTAAGTTTGCAGATGCAATATACTTAAATTCTGCTAAACTGTAGGCCTAGTCTAAATTACACGCAAAACATGTAAAAGTCATTTCACATATGAAATAGCTATCTATCCAAAACATGAAACAATCACCGATTTATTCTACTTGTATGTCTGGTAAACAATTTTCTGTTCAGTGGTAAGGTTGTGCTTGCTTTGCACTACAGCAAGATCTTCATTCACGTCCTTCGGTGCTGCTTGTTTCCTTCGTGCGACTAAACCAGACTTACGACCAGTCATCGAAGTAGCGCCGTCCGTACACATGCCAACACATTGTGTCCAGGCCAGTCCTGATTCTTCAAAAAATTCATCAGTTACACGGAAAGGTTCAAGGTTGTGCACCGCGGCAGCAACTCGCAGAACAAACATTTTGCACAACTTCACTTTCCCAGCAGTATCGAACATAAACCAACATTCAGGCTGCATTTAATATCTGTGCTTTCGTGAAGCTGAATTGCGAATCTGATATGCTGAAGCAGGCCCGTAGCCAGGTCAAAGTAAGCAGGGGGCACCAATACCCAGCAAGGGGGCACCTTTACTTTTTCTTTATTTTGTCATCTTTTTTTCTTTTTTAAGCTGGGGGGGCACTCCATACCTAGGGGGGCCCAGTGCCCCCCCCTTGGCTACGGGGCTGTGCTGAAGGTGTGCAATCAGTTTATCAGACAGTTCAAATATATCACTTTCTGCCTCTCAAAGTATTCCTTCACTTTACTGGCAAGTTTCGAATGCACTGTGGTCAAATAGCGCCTAAATTTTTCAGGCTTCATCGCATCGCTCGATGTTTGCAACACACGACACAAAGAGATTGGTCAGCATCTGTTACCACTGCGGTGAAGCCGATTGGTATATATTCTGGATTGTACTTGTGCGGTTTTCTTTTTAGTTCGTCTTTGGCTGCTTGATCATCAGAATCTTCCAGGTTTTGGTCAATTTTCCTCTTTACAAATTTGTCCATGCTACTAGCCATGGACAGTTTACATTTACAAATATTGATAAACAAATGACCAAAAACAGTTTAGCCCCTTTGACTCAGATCTCACAGGGAAAAAAATTAGAGACAAAGTTTCAGAGTAGAGAGAGTTAGAGTAGGTAATTATCTGTAAAAATATTTCACATTCTGATGACGAAAACTCACATTTTAAAATTAAATCGACTGCTAAGATAAAAAAAATACAAATCTTAACAAATATATTGAATTGTTTATTAACATTTTAAAAAAGTATTTGTCACATAAGCAAGTCATACGACAACAGACTAGAACAATGTGTTCATGCATATCAAAAAGTTTTGTCTAAGATTATTTCCAGGCCAATCTAGGCTTATAATAATTGTAACCACTGATTAACCAAACTAGTTATCAACAATACACAAGCTTGCTCAGATCCAAGCAATACTTTATACGAGAAAAATCACTACTTTCCTTGACTTGCCCACGGACCCCTTTACAGATCCTAGCGGACCCCCAGGGGTTCGCGGACCACAGGTTGAATACCTCTGTTCTATTACACTACGCTTTTAATGTTCAAAATATTAGACAATTTCGGAAAATACTTTACAAAAATAATTAAGTCAACTTTCAAACATTACTTTGAATTCTTGAAATTTAATCACTCCAATAGACAAAGGCCATTTTTTTAAAAACATATTTTTTCATTCTCACAAATGAAGGCTATCAAATACATTTTGTTAGCATTAAAGAGCGGCAGAGAAATACATAAACTTTGTTTACAATAATTAAGGCATCAATTGTACTTTTATATGAATATTTTGAATCTGTTCAATATTTTCACTAATAAAAAAACATGCATTTAAAAGAATTGGTTGTTTTATTTTGTGATAATTTTTGAGCACTGTATTAGGAATAGTTGATAGTTCTTCAAACTTGTCAGCCATTATTTTTCTTTTGGTGACATCAGAGGCATGCTAAATCATTTGTTACAAATTTTAATTGCAGATCTTTCCTAAAGTGCTGACATAAATTATTATAATACATTATATTTTTATATATAATACAAACAAATAATTACCATGCCATGTGATTTCTGCAGTATCTGTTCCATCTTCTCCAAAAATAACCCATGCATGATCTTCAGATAGTGACAAATGGATGTCATCTCTACCAAGCAATTGAGCCGCAGCAACAACACCGAAAGCAACCCCAAAACAGTCTAGTTTATTACCTGAAAAGTAAAAATATTTAATAATATTTCACATTTAATAATAAAACAGAGTTCCTTAAGAAAGAAGGCAGAGCCATTAGGATTTACTTAATTATTTAGTAAGAGAATAATTTAGTCATATAATGAGACCACCAGTAAACTCTTGGCTAAATACAGTACACTCTTGACTATCTGGCTTGACATAAAATAACTGCAGTTAGTAATAAGGCTATGTCAACGAAAAAAAAGCCAGCAGGGACCGAATACTTCCGGTCAGCATCAAAGTTTACTTCGAGAAGACATGCTTCTATCACCCTCCAATTAAAATAGGCTGTTATCGTATATACAAATGTTAAGTTTTGAATTTATCATCTTTAACTCAATATAACTGAATTGGAAAATAAATATTAAAATGTATATATGCAATGTGTCTGATTTTTTATTTCATTTTTATTGAATTGCTAATGTTATCCAACTAGACACTAATTACAGCACATGATTTTTAAACAATATAAATAGTGGGCATAATGTATAAGAAGAAAATCATGTCATTATTTGACTATGTCAATTTTTTCCTAATTAGTTATTAACTATTCATTTTGATTTATTAAATCAGCTTTATTCAACAAAATATATTTTATTTAAAAAAAATAATGGCCAAAGGGAAATAAAAACACTGGATTGATCGATAAGCTCAAAATTCATAATCATGCTCGAGATGTTCCTAAACGAATGGTAAACAACAAAGGTACAAAAGCAATATATAAGGCAACACCCAATGAGAAAAGACCTAAAGGCAGACCAAGAAGATCTCTGGCAGCTAGCAAACTAAGATCCAATAGAACTAAGTATTCAGAGGAAAATGGAGATGGATTGGCCACTCACTCAGGAAGCCTCCAGAAGACATCACGAAAATGGCTCTGCAGTGTAATCTCCAAGGCCAGAGAAAGGTTGGCCAACCAAAGACCACTTGGAGAAGGTCTTGCAAACAAGAGATGAAAAGTTGCAACCAACCATAGGGGCATGCCAATACAGAGTGTGCTGGAGAGTGACTGCAGAGGCCCTTTGTTCCACAAGGAGTTAAAGAATTAAGTCAATCATACATGATTGACAGATTTCAGTAACCTATTATCGATAACAGTATTATAAAAAAGACCAAAAACAATAAAGCACCAGGAGAAGAAATACACAGGATGGTCAATAAAATATGAAAAGAAGAGATAATGCCAACAGAATGGGAAACAGCCTTAATAGTTCCGCTCCTCAAGAAAGGTTCGAAACTTAATTGCAACAACTACAGAGGAATCTCACTTCTTAATACCGTTTACAAAGTACTAACAAAAATAATTGCCTGCAGAATAGGGAATTTCAGTGAAACAGTATTAGGTGACTATCAATGTGGTTTTAGACCTAACAGAGCAACCACAGACCAGGCTTGCGGAGCCGCCAAATTTTTTTCCGGCTCCGGCTCACACAAATTTGACGGCTCTGGCTCCCTATTAAGATAGTATCACACGAGACAAAAATTTTTGTAATTGCGCCACGCAAACATGCCGCTGATAAAAAAGTTATGCAAATTTTGTCGCGTTCACCCCCCATAGCAGGCCCGTAGCGTGCGGGGGAGGACCAGGGGGGCCGGGGCCCCCCTGCATTTTGTCTGGCCCCCTCTGCTTATTTGTTCTACTTAGTAAAATGTATTACCTGCCCCCTGCTGTAGAATTTTCACGCTACGGGGCTGCCCCATAGTCAGGTACTTGAAAATATAAGCATGTCGGTTTTACTAAAAACAAACCATTTCAGTGCATCCAGAATCATATCATTATTTTCGACCGAGGTTTCACTAGTCACCATTTTCATAAGTAATAAGTAATTTCAATGATCAAATTAGCAAATAGTAAAATGATACATTATTTAAAATATTTTAAAGACTTCAGTATTTATATTTATAAATTTGAAGTGTGACTATTCGGACCTGGGTACCAATAAACTCCGATTTTTATTCGGACCCCGTCCCAATCAAGTCTGATTGTTATTCGGACCCGTGGCAAATATGCACTTAGCTTAGCTATACATAAACTTTATTATTGTTTTTTTTTATAATTGTTTGAATTGTATGATTTAATCGTTACTCAGTGTCTAGGGTTCCACTAAGCGGACTCTGTATTATTATTTTTTCGGGATCCGTCTAATAAAGTTTAAATATAGCTAAGCTTAGTGCATATTTGCCACGGGTCTGAATAACAATCGGATTTTATTGGGACCCGGGTCCGTATAGCCACATCCTTATAAATTTATCTACTCTATTTAAGATATTCTGTTTATAATAAAATTGTTAAATACAGAAAGCGACCATTTTGTTTATAGTCTATTACAAATTCGCGTGAAAATTCTACAGCAGGAGCCAGGCATTCTACAACAGGGGCCAGGCAATAGCTAAGCCCCCCTGGCCCCCACACATGCTACGGGCCTGATTCGCGGTCAAATAATAAAACGAAATGACGCGTTATATTTGTCGTCTTTAGTAAAAATTTATTTTAAATGATTGATACAATTATTCTATGAAATAAAACTGTTTTAACTTTATATATAACAAAATAACATGCCATTAAAAAAATTTCGGAGGGTAAACAAGATTTAAAACGAACACAAACGATTCCCCGTTAAAGAATTCTTGTGGTGATGTGCGTGCACGCTCGTGTGGTGCACGCTATCATTTTTAACGCTGTTACTGTTGTGGCTTTAGTAAAATAACATTTCAAATTGTAGGAGACAAACAATCAAACAAATTTGGAATTTTAAAGCTAAAAAAAAAAAATTCTGCTGTAAAAAAAAACATTTGGGAGCTGTGGAGCCGCCAGATTTTTCGGCTCCGGCTCCAGCAAAAAGTGGCGGCTCCCGGCTCCGCAAGCCTGCCACAGACCACATCTTTTCGAAACACTCTAGAAAAATGTTATGAACATAATATAATCTACACCAGCTTAACATAGATTTCAAGATGGCATATGAAAGCACCATAGAAAAAGTCATAAGAAACGCGCAGTTGGATAAGCGAGGAACTATAACATATTACCTCAGAAGTGAAAAAAAAAGTCTATGAACACAGGAACAATATTTACAGAACCCATCCAGTACCTTGCATATGCGGGTGATATAAAATTGATAGGAAAGCAAAGCAAGAATATAGCAAAAGCATTCATAGAATTAGAAACAGCAGCTCAGAAAGCAGGTTTAACAGTAAACGAATCAAAGACTCAATACATGCTATTACAAAGAAATGAAAAAGAAGGAAAAGAAAAATCATTCAAAATCAGTGATAGAGCATTTGAAAGAGTAGAAAACTTTAAATACCTAGGATCAACCATAAGTGAGAAAAATTATATAATGATCGAGATCAAATACAGATTAGAAGTAGGGAATAGAATATATTATACACTGCATAAAATACTGAAAAACAGACAAGTCTCCAGAAAACTTAAAAAAAAACCATAACAAAACAATGATCCAACCAGTAGTAACATATGGTAGTGAAACATGGACCATCAGCAAACAAGCAGAAAATATGCTTAACACTTGGGAAAGGAAAATATTTAGGAAAATATATGGGCCTGTTAAGGAAAATAACGAGTGGAGTAGAACCAATTCAGAACTGTACGAAGAACCTAATATAACAGCTGAAATCAAAATGAATAGATTGAGGTGGGTAGGGCAAATAGAAAGAATGGTAAACAACAAAGGTACAAAAGCAATATATAAGGCAACACCCAATGAGAAAAGACCTAAAGGCAGACCAAGAAGCAGATGGTTGGAGGAAGTGGAGAAAGACCTTAAAGCCATAGGAGTGAGAGAGTGGAGGAAGAAGACCATGGATCTGGAAAAGTGGAGAAGAGTAGTATGGCAGGTCAGAGCCCTAAATGGGCTGTAGAGCCAAAGGAATAAGATTATCGATAACGGCAACCATGAAAATGAAAGCTGGCTATCCGTAATTCTTGCCTGTATTATCTGTCTGCATTATTGTCTAAACACTGCCATCCTTTTTATTAATAACATTTTATGTTAATTTCTAATATTATCTTTGGTATAAAATTAGAGATGAGCACTAAGAACATTTTAAAGACACCTAAAGCCCTTCGACTTCTTATAGAGTCTCATAAAGAGAATGTGTTCCCCAGGTGCTTTAGATATTATGCTCTATCCATGGAGAATATAATTATACCAAAACTGCACAGTATCTGTCTGAATTTGCTAAGCCAGAAAGTAATTTTTATTCTTTACTTGTCAGCATCCAAAGGTTTAATGAACACATACAAAAATATAAACAGCCTGGGAACATTAATGTACATTTCATAGCTAAAGAATTTTAATTTAATATCATGGAAAAGCTTCCTGATTATGTGCTGCCAAAGATGCCCTCAGTATTATCCCCACTTAAAACAGGAACTGCTTTAGATTGCCTATTATGTGACAGAAAAAGACATAAATACTGAGCAGTTAAAATGAAATAAACAGTTAAGAATGGATTGTAGCTTTGAAAAAAGGAAGAAGCAAGATATTAAAAAATAATATAAGACAAAAAAAAGTAAACCAGTTACGAAACAGAAAGTTTCACAAATTTCTAAGTATGCAATGAAGGTTCAAACACTTCATGGCTCTGTAATGTCTCTTTCCATAACAAATAAGAAATCTTTTGGTGCTTTTCATAAAATTAGTCCAAAGAAAGATATTAAGCAGATAAGGGAAAAATCTTCTGAAGTCCCTTGACAGACCGAGCTTCAGCAAATCATGCAGCCATTGTAAAGCTAGGTGAACTATTTGAGCAAAAACTGTTAGAGCTTAACTTCCATCTGCATTCACTTGAAGTATTTGAAATGTTAAATCTCAGCATTTGTTTGATTTTTTTAATAAATACATTTAATTTAAATCATTTAAATGTGTTAACAGAACTAAATTTTAAAGCAAATAGAATGATTAATCATTGGTGAAAATTTGAGGTTGTTATATTAAACCGTTCAAAAGTTATATCAATTTAATTAAAATCACAAAATTCTGGTAAAAAAATTAAGTTTTTTCTATAGTAAAAAAAGAGCTAATAAATAGCACATAAAAGCTAATAACTCAACAACTGAAAGACCTAATCACATAAGGTTCTTTTTTAACCTTTTGTTAAGCTTTATCAATCTATATATGTTTTGGCACATAAATACATTTTGAAATTTGTATCCCAAGTATGAGACGTCTCGGTAAGAATAAAATCTCTTAGATCCTATAAACCACTAATGGGATGGTTTTTGCAATGCCCTTCTTTCATCCCCACAATAGCCGATTGTGCAATGACGATGGAGGGACTATGGGAGATATAGACTATAACCAGGACATGAAAAAAAATATCACCCACCTAAATGCAACAATTTTTAGGTTTTGTAGTGCCCATCCTTTATCCCTACCACAGCCAGGGGTGTAATGCCCATGGAGGCACAACAGGAAACATGGAGGGAACTCAACCATGACCTGAAAAATTTCCTTGGTCGTTGGAGATCGAACCAGGTACCCTCAGGTCGACAGTCGAGCATTTTACCGCACGACCATCCCCTTTTACCCAACAAATGGCTACCATGGAAACAGCACTAAAACTTTAATGTTTAGACCTATTTATAAAATATGTATTTTTAACAAAACAATGCAAGCAACTAGTAGATTGATCGAAGACCAAAGCGATGTAAATTTTTATATGAGTACTAGTATTCTGAATATTTCATGGACATGTACACTAGACAATACACTTACTAGTTTATATTAATAATAAAAATTTTTAACTTCTTTGATTGGCTGCTTATTTTGATCGCACAAATAACAAAAAAACATAAAAAATTAACCTCCGAAAAAAGATAAATAAAAAATTTAGTTGCATGTAAATATATATCTAAATATTTCGAGGACATACAGCCTTTTCATTAATTGCATGCATGAAAATTTTTGTAATTGTGAGCATAGCTTTTTCACGAATCAGTCCTTGAAATCAGTGGACATAGCATTGGCCAATATAATTCAAGCTACCATCTGTTAGCTTTTTATTGTTATATCATTGTTTGTTTTTTTTTTTTAATTTTTTTTTTACCTGTAAGAAAACTGTACAGTGATTGTAAATGAGCTTTATCCTTAAAACTACGAGATAAAGAACTCCAAATAACATCTGAAATTTTTTTTACTAATTCTCTGTTAGAATATCCACTCGGATATTTGGTTAAGTCAACTGATCCTTTGACAAGCGTTTCGAATTTTGTAAACAGCGCGTCCACGGTTGTAAAATCGACAACTGGAAATATTGGCCGCAGTAACTTTGAATCATCGTAAGAAGGGATCGCTCTGTTCAATGTCAAAGTATTTTCTATACAACCCAAGACAATTGATAAAAGAGCGAGATTCAGTTCTTCTGGACTTTCCAACTGTTCTCTGAAGAGATTAACAACACATGTTATATCAGTAAGCGGGAAATGTTTCTTGACTCGGTCTCTGAAGCACGCCATTTTAGATGCTGATGGTTATAATTGTTGTGGCTGGAGATGGGTTGAATGAGAGCGAGTTATTCAATGATTCGAATCAAACACTGTCCCAAATCAATCATCAAATCACAATTGAATACACACAACTTGACACAACCATAGATATATGATATATGCACACAACTAAAAAATCTAAAATTTAGTGGTTTTGGTTCGTTTACGTACTAAATGGTATGTCTATGGGTTTTGACAGTTTAGTATAGCTTAGAACTTAATTAAGGTTCCAGCGAGTCACCAGCAAAGTTTCGAATTTTGGCGATACCTGTTATTGGCTGTTATGACCGTCGTGCATATGTATCGTTGACATCGACGTCCGTCAGACTGCTAACAGTAATTGGGACATAAAAATATGGTGCGTATCATTTTCGGGCTTAGGGTGGGTGTAAAATGCTTGGAAAAACAAACGTATAATTTTTGTACAGTAAATTTAAAAAATCCAAACGCAGGGCCCCACTCAGGCGAGAGGCCTGGGGCGGTTGCCTCAATTGCTACCCTAAGGTTTGCTACTGCGTCCGTGGTACATCACAGACTATTGCAGTGTCTGCTACAGCAATATGAAGAAAAGAAGGACAAATATGGTAAAAAGGGTCAGGATATCAATAAATAAAATCTAAATTGAAAATGTTAAAAAAAAAATCAGCGATACTCGAGTCTTTTAAATATTTTCTTAAATTAAATCAAAGCAGCTGAATGTTTTAATGAAATTCCTGCATTGGTCTCATTGTTTAAGAATTAAAGCTGTTATTTATTAAATTATCTTTAAAAAGATCAGGCCCAATCAATATTGACGTCGGCTTTGAGGGAGGGGTGGCTGTTTGTTTTTTATTTAAGGTATATGAAACAAATATGGCATACAAGTTTAAAATACTATTGTATTTTGATATTTCTTGTCAATTTGACTTTTATTGCTTTTTTTATATTTATTTGCGTGTCCATTGTTAGCATAACAGGGTGTTATATGCCGACCACACCAGATTTATTGACGGCATATGATGCGTGTCTACTATACCTACACAACTGCGGTGTGAGTGTGCCTTCTACGTCTGCCGGGATGGCAGAAAAGGGTTTTAGCACTTGACCAGACCAGCAGGATGTGAGTACTGTAGAGAGCTGCACGTGGTTGTATTTTTTTTTCCAACCTCACCCGTTTGAGCATAATCTACCAAACCCTGTCAAAGTATAATCCATCCCCACCAGCCCCCGCCAGTGTCTGTTCCAACCCCACCCGTACAAACTCACGCCAGCTGAAATAAATATCACCTCATGACAACATGTTCAAACTAGTTAAATAGGTTGACTATAAATGAAATTGAAAACAGAATGAGCAACACATTTATATGAAACAAATAAAGACGCCATAGTAAACACAATTTAATATTTCAGACCATGTAAAAATAAAATGCTATCAACTCAACAGTATCATGGGCTAAATGATCGTCTCTCTTCAAGAAAACGTCCGGCTGAAAAAAAAATTTAAGTAGGTAAGTCTGATGTACCAGCAAGCGAATAACATTTCGTTACTGTTTCCATCAGTTCTAAAATTTCCATTACACACTACATCAATGTTCTCTCAACAGCGTAGAATTGTGCCGCCCCTTCTCCCTTTAGTATTCAGTGCAAACAATTCTATAATATTGGATGAGACTGGCTTAAACTGTGTCAAAACTGTCAAATCGTCAAATTTTATAAAGTCTGCTTCCTTTCCAACATTTTCAACGTGACGCGAAATAAATGGTCATAAATCTTTGGCTTACATTAATGGAGTAGTGTCGGTCAGCTCGGCTTTATCATATGACAGTAGGCCCTGCATGATTATTGTCTACTGATTAAGAATCCACTTATTGGTGTAATGCTTGTGCCCGGTGGTCGGGCTTTAAAAAACTTTAAAACCATCTGCAAATCAGTTGGTACCATCAAAGGACTGCCATGCTAAGAATGTGGTGCACCGTGTACAAATCACAAGACTGCCATGCTAAGAATGTGGTGCACCGTGTACAAATCACAAGACTGCCATGCTAAGAATGTGGTGCACCGTGTGCACATCACAAGTCTGCCATGCTAAGAATGTGGTGCACCGTATACACATCGGCCAGAATGGCAAGCCAAGGGTTTTTCCTGCCATCACAGACAGTGGGGGAGGTGTCGTGTACCTACTCCACCTGCCAGAAATCGCAAGCTACGACAATGTACTTGACTGGGACAGATTGACAGGGTGTTGTGTGTCGATCACATCAGTCACTACCATCAGCTGTGAATTTCATGGTCTCGGGTTATCGACCACTGTCGCAAAAAAAAAAAAGGCTGCTGTTTTTTTTTTTTTTTTTTAGCTTGGCCAAGAGATACCAAAGATTCTCCTTTAGATATATCATAGTATATATCGCCAGGACCAGAAAGTGACCCATCTCCCCTCCCCACCTCCCCCCCCCCCTGCAAAAAATACCTCTGCTCCGATACAAATGTAAACTAATCTTAACACCTTTTTATTTTAGCAGCAATTAAAAAAATATAATTTGTGTGGTTGTGAAGTGAAAATGATAGTTGGGAATGCAGTCATTTGTGGTGGAAGACCATTGGGATCTCCTAGCCAGTAAAAAAACAACAACACACCCTTTTATGCGATAGTGGTGGTACCATGATCGATGAGATAATACGAAGCCATGATTTTCACAACTGGCGGTGGTGATGGATATGGTCGACACAGTCTATCCCACTCAGGTAAACTGTCACAGCCTTCCAATTCTGTCTGAGGGGTTAGCTGTCAACAGTACACATATCAGGCTGGTCTAGCAAAGTGCTAAAACCTTTTCTCTTCAATGCCGGCAGGTGTAGCAGGCGCACTCACCCCGCAGCTCTGTAGGCACGGTAGACACGCACCAGCGTGGGAGGGGGGGACACTCTTTTTAAAAACAGTATTACATTTTTTTTCATAGAGGGGACATTTGAAAAAAAAATTACATATAATGCGCCCAGTTTGACAAGATTTCAAACAAATGCATGCTAAGCTGTTACTTCGCTGTGTGAAAACTCCATTATTGAGAAACAAATTCAACACATTAAGCTGGTGTGACAGGCACACAACATCATGTCGTGCTAGCAGTGGCGGCGCAAAAAATAAAACGATCCCGCAACGTTACTTTCTTTAAAAATAGTGCGTATTGACCTAAATGCATTAAAACTAGCGAAATATGACTTAAAAATTTTTTTTACATATTTTAGCAAATAAATACAACAGCGCATTTACATATTTTGATAATGATTACATGATTTATACAAAACAACAACAAAACAGAAAACCTGATCATTGGGAGGCAGCCCTGTAGCGTGAAAATTCTACAGCAGGGGCCAGGTATTCTACAGCAGGGGCTAGGCCAATAGAAGGGGCAGGAAATAAATGTTACTAAGTAGACCAAACAAGCAGAGAGGGCAAGACAAAACGCAGGGCCCCCCTGTCCTCCTGAACGTTACGTGCCTGTTGGGAGGGGGAGGCAAATGCCCCTCTGCCCTCCCCCGAAATTAAAGCCCGTGAAGTTATAGTTTAATCATAGGTGTGGTGTTTCAAATTCATCAGACAAATGGGGGCTTAATGGTTTTTTATTACACAAATACTAAATAATCCTAAACAATTTTTAGCTAATTGTAAATGTTAACATTTATTTTCATTTTTACTCACTTTGACAGGTTTTTTTTTATTGAGTTTCGGCTGTTTTCTTTAAAAACATCAAGCAAAACTGACAGTTGGTGACAAGCGCAGTCATTGAGAATTTCATTATCAAAACCTTTTAATTAAAAAAGAATATATTTTCTTAATAATTTTGAATTATAAAATAAGGAGGACAAAATAATGTAAAAACCTTGAAATCGGAGGGGGGGGGGGGGGCTTGCCCCTGTTCAAATGACGCCGTTGCCCCCCTTAAGACTGTACCTACCTTCCCAGCGGCGTAGCGTGGGTATCGGCCGCCTAGGGCGGAAGACGATTTTGCCGCCCTCTCATTTAGGTATTTCAATTTAATCTATACATTTTTGCACCCCCCCTAAAAAGTAATAAAAAGTGCCGCCCGGTGCGGACCGCACCCACCGCCCCCCCCCAGTACGCCACTGTACCTTCCATGTATGATGCCACCCATGAACAAAATCGAAATCGATTCACACCAAAATATTTCTAATAAAAATACAAATAAAATAAAAAAATGATTTTTAAACAGAGTCACTTTTATGAATTAATGATAGACCTACTATTCATTTACAAAATAAAGGTTTAACATATTAAACCGGAACACTTGTCAGGAGACCCAAGCCCAAAGGGGCGGCGTCACTTTCGAAATTTATTTTCTATTTTTATTATTTTGCTGCAAAACTGATGGCTATGGGGCAGAGTGCACCGTTGTTGTAGTTTGTCAGGGGCCCGAGAATTTCTGGCAGCGGTCATGAGCTACGCTAGTCAATCCATTCATTAAAAATAAAAATTGCCAATATGTGCAAATATTAGATCGTGTTTGAATGATTCAGACTCGACTCAGTGAATTTGATGTTTATGGCCTATAGCAACTCATGGCCAGGATTTTCTAGGGAAAAAAAGCTATTTTCACTGTTGAGTCATCATGATTCGAACATAATCGACTTTGTAGATACAATCTACCCGTTGGTGCCACAATGTACCATCCGACTCCCCCCCCCCCCAACAACACCCTTCCCTTTTTTTAAACTTTAAAAAAAATGAGGGACCATTTAAAAAAAAATTAAATAGGCCTATAATGCGCCCAGTTTGAAAAGATTTCAAACAAATGTTAAGTTTCAATGTGTGAACATACCATTATTGAGAAAGATATTCAACACTTTAAAATTTCAAAACTACCATAATGTGTCAAGTGTCAACGTAAAAAAGAAAGCAATAACAATTTGAACATCTTCGTTTTCCTGCCAATTAATAATTTCTCATAGTCACGAATACACGGAAGAAGCAAAATATGTAAACCATCTCAAAAAAGATTTTTTAGTGACAGAAAAAGAGTTTAATTTAAATAAATATTGTTTTCCACACTCTAAATATCTCGTAAAATGTATAATCTTTATGTCAACTTGAGTTCGACTTTGAATTACATTTTATTATTAGAACGTACACATTTTCTAGCTTGTATCCAAAGTCGTATATAGTTAAAGTTTCAACTCCTGCTTATTTCATACTTAATAGATTCATTTTCTAAATATCTATCATTGTTTTATTGGCTGAAATGCATTCAAATTTTTGTCCTCAACCAATGTTTCGCTTGGAAAACGTGTCATTTGAAAAAAAATGTTTTGGGAATTTCGCGGAACCATGTGAAAATAGAAAGAATGGAAAACAGAGGTCCAAAAGCCATATATAAGGCAACACCCAATGAGAAAAGGCCTAAGAGCAGACCAAGAAGCAGATAGAGGAAGTGGTGAAAGATCTTAAAGCCATAGGAGTGAGAGAGTGGAGGGAGAAGACCATGGATCGGGAAAAGTGGAGAAGAGTAGTATGGCAGGCCAGTGCCCTAAATGGGCTGTAGAGCCAAAGGAAGATCAAGAATTTAAGTGAAAAGCAGCGTCATAAGTCTAATAAATCACACAATGAACGTAAATCTATAAAAATGTCCCCGGTATAATTTTGTCTAGCAAATCTATGGATATTGGTTTTTCCATTTTCTTTGCCCTTGAGCAGACTTAAATTTTTTTTAAAAGTTAGTTAACAAAAATAGGCCTATCTCCAAATTGCGGTCCTCTCAAAGACTCGGAGCCTAGCCCCAACCCCGACAGCCACCCCCGAGAGCCGCCACTTGTGTTGCTAACAAGCAGTCAGATAGAATAGACGTGATAAACGTTTCCTTTGTTCAAACAAGTGTCTTTAATTTGTATGTACTTTTGTGAATCATTGACCAGTAGCTGTCATTGGTCGATACCATTCAAAAAATTGTAAACTGGCCCATGTATATAATATAAAAAAACAGCGCGAGATTAATAATAATGTCATAAAAGAACTGATCGCAACCAAAAAAAAGGGGGGGGTGGCTATTAATTCTTAGTCGCAAGGACATTGTTTCACTAATTAAAGCTGTGTTCCTTTAAATTTAGTAATGCACTGTGCAAACTTTTCGAGGTGAGTTTTAATTAATCTTTAACGCGGGGCCTCCTTATGCATGGTCCCTATTGTGAGGAAATGCTCTAATTGGTTTAAGCCAGCCCCGTAGCGTGAAAATTCTACATCAGGGGCCTTGCATTCTACAGCATGGGCCAGGCAATAGCGGGGGGGGGGGGCAGGTAATACATTTTAGTAAGCAGAGGGGGGGTCAGAAAACGCAGGGAGGGGGATGGCCCTGCCCCCCCCGCACGCTACAGGCCTGGTTTAAGCTGGCCATGTATGCAAATATTTTATCAAAACAAAGTATAGATGTTACGGCCAATGTTAGACCTTTTGGGCATTAGCCGTTTCCGACCGTCCAAATCTCGAAGCGACAATGTGAATATTTTACGAAAGAGATAACATCATCCAATTACGAATTTATTGAGTAGCCAACAATATTAAAGGGAAATAAATTTATTGCTAGAATTACAAAGATAATTGACCACTGGCATGGCCAGCTGCCTTATAGTTAAAAATGTTCTTGCATCAATTCTTGTAGAACCTATGAATACCTCATGACTAACAAGATGGTATAAGAAATGTGTAGGATAGGCCTACCTTCAAATAATCATAGATTTAAATTAATTAAAAAAAATTACATTACAAAAAAAAAAGATATTCCGACAGGGATCCCTTCAGCAATGGGGTCGTAGGTAGCCGCCTAGTTTGCCATCCTAGAATAGTGTAACCAGGGGCGCCGAGAGCCTACAAGGACCCCCGGGGCAGGACATCATTGCGGGCCCCTTAATAAACAATGAGTCGTGAAAAATTGACATGGTCGGGGCGGCCGGGCCCCCTTACAGATGCGGGCCCCATGCCCCTCTCGGCGTGCCTGAGTGTAACTAACGTTACTGGCGTCTGGAGTGGGCTCCTTCCCATGCCCAAAAGCAGCCCGTAGTCAAGGGGGACACTGGGGGGGTACCCCCCCCCCGCTAGGTGTGGAGTGTCCACCAGCTTAAAAAGAAGGAAAAGAGGAAAAAAATAAAGAAAAAGTAAAGGTGCCTCCTTGCTGGGTATTGGTGCCTCCCTGCTTACTTTGACCTGGCTACGGGCCTGCCCAAAAGACAACCCTGGAGTGGTGAAAATGCAGCCCCATTAGTCCCTCTAATAAATATTAGAGACAATGAACAAATATTCTAATAATATCCAAACAACATTTTTTGGGTCAAAATTTAATAATTAATGCAAATATGTTTAAGTTATTTTTTATAGCTTGTTCTATTTCTCCGTTCTGTTTGTTTTTATTTATTTGTAACTAAATTTTGTACTTGTTCTCATTTCGTGAAAATTCAAATTTGCTACATATGTAAATTTTACATAACAATAGTCTTTTTTAATAATTTATAGTCCATATATTAACATCTTTTAGAATTACAAAGATAATTCTTGTAAGCCTATATATAATATGCTAAGAATACAAAAGTTAAAACATAAATGAAATAGGTGCAATAATTTCACAGTTAAAAATCTTACATGTAACCGGCTTTTGTTCGTTAACTAAACTTCCGGTGTCAGCAAGTGCTGAGCACTGAAATGAACGCGAAAAGAAAGTGAATATCACAGCTGTATAATTTGTAAAATCATATATATATATATATATATTTAGCTATATATCTGTTCAGTCTAAAACGATTTTGTCTTCGGTAAGTTATAGGTGTGAAATAATTTTCATAAACGTAGACAATAGTTAAAAAATCAGCAACTTTCATGAATTTCCTACAAGTATAAAAAAGGCATATTAATAAGTTTGCTTTGGCTTATTATACTTAGTAAACATAGCTATTTTTTTGTTTACTTTTTGTGAATTAATAATATCAACATTGACCATGATTGTTTTAGTTTCATTAATTCAATGCTTTTCTGCTGTTGATTTTTAACAAATACTTGTTTTTTTACTTTGGGTGTTTAAAAAGTATTACTTTGTTCTCTGTCTAGTCTGTCTCTAAGTCTCAGAATAACATATTTCCAATTCAATAAGCATTAATTAAAGATAACTTGACAGTTTGAGTAACCAGGCTATGATATATTTAATCACTACAAGTCTAGACAGGGGTGGCCAAATGCGGCTCTTTGACTTTGAGCCATTTTTTAAATAGTTATTAGTAATACTAGTTTACTAGTTGAATAAACATTAACCGTGATTAACGTCAATGGCGACAATTAAATAAAAATGAAAACAAAAGAATCAGACACAATGCATAAATACATTTGTATATTTATAGTCAAATTCAACTTTATTTCATGGACATAGCCACAGCGTTTTAAATATTTATTATTGGCTCATGTAATGCCCACGAAAATTATCATGGACTTACTTCATGAAAAGGCCATGCCCATGAAAGTTTTCGGAGACACAGTTCATAAAAAAAGTTATGTCCACGAAATATTCCAAGATTTACATATGTGCTGTTACATGCAACTAAAGTTTGAATTTATTTTTATATAGGCCTACATAGAAAAAAATTCAGACTGATTAAAAAAATTACATTTATTTGTTATCTAGTTATGTAATAGTACATATTTATTTGTCAACCTTTTTTAAGAGACAAGATTTTTTTTTTGAATAAACAAAATAAGTTGCCAATTTATTAATTAGTAAATTTAAAGTAAATGTATAGTAAATGTAAAGTGTAGTTTTTTTTGTTTAATAATAAGTCAGTGTACTGTGCACATGTCCATGAAATATTTATAACACTGGTTCTGATAACAAAAATGTATGTGGCTTCGGCCTTTGACCAATCTACTAATTTCTACCTAGTGACACTAGTAATGTTGTTTTTGTTATTAATACATATTTTATAAATATTAACTGTATTAGTGCAGTAATATTATAAGATTGATATTTGCCATATGTAGTTTCCTTTAGAGATGTCAGTATTGCCCTTTGCTCAATTTTTGTACAGAATTGATCAGTCCAGTTATTTCCCTTTGGTTTTTATGAAATATTTTTTGTTGAATAGAGTTGATATAATAAATCAAAATGAATAGTTAATAGCTAATTAAGCTAATCGTACTATCACGACACGCGTTGGGAGCAGCGTGTCGAGGAAACGGACACTCGAACAGGGTCTCCCACAGGGCTCGGCCCTCAGCTGTACATTGTTCCTAGCTTTCATCAATGACCTGCCTGAGTTTCTGGGTTGTAAAAGCCTATTGTATGCCGACGATTTAGCGATCTGGAAGACCGGAAAGAGTGCCTCAGTCCTTGAGAGAGCACTCCAGAAGGACCTGACTACAGTCGGCTGTTATACTAGGATGTGGAGGCTAGAGATTAACGTCTCGAAGACCGTCTACTCGCTGTTTACTATGGGCACGAGTATCCTTAAGGAGCCATTTAGACTGGAGAGGTAGAGGGTGAGGTTCTTGCCTGGAACCTAAGCCCAAGTACCTGGGAGTTACACTGACAGAAAGCTTACTCTCTGCACACATCTTTCGGAAGTTGCCCGCTGCGCCTGATAGACTGAACATTGTCAAGAAGTTGGCGAGCACCGTCCTGGGGAGCTCGAGCAGATGTCCTGAGGTCACTGTACATGGGTGCAGTAAGGTCTCAGATAGATTACAGCCAGGTTGTGCAAGTCTATGGGTCTAAGTCCTCTTTAGAGGCCCTAGATGTTGTACAAAACCAGGCCTCCCGGCTGATCACAGGCACTTTTCGAACGGCGCCCACAGCAGCGGTGGAAATCATGGCAAATGTGCCACCTCTGGGTATCCGTAGAGAGCAGGCGTTATAACCGCGTCGAGCGGTTTAAGCTGCAGGAGGAGACATCTGTCCTAAGGGAGATGGTCGATGGCTGGGTGGAAAGGAAGGCTCTCGATGCAGTCTTTGGTGCACCACGCGATGAGACTTGCCTCCGAGATCAAGCTGCCGACTGACCGCCTAATGCTAGAGACAGTCTCTAGGGTCCCTCCTGGCGAGGCTTTCTACATGCCCGAGGTACGCACGACCCTGGTTGAAACCAATACTGGGAACGAAAGGATCGCCGAACCATCACGGATGTGGCTATGGAGATGATTGGAACCATTCAGGGAACGCATACTGGCCTATACATACGAAGCCAGAACGGCGAAATGAAAGGGCAGAGCATGCCAAGGAATAGCCAGTCGACAGATTTGCAAGGGGAGTGCAAGAAAGAGCCAGAGGCAGCACGTATGAGCTCGGACAATCGAAAGTGGTCTCGGGTTGGGCTCATGGGGTGAACGGAGTCTACGAAAGTTCTAGAGCGGGCAAAACGAGTGCAGAGCTCAGGGGTCGAGAGGGCAATTGCCAGTTCGTACTGGGCATTGTCCTAGGCGCGACTTTGGGAGGTGAGGCCCAAGTGACACTTGCAGCCTGCAGGGAAGGGAGGAAACGTGGATCATTTGTTGAGGTCCGGACTGGCGGACACAGGGGGACCACGGAGGGCCAGGCCATCAATAAAAGCTAATTAAGAAAAATTATCATATAGCCAAACAATGACATGATTTTCTTCTCATACCCAGTATGAGTGTCTAGGGATAACATTAATGACAATTCATTTAAATGAGATAAATCAGACACATTGCATAAATACATTTTATATTTATTATCAAATTTAGTTCTATTGAAAAAAAGATGATAAAACCAAAACATAACAACTGTATCTACAATAGCCTATATTAATCACAGGCTGATGGAAGCACATCTTCTCAGAGTAAACAAATAGACAATGGTGATGACCGGAAATATCCTCTTTCAGATGGCTTTTTTTTTTCATGAACATAGCCTTTTTACTAACTGCGTCCTCAAAAGTTTTTGTAGGCATATTTATTATATAAATAATGTAATTATTTTAATATTTAAATTTTATTATATTTACAAGGGTGATGCTCTTTAAAATATTATATATATAAAAACCAGATTATGACCCCATTGATCTCATGCGTGATCACTCCTGCTATAGACTATAAAATAATACTATGCCCATACAACAGAAGTACAGTGTACACTACCTTCAGAAGCCAACTATCAGGGATTTTAAGGAGGGAATATGTAAAGAATCATCAATATTTTTATATTAGATATTTGATAAAAAACAACATAATTTCAAATAATGAGAAGCTGAAAAATCAGTTGAGTTTTACATTTAACCATTTCCAAAACTGCATGGATTATCCTTCTTGCTCATACAGATTCAAAGTTATGAGATTTTTAGTGTTTGAAAAGACTTGTTAAAAAAGGGTTCAACTTCAACATTTTTGACCAAAAACTTCAATTTTTACATTAAAAACTTTTAAGCCATTTGAGTATATTAGACATTTCTGTAATACATTCAAATTAAAAATATGATTTATCCAATTTCAAATGTTCCTTACAGTGAGCATACAATGGAGGGGAGGCGGACTAAGTTTAAATTTTCCCCTCTACCTCCCTCCCTACTCCCTCCCTTCCTTTCTCTTTACTTCCCTCCCTTTCTCTCTCCCTCTCTCTCCAACCCTCCCTCTCCCTTTATCTCCCTCCCTTTCCCTCCCTCCTTCTCTCCCCCTCCCCTTCCCCCCTTCTTCCCTCTCCCTCCCTCTCTCTCTCTCGCTCTCTCTCGCTCTCCGTCTCTCTCTCTCTCTCTATATATATATATATATATATATATAAATACTTATTATTATGGCTTCACACTTCTTCTAAAATCCTTATTCATTCCTTTAACTTCCTCAAGCTGTACAAATAGGGAAGCATGAAAAAACATCAACAATTCTTTGCAGACACGATACAGCACCAGCGCGCAAGTTCTATTCGATCATCGGGAAATGACGTCACAGAGGAATTTTTATTTATGGCGCCGTCGAGATTACTTTTATATAGCAAAATACTAAAATAAAAAAAAATTAATTACAATTAAACTACCCATCCAGATGAAACAAAACATGTCCTATAACCTTCCCCATGTAACTATGTGTATGTTTAACAAATTTCACGTTATTTGGTTTTCTGGATCTTGAGTTATAAAGGAACAGACAGACAGACAACAAATGCGTCTTATAAGTATAGAGATATATCTATACTCCCATTTCTCCCATCCTCTCTCCCTCTCTCCTTCCCTCCCCTCTCTCTCCCTCCCTAACCCCTCTCTCCCTCCCTTCTTTCTCCCCCCTCCCCTCTCCACCTCTCTCCCTCTTCCTCCCTCCCTCATTCCCTCTCTCCCTCCCTGCCCCCTCACTCTTTCTCTCTCCCTCCCTCTCTCCCTCCCTCCCCTCTCTCCCTCCCTACCCCCTCTCTCCCTCCCTTCCCTTTCTCTCTCCCTCCCTCTGCCATCTTCCTTTCTCTCTCCTACCTCTCTCCCCCTCCTTATCTCCCCCTGTCCACCCTCCCTCCCCTCTCTCCCTCCCTCCCTCCCCTCCTACCCTCCTCTCCCTCTCTCCCCCTGCTCACCCTCTCTCTTTCTTTATCTCTCCCTCTCTCTCCCTCTCTCTCTCTCTATATATATATATATATATATATATGTATGTATATATATATATATATATATAAATACTTATTATTATGGCTTCACACTTCTTCTAAAATCCTTCTTCATTCCTTTAACTTCCTCAAGCTGTACAAATAGGGAAGCATGAAAAAACATCAACAATTCTTTGCAGCACAAAGACACAATACAGCACCAGCGCATTCGATCATTGGGAAATGATGTCACAGAGGAATTTTATCTATGGCGCCGTGGAGATTACTTTAATATAGTAAAATACTAAAATAAAAAAAAATTAATTACAAATAAACTACCCATCCAGATGAAACGAAACCTGTCCTATAACCTTCCCCATGTAATTATGTGTATGTGTAACAAATTTCACGTTTTTTGGTTGTCTGGATCTTGAGTTATAAGGGAACAGACAGACAGACAGACAACAAATGCGTCAATTTAAGAACTATTTATATATATATATAATTTTATTAACATTTTTTAAATAGATTAGTAAAAAAAAACAAAGAGTTATATTGTTTATCAGAATTTTTTTTATTTTACAGGACCCCCCCCCAGTTAGTTTTTTTTTTTTGTCAGAAAATAACCTAACACCATTTAATATAAACACTAGTACCTGGTAGTCATATTAAGAAAAACACTCTTCTTATCCTCATCAGACACTGGCCCTAGTATAATCAACTGATAATGCTGGGCAACAAATTTAAACTTTTTCTCTTAGGCAGAAATGAATTGAGGTGTCACTAAAGGAATTTAGGATGATGATTCCTAACATGATACCCATTTTTTTCTATCACATAGCATTTATGTGGACAAATTATATGAAAATATGTACAATAAACGAATAAATCATAAAGTATTTTTCTACCTTACACATCTTAGAAAGTCTTGAAACCTTAAGTCTTTTAGATTTTTTTACCTTTTTTTATAATGTCCAACAAACATCACTGGATTCCATTTACCTTGTTATCTTCTCTCCATTATGCTAATTTTCTAATAAAACTGTTCACCATTCCCATCACTAACATGTCCAAGATTGTCTGGAAATGCGAATGAAGAAAATGAATATTCAGTGACATGTTACTTTTCTTCTTCTTCTTCCTTTGGCTCTACAGCCCATTTAAGGCACTGGCCTGTCATACTACTCTTCTCCACTTTTCCAGATCCATGGTCTTCTTCCTCCACTCCTATGGCTTTAAGGTCTTTCTCCACTTCCTCCAACCATCTGCTTCTTGGTATGCCTTTGGGCCTTTTCTACTTAGGTGTTGCCTTTTATATTGTTTTTGGACCTCTGTTGTTTTCCATTCTTTCTATGTGCCCTACCCACCTCAATCTATTCATTTTGATTTCAGCTGTTATATTTGGTTCTTCGTACAGTTCTTACAGCTCTGAATTGGTTCTACTTCTCCACTCGTTATTGTCCTTTACTGGCCCATATATTTTCCTAAATATTTTACTTTCCCAAGTGTTTAGCCTATTTTCTGCTTGTTTGCTGATGGTCCATGTTACGTTCCCATATGATCATTGTCTTGTATATGGTTTTTTTAAGTTTTCTGGAGATCTGTCTGTTTTTCAGTATTGTTATATATTCTGTTCCCTACTTCTATTCTGTTTTTGATCTCTATCATTATATCATTTTTCTCACTTATGGTTGATCCCAGGTATTTAAAGTTTTCTACTCTTTCAAATGCTCTATCACTGATTTTCAATGATTTTTCATTTCTTTGTAATAGCATGTATTAAGTCTTTGATTCATTTACTGTTAAACCTGCTTTCTGAGCTGCTGTTTCTAATTCTATGTTATGCTTTTGCTATATCCTTGCTTTGCTTTCCTATCAATGTTATATCATCAGCATATGCAAGGTACTGGATGGGTTCTGTAAATATTGTTCCTGTTTTCATAGACTTTGTTTTTCACTTCTGAGGTAATGTGTTATAGTTCCTCGCTTATCCAACTGGACGTTTCTTATGACTTTTTCTAGGGTTAAGTTGAATAGTATGCATGAAAGGGAGTTCCTTGTCAAAGTCCTTGGTTTACTTTAAATTCTCTTGAGCTTTCCCCTTGTATTTTCACTTTGCTTCTTTAATGTCATATGTACTAGTCTAATGAGCTTGTTGGGGATACACAACTCCTGCAATGTTTTGTAAAGATAATGTCATATGCCATCTTGAAATCTATGTAAAGCTGGTGTAGGTGTATATACACTGTATATATCTGTTCTTAACATTTTTCTAGAGTGTTTCGAAGATGTGGTCTGTGGTTGCTCTGTTAGGCCTGAAACCACATTGACAGTCACCTAATACTGTTTTACTGAAATTCCCGTATTCTGCAGGCAATTATTTTTGTTAGTATTTTATAAACGGTGTTGACAAGTTAGTCTCCTCTGTAGTTGTTGCAATTAAGTTTCAAACCTTTCTTGTAGAGTGGAACTATTAAGGCTGTTTCCCATTCTGTTGGCATTATCTCTTCTTTCCATATTTTATTGACCATCCTGTGTATTTCTAGGTGTAGTGTGCGTCCTCCATATTTGAGTAACTCAGCATTTTTATAAGGAGGTCGCCTGATTTGCTAAGACACATGTGAGATCTTGCTTGAATGCCGTTGCTTTCCTCTTCGATGGCCATGTACATTTTCCTTGCTTCTTTTTCTTTTGAGAATTCCTCTAGTTTTTCTAGTTTTTCTTTTTCCCATTCAAGTTTTTTATTTCTGCATATTTTACTAGCCTTCCTTCTATCCTCAGTGTATGCGTGAGTTGACTTTCTGGATGCTTTTTGTAGCATTATCATCCTCAATTTGTTTTGTTCTTCCACATCTTTTTTGCATTCATCGTCTTACCATTCAGCTCTTTTCTTCTTTTGCTTGTATCCTATGACACTTTCCGCTGTATTTTGTATAGTTTGTTTAATCTTTTCCCAGTGGCTATTTAGATTTTCAGTATTATCTATTGTTAAGTGTTTCTAGTTAGCTTTTAATTTCTTGTGCATACTTTTCTTTTGTTTGTGGCTCATTCATTAGTTTTTCACAGTCAAATTGGTTTATCTTTGCTTTTGTGTTGTGAAAAATACTTATTTTTTGTTTATACTTTATTTTGACTAACATGTGGTCTGTGTCGGCATCTGCTCCTCTGAAGCTTCTGACATCTTGAATATCTGAACCATGTCACCTGTCTATTAGCACATGATCTATTTGATTTATTGTCACCCCATCTGGTGACCTCCATGTTTCTTTGTGTATTCTTTTGTGTGGAAACTTAGTGCTACACATGTTCCATGTTACTTTTAAGTGTTTTAAATTCATTCAACATCTTATCCACCTTTGAAACAAAAAAATGTTTTGATAACCAGTACTATTTCTCTTTCAAAGCCACCCTTATTTTCTCATTTTCTTGTAATAGATAATCAAAGTCCTTGTCTTCTATCAAATCTCTAAATTGTGGACCTTTAAAAACTCTTTGCTTTAGTTCCTAGTCACCTATTTTGAAATCCATCACCTTCTTTGTTGATTATTTCAACAAAATTTTTCATTAGTTCAAGACTTATTTTGAAATATCTATAAACCTTCTCCATTGTTCTGATTATGAGTTTGACCAAGTCCTTCAAAAAGCCTAATTAAGTCATGACAAAATTTATTGGAATCTTTTATAGGGTAATATTTCACTAAGACTTAATGACTTAAAAAAAACTTGCTTCAAAAAAACTATTAACGACATGAAAAAATTTCAAGGAATCTTTAAATAGTAATGTTTCACTAAGACTTTATGACAATAAAGAAAAATTAAACTGGCAGGTTTGTATGCTAAGACTAAGCCTGGAACTAGGAACTTGTTTCTTAGATTCAAATCTTGAACTAAATAGGTGAGGATCACCTGAACTTGAAAGGGCAGAGTATAGATCACTTTCTGTTTCCACTTTCATGTAATCTGGCTATGCATCATCGTCAACTTGTCAGTTGTGGGTGGTTTTGAAACTGGAAGGCTGTTGTGATGAGGCACTGGTCTCATAGCTGGTTTGAGATTGGGGTATTTAATATGTTTCTTGGTTTATATAACTGCACTTATTACACAACTTCTGGGTAGGCTTGTAAAACTTCTGGTGATACGACAGTCAAGATATATGTAATTATAATTATAAAGCTTTTTTTATCACTGAATTGATATCTTTCATAGCAGGCATGTTTAGCAATTTAGTATATTCCAAATATGGCTGTTAAAGAAAAAATGAAAAATTGCACTTTTCTCCCTATTTCTTAAAAACAGGGTGTTACATAAAATTGTGGATGTTATTTCTGAAATAGAGAGAAGCATGGGGCTGTAAGCTCACATGTGCCCACATAGTTTGAAACCCGCTTCCATCAAAGTCTGTTCCATCCCCACCCGCACCAGCTGAAAGAAAAATAACCTCATGAAAACATGTTTTAACTAGTTACTATTAGACTGACTTTTAATTAAAAATGATCAATCAATGTATATTAAGACAACTGAACAAGAAAATTTATTTCAGAACAATTAAATAAGCAAATAAATATTTAAAAAATGATGCAGCAAAATTAAATTTAAAAAATAAAAAAGACTAATAACAATTTTACAACATTAATTCAAAAATGGTTCATCATATGACAAATCAAACTGCTATAGCTAATCACAAAATAATGTTTTAATCCCACTGTGACATCAACAAGATAATAATAATCTGTATAAATTTCCACAACACACATGTAAATGAATTACACCAGAAAATAATGCTTTAAATTTATGTCATCTCGGTTTATTCATTTATATAATTTTATCAATCTGATACATACATAGGTTGTTATTTCACAAAAAATTGAAATATATAACTGTACTGAAATCTGATACCAATAGTATCCTGACCAAACACCTGGGACTACATCATGTTGTCTAAAAGAGTGTCTTCTCTTGAGCTTATATCTGGTGCTAATGGCCACTGATCTAATCTATTAAATCTCATCTGTGACAAAGGATTAAGGATTGGTGTTTTCCTCCCCGTGGGATTCCCGCTTAGTAAAAACCTCATCCCCACTGGGTTAACGCAAGTTTACAACCAACCCCGCAGACTCCCCATGAATGGAAGTTCCATGCCTGCGTGAAATTTTGCGGACTCTGCTGGTAACCCGGAAAACCTGTCCCTCTCAAAATCAATGCTAATAACCTTTGTTGATCTATTATTAGCTTTATAAACATCTTAAGCTGACCAGATTACTGTCCCTATCTTTAGTAAGTATTTGATAACCTAAAAATAAATTGAAGCATGTTTTCTTAATGACAGCATTTCATCAAACTTGTGAATCCAAGATTATAATACTTACTTAAATGTGAAACAAAGATAATTTGATTAAATGCAATTAACAGTAAAGTAGGAGAAGACTGAAACAGAATATGAATTAAAAAAACATTTAACAAATAGCTATTCACAAATTTTCATCATAGGTGAGATGTAGATAGATTCAAAAGAACAATAACATAAAATGATACCCCTAGAAGCCATTGTTTTAACATGGACTTCCTCCAAACAAAACTTGATGGTCACTAATTTTGGGAGTTGATAACTAACTCCAGCATGCTTGGAATTTCACACACTTATAGAAAAATGATTAATCTAAACGAATAAAAAGTGAGATATTTCTAAAAAATAAAATTTTAAAATCATAAAACTTACCTTTTTTTTTTCAACCTAGTACTTTTTTAATGCACATGACAGAATGTTTAAATTTCTATTAGAACAAAAAAAAAATCATCTTGTTGATCTTTTAACATAATATTATTAATTTTGAATAATTTTTTAAATATACCAAATCGACAAAAATTGAAAACCACTTCATGTTTCCCAAAGAACTACAAATGAAAAATGTAGGTCATTTCATGTTCAGCACAACCCTCACTCAGATGTATAGACACACCTTCTAGAGCTGCTTGTAACTGTTCTATGGCTACTATACTGTAGACAATTTTATTTTTAAAGTTTTGTAGACTCTTCTAACTTGTTTATTTGATAAAAATAATGTTTATAATATAATATAGTTTTGCTAACATAAGACTTTTCAAATATTTAAAAAAATCTATCCAGTATGGTCTTTGTGAAAACCTGGAAACTTTATGCAGAGTAGGAGTACTCTATGCAGACTGAGTTACAACAAGACCCCCACAAGTATGCTACTGTGGGGGTCGCTGCAAGACTAGGAGATCTTATGGGACTGCAAGAGATGGTCTGGCATGGTAAGTCTTATAAATTTAATACATTTTCCACATAGCAATTACTATGCCTATGAAATTCATCAGCTAGTTTAGAAAAAAAGCTATGTTCACAAAATGGTGTTAAAGATTTCTTGCTCATGAACTATGCATCTTAATTTTTCATGATCTTTGAACTTTTTAAATTTATTCTTTTTAAATAAAAATTAATGTCCTTGGGGCTATATGATATTGGCATTTGTTGAGAAATTAAACTGCTGTGAAATGAATATATTTAAAAAAATATAAAATTCCATCAAATGATTAAAAAAAAATTCTTGTACATTTTATGACGATGTATAATTATACTTGTTTTAAAGCATGTTATTAAAATTAAGGTAACTACATGCAAAGATAAATTAATTCTTAATTTTTAACACAAATTTGAAATAGCTGAAAAAGTATAACATGATGAGAATTAAATAAAAGATAAAAAGTGATAACTGGCATCATTTCCGTATTATTCTTACAGACTGAAGCTCCTTAACTCTTTGTGGATATAGCCATTGTATTTCACTATTGTTAATATTTTTGAAAGCTGACTTTGACAGGAATCATTAATCTCATGTTTAAAAGGCAATAAAAGAATCCACAGCACAACCAACTTTTTCAATTATGTGATTAGTAACAAAAATCCCTTGAGATTCAGTGAGGGGGAAAAAACATTATGCTGTGGGAGTAGGAAGTTCGCTATTCTATTTTCTCAACAAATGCTAGGTTTCCATTTTTAAGCTAGGTGGACTACATGAAATAGTTTACATACCAGCTAAGGCTTGAACCAGACACTTATAGGCTGGCAGTCATGCATTTTACCACAAGACCATACTGTCCTAAATATTGCACTTAGGAATTTAGAAATTCATAAAATATACTTTTTTTTATTCTTGAATCAACAACATTTATAAATGCTCTAATTATTTACTGTAAGTTACTAGGTTGTCTTTTAGAAGAAAAGGCTTTTAAAAATGACTGACCATTTTTTTTTTAAAGAAAAAATTCCGTAACTTCTCTTAATGGTTGTTAATGTATCTTATTAACTTAAATAATATATTAGCCAGTTACAGATAAAAATAAAGATGGATTATTTTTATTAGATAAATCTAACAGTTTTGGATTATTTATTCTTCTTTCTTCAGGGCGCCCTATTGATGTATTTGATAATAGAGGATGGAGTCCACTTCATGAAGCAGCGTTTCATGGAAACACAGGATGTTTGGAGTTTTTATTAAGACAGCGTAAGTAAATGTGCTTTATTGATGATTAAGACAACAATAATAGTACTTTATATTTGACTGGATAAAAAAGTTATTATTAACTTGAAATTTCTTCCAGCAAATGTCGACCCTGACTGGACAACCCATGCTAAAGAAACACCCTTGATTCTAGCAGCAAGACAGGGACAGCATGATGCATTAAATACATTAATAAATGCAAGAGCTGATATTGATTTTACGACAAATGAAGGTTATACACCCTTGTGGGAAGGTAAGTGAACAACCCTGGTATAATTTAAAACTATTAACTTATATTTTGAGTTTGGATTTGAAACAAGTGTAATAGAAATTGATCTATTTTATTTACACAGACTAGGTTAAATTAATTTGGTTAACCTTCATTCCAAAATCGTATCTTGCTACAGTTATAAGGGGCCATATTTTTTCTAAAACAGTATCGTGGATATATCATTTACCATAGTTTTTCTAAAACTGTATTGATGACACAGTATAAAGATTTATTTTCAGTGATGAACACCAGAATATGTTTCTTAATAAAACCAGTGATGAACACTACAAATTTACAAATCTGGGGAAAACATGCGATAAAGTGGAACAGCATTAAGATATTTAGATAGGAAGTTTGCTTTGTAATTCATAAATGATCTTTTATAATGGCATATCTAAAATACTCTACTCTGAAAATTATTTTAGCTGTAAGTTCTGGAAGTTTTCCATGTTTCCGTACACTGATTAAGAAGGAAGCTGATGTTAATGCAAGGATTTATACTGGATATTCACCATTACATTTAGCAGCAGAGAAAGGGTTAACCCATTTTGTTACTCTTTTACTGCAGGTAAAATTGTATTTCACTACAATAACATTATTTAATACAATGGCTATTTTTATTTATTGATTGCTTAATGTTTATTTGATAGTTAAAATAATTTTCAATAAAATATTTTTTCCTTAGCATGGAGCAGAGTTGGATGTATATGCAGATCACAATCTGTCACCTCTGTTTCTTGCTGCACATAAAGGTCACACAGATTGTGTGAAAATTTTGATTAAATTTGCTAAAGATAGAGGTCAGTGATGTTGAAAGAAAAACATATTTTCTATTTAGAGAATAAGCTACACAACATTTCTTTCTAGAGATAAATTAAATTACATAAACTTAGCCTTTTTTTTCTATTTATAATATAAGGTGTCATGCATATTGTAAATGCTCCTGCATCAGACAATGCCACACCTCTTATGATAGCTGCTCAGGAGGGGCATGCAGCCATAGTAGCCATCCTCCTTCATTATGGCGCAGATGCTAATGTTCCTGCTGATGGTGATAATGCTGTTGCTCTTCAATATGCTGTATGTAATGGTCACAGTCGGTAAGTATTATATTTTTTCATTCTGTAAATGACATTGTTCCTGTTTACAAATTATATCATTTTTGTTGTCTATTTTGTGTTACTTTCATCCCTGTTTTAATTTTTAATCACCTCTTTTGATTTTGTAGCCCAACTATAGTTTCCGTCTTGCAGTGAAATTTTTGAATCGATATAATTTTTTTAAACAGGTGGAAATTGATAATTTTTAACCAATTGAAAATTATTTCAGATACACATACAAAATAAAAAAAAAAATTGTAAAATTTTTTTTTTGAAATAAGCTTAAAAAAATAAAAGCACATAAAAAGAGTCTTGTATATATAAATAAAATTAAAAATGAAATCTTATTTACATCAAATTGAAACTAATTATGCCTTAACTATTTCACTTCTATGACTTTAAATTGTTCCATATTTTTATATTTCCCCAGCTGTGTGGAGCTGTTACTGCCTTACACAGATATTTCTGTGTTTGAAAGGGGAGATTTTGATTCCATGCACCCACTAGTCCAAGCATTGAAACATCAGGACACAACAATACTCCGGTTATTACATGGTCACCTGACCATCAATCGCATCTCTAATATTCCTTCATATCTCAAATTAGAATTAGGACATTTGGTCAGTGCACTGGTGCCAGCCAGGACCTGTTCTTTACTTTGTCTTGTTGACTCAGACTGGCCTGAAAAAGGTGCTGAATATCTTCTGCAAAATGGCGTAAGCCCAAATATTAAAGACACAGATAATGAACTTGCACCATTACTGGTGGCCTTGTGGACTAATAATGTTCCTTTATTCCAGTTATTGCTTCGTCATGGGGCTTCCCCTAATGTATATCACACTAATGTGACTGGAAATGTTGCTATGCTTCTAGCCTTTCAAAAAGATTTGGAACGTGATCTGACAGCCATGATTGTGAGAAACTCTAGACAGCCCAATTTTCAAGTTTTTTTTATCTGGCAGCTATTTTTAGCAGGAGCAGAGTCTCATTCCTTATTTGACCTCTGTGATCCCATTAATGGAGAAAACTCTGGAAGCCCAGCCATAACAAACTTGTTTGGTTTGATGTTCCACATGTTTCATCGCAAAGAAAATTTGGTCCCCGTCTTGGCTCTGTTGATGTGCATTAGTGATCATGCCAGTTTACCTCGTCATATCCTCTCACAGTTTGAGCCAACACAGAAAAAAGTTTTACAAAACATTGCTGGTAAGTTTTTTTTTCAATATATTTATAAATAGTTGATGTGATTTTGTAAAATTCTACCATTAGTATTAAACTGTTTGAAAAATTATACTTTGAATTTCTTATTACTTCAGGCCATTTTTTTTTGTCATACTTGTTCCTGTTTCTGTCACTAAGTTAAAAATTGTGTTGAAAGTTCTTTTTAATTTTTTTCTGCTCAGTTCTAATAAACTTGTTTTGAAGTAATCTTAAGATTCTGGGTTGAAATTACCTAATTCTTTAGATAAATAAATGTATGCAAGAAACAATATCTTCACCTTTGTAAAATAGAAAGATTAATTTTGTTTTTCAAAATGTATAGATTCATGCTCAACATATACATATTCAGAATTTTCTGTTCTTTCCCTAAATGTATAGATTCATGCTCAGTATATACATATTCAGAATATTTTGTGTTACTTATCCTAAAATGTATTGATTCAAACAAATTAACCAGCATATACTCAAAATATTCTGATTTAGAAAGAAAGCTTCAAATGATAAGATTTTATTTGAATTCATTGATACATGTTTTTAATATTAATATTATTAAAGCTAAAAAGATTTATTTTCACTATGCAAGTATTTATCATGATCAGCCTGGTCCAATGTGTCCTTATTGAGTGTACTGATTGCTCTGTCAGTTGGTTTCTAATTCCACTTGTTCTTCTGTCTACTTAATTTTACACATCCATTAATACTGTTACTCATTAAAACCAATATCATTTATCTATAGTTGATTATTTGTTTCTTTGTGCTTATTGTGTACACATTTGCATATATACATGTGTTTAGTTTCTATAAAAAATAAATTTATAAATGTAATGTAGGCCTAACTTTAATGTAGGCAGTTATATAATTATTGACACTAATCCTTATTTTAGAGCAGACATTTTTTAATGCATTAACTATTAAACTTTCAACCAGAAAAAACCAACCTCCTGTCTCATCGATGTCGCCGTATTGTAGTTCACAATTTGGGTAAAGAAAACAGATATTGTCGTTCATCCATGGAAAATCTCAGAATACCATCTGTATTACATGACTATCTCATGTTCTCAGAGTTAGAGCCTCCACTTCAAGACATGATACTCAAATTTATCACAGTTAACCCTGAGGAAGAACAACATTGAGGAACTTAAGCTCGTACAGTTTTTATTTAACTACTGATTGTAAAAAAGAGTTGTCGTGTATAACGTCTGTTAGCAGAATTAACAGCTGATGAAAAAATATGTTCAAAACAAAGAAGAAGCATCAACCATTCCAGTTGGATAGTTTTTTGTTTCTGCCAAGACTAAAAATTTTTATCATAATTATTGTGTGTTTTTTTTTACTTTATAAATTGTTTTAAAATTGACTTTTTTTAAAGCTGGTTTCTGGTTGGTTCTCATGAAGAACTGAATTGCTATTGTCTGTTGACTTTCCTGACTTGGTATTCCTTCATATTAGACAGATGTTCAGAGCTGTTTGGCATCCCAAGAAAATGTCATTCATATGCAATTTATATCAATGAGCATTTCAGACCAGAAGTTTTATAATTTGCTCTGTGGGAGCACTTTTCTTTTAGATTAATCATTATGTTAGTTTATTAGTTGGATTCGCTCAGTAGAATTTTTATTGTGAATGTGTAAAGGTTATAATGAATCCAAATAAAGATTAGTTATAGGCATTACTGGATGCTATCTATGTACCTTTTCATACTGATTATTGAGGATACAAATATTGTTACAATTTCTAAAATTTATACAACAAAATTATTATTTTTTTTGTTAAGGATACAATTTTTGTTGTTTTGTTCTTAACATTTTGTTAAAATATTACATGAGTGAAGTTATAAACATTCAGCTCAGAATTAAATTAGGAAATGTAGCAGTCAGTAGCACCAATATGGCCTAGTACTCATCGTAGCATATTTTGAGTATATGGTAGTATACTGTAATAAAATGTTGTTTTTAGACAACAGATAAAAGTTAGAGTAATATATAGAGACATATACAATTTCACAGTTAATGTATAAAATTCTCAGTTACTATGGTTCTTAATATAGAAATTAATTTTTGTTACCAACAAAAAAAAGGCAAACTTTATTGACATTATTGTGTTATGTTGCAGATAATTGATGTATGTTCATTCTTATTGTTACATTTCTTTCAAAGCTTTAGTTACTTGTCAACTTAAATCTGGTTAGTTTTTATTGACCTTTCTGAAGTCTGATTTATCTGTGAAATTATTAAAAAAATCTTCTGTTAGTTTATGTTGGAGCTTCAGGTTCATTTTGTTTATAATTGATAAGAAAGTAGTGAAATACATTTTTTCTCATTGATTTTTTTTAACTTGCTAATGGAATGCTGGATCTGTTTTAATTGACATAGTTAAACTTTGGTTTGTAAGCTTAATTTACCATAAGACACGGTTCTTGTGCAAAAATGTACTTGAACCAAACATTTAAATTTGTCTATGTATGTTCCTTGATAAGAGGTTATGTAGCATATTTCACATCCTGGTTGTGGTTAGTAATCTGAAACATAAGTCATGTTCTGAGACAAATATAGTTCATAATTGTTGATGATCATAAGGAGGTCAGAGGATTCTTGAAATGAATATTCTCACCACAGAATAAAAATAATTCAGAATGCACATCATCAATTTAAAATGATTTTTCCAAAAGCCGCCATATTTCTTTATTAATTTATTGTGTATCAATATTTAGGTGCTACATTATTAAAAAGGAAAATAACACAAATGGCGACATTCTTTTTAGTCATTATGAGAGGACTTTTATTATAGCAATGTGCTTTCTGTATAATTTATATTCTGTGGGTCTTACTGAAATCGATCATTATAGCTTTTATATATATATATATATAGATACATATCTTTATTTTTATATATATATATAGATATAGATATAACCTTTATATATGTATACTTTAAATTCAGAACTTGTACTGAACAGTAATCAGTTGATATCAAATCTGATGTTCTTAAAGAGATTGGGCATAGTACATATTTTCTTTTGTGATTAGAAAATTAATATTTTATTTGGTTCTCTATAAAAAAAACGTCTAGATATTTTCATAACGATGACAGACCAGACTTGGGTTGCAGGCTTTAGTTTGCCTATGTCTGAGCTAAGGAATTACCTTGTACATCTGTCCTAAAATGTTACCAAAGTTAAAAAGAAAACATCAGCAAATGTTAAGTATTTTTTTTTCAGTATAGAAAATATTATTGTTAGTTAATGTATGATCCTGCTTATTATCACATATTTGTTTTAATTTTTATGTTATGGAAGAATAAATTGAATAATTTTGTCAAACTGTTTATCAGGCGATAAATCTTTCTACTGATTTTTTTTTGCCTTTAAATAGATCTTGATTTGTTAATAATTTTCTGAATTACAGATTGATTTTTAAATAAATCACTCTTGTTTTATTAATGTTAATAAATAGCTATCTGCTTATCTCAGAAACTGTAATTTCATTAATGAAATATTTTGAAATATTATGAATGGTTTGGAAGTGAAATAGTTGGACATGCTATATTTTTCCCCTGTAAAGAAATAAGCCATATCCTATCTAAGACCAAATGACTTCTAGTTGGCTGTTGAATGCTTTTTTTTTTTTTTTCAATTATTTACAACAAAATTTTAAAATAATGTCATATAAAAGCCAAAATTTTCTATCTACTCTTCTCCTCTGAAGACATTTATTGAATTGACATTCTGTACAAACATTTTGTTACCTAGCAATGTTGAAAGATAAACAAGGAATAAAATATGTGTTACAATAATTGCATGTTAAATAAAAAAAATACCTGAATATTTTTTTGTCACTTAATTTTGATACTGAAATTGAGATTTATTATATTTGTGTGTAAAAGTGAATTACATTGCCAACCGCTTACTTATTATACGCAGAGATTTATTTACAAGTTTAAAGAAGAATCAAAAGTGCCCATAGAAAATAGATTAATAAAAGCTAGTTAATATTTCCTGACTCCTAAGCAAGATCTTCCAACACATAGGTGTGTTGTTGTTCTTTTAAAATAATAAATTAATGCAGATAAATTTTATTTTAATTAATACAGTTATGAATTTTGTTAAAAATAATGAAGCAACAGATCTTAAATTGCTTGGAAGCAAGAAATGGATATTAATTAATAATGTTTAAATATTTATTTAATAAAGGAATAATCTTAATAATTGTGTATATTTTTATATCAAAAGAAATATAGTTATGAAAAATATTTAGTTTTCAAAAATGATCCATAATCCTTTAATTTCCATTTAAGCATTGAATTGAGAAGGTTGTACCATTTCACTTTAACTCAATGTTCAAGATTTTGAAATATTACAAAAAAAAAATGTAATGCTTTTGACAGTAATAATACCCATGTTGAAAATATTTATTGTAAAGTTTATTGTATTTTTTCCTGTTATTGTTTTTTTTTCGATAAATAAAGCACGATTTTAAAAATGTAAGCATTTTTATGTCAGGCTCATAATCATATTGAAACTTGTAAAAGTGCATTTAATTTATTTTTTTTTAAAAGTATTATATTTTGCTACTAAAGGTGAACTGAAAGGAAACACAAAATATTTTTATGTATGCTTCTCACCTGACTTGATTCTGATAAAAAAAATATGTTTCTCATTTGAATGTGATGCTCTGCTGCAGATGTAAAAATGTATTTGTACAATAAATTCTTGAAATACCTGAAAATTTTGTCTTATGAAGTATTAATTTTAGTTAATCTCATTTTTATTACTGTCTGATCTTGCATCATGCGCATATTCCAAACCTTTTTTCAGACATAATAGTAATAGACTCACTAATAGTTTTGCATGCTAAACTAAAGAAGCAAGGGTTTAGTTAAATATAATAAAATGGTTTTCTTCAGAAAAAATAAATTTTTTTTTTTTAGTTCAATTATATGAAACTTTTATTTGATTGTTCACGACGGCTGTTTCACTTAAATCTCCTTATGCTTGTTTTTTTCTTAAGTAATAATTTGGCTAAAATGTTTTTGTGCATATAAATTTGGGTTCAATAAAAATTCTATAGAGCTGAAAAATTATAACATTTGAGCTAAAATAATCCATAAATCGTTGGTGGCATTTATGCACTTGACTTATGTGTGTATAGGATAAAATTGTTAAGTATGTAGTAGATTTTCTTTGATTGTTTATCTTTTTCAATCATTGCTAGATTCAAGTCTTGTCTTTATAGGTGAGATTTAGTATGCGTTCATAGTCTCTTTTTTCATTCTCTCTCTCTTTACATATATTTATAGAGAGAAAAGTACTAGAATAACTAAGTAATTTATGTTACGTGAATATCTGATAAACTTAGGAGCATGTGGTGGATTATTTCAGTATTAAGCAACTCAAGCAAATCTTTGAAATGCAAACCTTATTGTCTTTTTTCTTTAAAACAGCCTTATATAAAACAACCTTATATTTTTCTGCATGGTCCTAGACAAACTGTTTACTGAAACTTAAAATTTATCATCGTAGAGAAGAATATAATAAAAAACTTCATTAAAAATAAGCTTTTATTGAAATGTACGATAAAGAAATATTTATAGAAATTATATTGGTCTAATGTGGGTGCTAATCTATATTATTTTTTTAAAAGTCCCTGAAAGGATGAGATGTTTAACTCATAGATCCTAAAAACCACTCATGAGATGGTGTTTGCTGTGCATTTCTTTCATCCCTACCCTAGCTGATTGTGTCGAGTTGTAGGTGACTGGGACTGTAGCAAACCTTTCGATCTGGGGGCCACATTTGGGGTATTTAAATTTGACACAAGTGTCAGAGAGCAGTTGGATGGAGTGTTTATATGAAATAATGTACATTAAATGTACATGTCATTGATGTGAATGAGTGTTAAGGAGCAGAGCACAAGCTGAATCAAACAGCATGACAGACTTGGCCAACAGGCTGTAGTTTGCCCTTGTCTGATCTAAGGAATTACCTTTTACTATTTTTATTTTATGCTTTATTTTGCTTGATTTTGTTTGTAGGTGTACCTGTAGTACCTTATGGGCAAATGAAAGATGAAAACAACTCCAGTAGGTCACATTATAGACTGGTATTGTCTGTCTGTATAATTTTTACATTATAATCTCTTTTTGTATTTTTTCCCCTAGATAAAAAAGAAATAAGCTTCACAAGTCTACAAGAAGGTAATTTATTGACTCAAACTGTTTATTGTTCAAAATTTCAGCTTGATGGGGACATGGAGAAGTAACTGAATAATTAATTGTAACAAGAAAACAAAACAAAAAGGTTTAAATGAAAAAAATGTTGCTTTTTTTAATTTTTCTAAAAAATTGATGTGGACATAATAACTCAAACAGTATTCTAAAAAAGTTAAGTGAACAATAACACAAACCAAATAAAAAATATAAGGAAAGAAAATAATAGCATAAATAGAAGAAAATATGGAAGCACATTCATAATACAATGTGATGTAGAACTGAAAAAAACAACTTAACTTAGAATAGAAAACAAGCAATTTAAGCCTGTACTGTTTCGGACACAGGACATTTTAGAGCATGGGTTTTGATAAATAGAGAGGGAAATAAGTCATGTTTAATAACTGTTACAAAAATAAATAATGAGTTACGCCCCTTTGTTAATATAGCTTATATGGTAAAAAAATGGTACCCTACGAAGCCCTAGTATTCGCCCCTCAGAGGTCAGATAGCGAAATGGACTTTTGATATACACATGGCAGGCCAAGACCTACAAAATGATATATACATCATGGGTCTAGGACTTATGGTTGCTGAGATCTAGGGCGCTCCTTTGTTAATACACCATATATAGTAAAAAACAGTACTCAATAAGCCCTCTTTTTCGGCCCTCAGAGGTCAGATCGCAAAATGGACTTTTGATGCACACATGCCAGGCCAAGACCTACAAAAAAAATGCTCTAAAAATGAAGAACATTATGAAAAATTCTTTAAAAATTGAAACAAAACTTTATGAAAGACGAAGTGTGGTTTTGAAAAAAATATTACGCTAATATGTTTTGTGAGCAGTAAATAAAATTTTATAGACAAGGAAACATTTATTTAAATTTGAAAACATTAATATAAATTCTTAAGGAAACATTTGATAGCAAAATAATTTTTTACATGTAAATTATTGCAAGCTACATAAACATATTTAATGCTATGAAAATACTGTTTATCAACTATAAATATTTTTACAAAGAAATAAAAAGTTTTGATTTACAAAAATTATTTGAATTTCAGTAAAAAAAAATTATGTATGCATTCCGTCTACCATAGTAGTATTAGCACTGGGATGTATATTCTCGTTGAATTCTGGTTCAAGATAATGTACATCTAATTTTATGCATTCCTCCCTCTTGGCAGCACTTTTTTGTACAGATGAACCACAATCAGGTAAAGGCTTTGTTACTTTGTCCTTGTCTTCCCACTGCAGTATGTTACTTCCTCGTCTTTTATAAGTATAAGAGCGCTTAAATTTTGGTGTAAAGTCTTTGTGATTTGCAGTCCTAATAACTGGGGCACTGCCTGACTTTAAAGGTCCATCTATACCAGCCTCTGCAGCTTTTCTTTCTTCTTCTGCTATCCCTGAGTAGTATTCAATAAATTTTTTTTGACTAATAGGATCCATTCTACTCCATACAAAAGCTCCCTGACGCTGAGAATAAAAAATGAAATTCTATAGAAATGATTTTAACTTAAGAATAATTTTCTCCTATTTTTTTCTAGTGCTTATATTTGTAAAATACTTTATTTTAAAAAATATCCTTTCACCGAATGTTTCCATCAAATATACTTATTAAGAATAAGTTTAATAATGCCTTAAAATAAAGTTAAAATCAATTCAGTAACCAAATTTAATTTATTTAAAATTTAGCTCATGTCCGGGTGGGCAAACTTTTTGAATTGTTGGCCACATAGGGTTCTTAAATTTGATAGAAAGGCAAGACCAAGAGAACACAGGTGGAGGGTTAATTTGAAATAATATAAAATGAATGTAAAATTCAATGATGTGAATGAGGGGCCTGATGGGCTGCACCTGGCCTTCATGCCATAGTTTGCCCATGTTGGACTTAGGCCATAGGAAGAATAAAAACATGTAAACATTAAAGAAAAGAAAGCAAAGGAAAAGAAATTTTTAGTGTAATATTTTTGTTTCATAATTAATATGATTATGTTTCGTGAAATCTAAAAACTAAGGAATTTTTTTTTAATGTTAAGAATATTTAGATATACTAGAGCAGGGATCACCAAACTTTTTTCAGCTAAAGAATGAAGAGCACATGCTGTATTATCTTTTTCTTTTCTTCTTGCAAGCCAGAATGAAAGTTCGGAAAAAAAGATAAAAAAAAACTAAATTAATCAAATTCAAGAACTTTTGGCAGGTCTGATGTATTGAGCTTGTAAGCTTGATCCGATCTGTGGGCCATAGTATGATGACCCCAGTACTAGTATATGATGAAGTTAGTGTTTTAAAATTTTTTCAATCCTACAAATGAAAGGAACTCATATTTTTTTTCAAGACTCAACACTAAAATATTATAGTTCATCAAGTTGAGTAATTCATACACTTAAATATATTTAGTTTCAGCTGATTATCTCATGAACTGTTTAAAACTGCTTCTGAAAGAATTAGAAGCACACATGACACTCTTTCTTAGTAGAGTATCAATACTTTAAATGAAAGAACTTAACATAAAAAAATGATAACTGAAAAATATGGATACAAAAGAAAAGAAAATTGGGGCTTAAAACCAACAAGATCAATTCCTTATGCCATATTTATTAAAAACATTTTTTCTGTACTATCTGACAATTTTTATGACACTTTGAATGCGTCTCTCTCACAATGACCAGTTTTTATCTAAATGTGAAAAAAAAAAGAATACATTTTTAAAACTTATTTAGGCCTATATAATAATTCAATTTTTAAAATAAATACCTCTTGATACCTACAGAAATAAATCAATTACATTGACATACATTTACTAAAACCATTCAGATAGTCCTGTCAAATTATTAAAATTTTACAAGGCCAATAATTTAAAAAAAAAATATATGGGCTGTAATAAAAAATAATAAATTTTTAGCTGAATAATCCAAACTGTTAAAGAATTAGAAAACTGGCTTTTTCAACTTCGGAAATCCTTTTTTTTCATCTTAGACTTTAATAGGCAAAATGTTGAAATATACCATAAAAGTATAGATAAAGCTGAACAAAAAACAACACCAACCAACTGCAACTTTTAGGTGGATTCCGTTGTCCCTTAAACCATATCTATTGTTATTGCTAGAAATTAATTATGTCTATTGTTGTTACTAGAAAATAATTACCGTATACACTTGCATATAAGCCGACCCCCTAAAACTGCTTTAAAATGGCCAGTTTTTGCAAAAACTAGCACATAAGCCGACCATACTATTGTCTAATTATACTCCATATTTTTGGTTCATAGAAATTTGTTACTGTAAAGATGTAAAGAGCTACCTTTTATGTTACATACCATTTTGTTTACCTTTTGGCATGACACAAAAATGTGTTCTGCTTATGTGATTAAAGGGGATTCCTTTACGACTGCCTTCGTTTGAACATGTTTTTTCTAATAAATCAGACAGTGTGACGTCTGCTTTCCTGCTAGCTAGCTTGGTTACGGCTCACCACTGGTGCACACACAACCACGCTGTCACTCTCACTTTATTCTATGCATTTGCAAACAGAGTATGTCTAAACACAAATCTATGTTTGATTACACTTCTAGAGAGAATTCCTGTATTATTAGATTATAATAATAGATATAGGAACACACAGTGTGCCTAGACAGAAATCTATGTTTAATTACACTTCATGAGATTGATATTATAGTATTAGGAAACCATAGATATAGGGAACATTTTCTGTTTTTTTAGTATTTTTTCTTTATTTTATGCCATTTTTGACTTTGAAAATGAATTCTCCATTGTAATGTTCATACTCAGTATAATTATCAGCTATGCATACATTAAATTCTTTGAAGTGACACCTCTGTATATATATATATTGGTACTCTGTACACACAACCAAATAAAGAGTCAGATAGAATGTGTGGCTGGAAAATTGGCATTAGTGTCATCCTTGTGTACATTTTTTTTTATGCGCATATAAGCCGACCCCCTGATTTTAGTATTGTATTTTATAGTTCTAAATTTGGCTTATATGCAAGTATATACGGTATGTCTATTGTTATTGATAGAAAGTAATTATTTAGCTATAGCCTACAAGTGAGATGGTGAAGTAAGGAAGGGGCAGTGTGCAACTGTTTATCAAACATGGACTGTGGGCTATTTTCAATTTGGTTAAGTATTTCAACAGACCAGACTAGAATTTTTTTAGGGCATACAGGATAATAAAGAAAATTATATTAGCGTGAACAATAAGATTGGAGATTGGCATATAATGTAAAAAAAAACTCTATCACTTTTTACTTGTACCTTATCGATCCTTGGGCTAGAAAAAGGAAATAATACAACATAATATCTTACCCTTCCTCTGTTAGGATAATTGGGATCACTTCTACTGTTATAAAGATGTTCATAAGAAAGTCCTTCTTTATAAAATCTCTGAGACCCATCTTTCTCTCTCAAAAAATTCACAGGAACTAAAAATATTATTAATATATTTGTATACATATAAATATACATATGTATATAATTATTTTTTCTTTATATATATATATATATTTATTTATGAAAACAAAATATGATATGAACATTTTTTTTTTTATTTAAAAAAACAACAACAATCAGACAGAAAAGTTGTTGTAAATACCCAAAAAATAATTTGCTCACCTGCACCTACAGCAGGAACCTTGTTAGGGTTTGAAGAGTGTCTTCCACTAAATTTTGGCTTTTCACCCCATCTGTAATTAAAATCGATTCTATAATGTGTATCTTCTGCATAAGGTGGAATGTGAAGAGATCCACAATTAGCTTGAGATGGCCACCATTTTCTTTCTTCATGTTGTACAGGCTTTGTGTAGACCTTCAATTGTAAAAATGTAAATAAATGATCAAGTAATGTTATCTGATGGACAATAATACTTTTCCCATAGGACACAATGGAAACTAAAAAAACTTAACTCTTATGCATATTAATAGATACACTATTATGATTTTGATTTTTTAAATTATAAGAAATGACCATATTTAATCATTACATTGTGTAGGATGTCTTTCACTAACAGAATGGATGCTTTCTGTTTGCTTATCATAATATTTTTATTAATGTGTGGTTTTAACACAGAACCTATCCTTTTGCCTTCTTTGTAAGAATTTAGCAGAAATTCAACATAGGATTTTGCTAAACAGATTTATTGCTCGCACTGATACGCTTTACATATATAATTTTCCCAACATTTTACAGATATCCTTTAATTTTTTTGTAAGTGAAGAATTTCTCACTTTTTCATGGGGTTAAATGTAAAAGTTACTACACAGTCACAGCACTTTTAGTAAACAGTATACGCTCACACATATTTTGACTATACAAGTGAAAGATACACAGAAAGAGACTGAGTGTATGAGAAAAGAATCATTGGTTCAGTAGTTATCTCATAATTCTCAGCAGAAATATGTTCTACTATTACTGCAAAACCTTGTTAGAATTTTTTTTTAAAGGTTGCTGCCTTGAAAGTGACAGCTTTTATATCAAGGCAAATTTTTTTTTCAAATGTGCTCATCTAGCAAAAAACCAGTAAACCAAGTTATATATATTTATATATATATACAGTGCTTTTTTTGTAACAAAAAAATAGGTGCCGGTACTCAGTGATGGATTGCCTAACTTTTAACGCAAGCTTAATCATAACTGCAAAGATACTATTTTAAAAGAATTCAATTTTAACAAATTAATAATATAATAAATTAATAAAAAAATAAACGTTAAAATACAAGAAAAGTAATAATTTTTTTCCCACATTGAAAAAGGTGCCGGTATGCCATACCGGTGTGTACCGGCACAAAAAAAAGCACTGTATATATAAAAGTTAGTCTATAGCAGTGGCGGGGGAACGAAATATTTTAAGGGGGGCAAGCCAAAATTCAAGGGGGACGCTGCCCCCCCTTGAAAATTTAAGGGTGGAGGGGGCAAAACACATTCTTGAAAATACAATGTTTGACCTATATTCTTGTAAATACAATGCTCAACCTAGAAATTTTGGGACACTGATTCTTTGTATCATTAATCAAGCCCATGTGGAAGTTTGGTGCCATACATACAAAACCAGACAGTAGATAATTAACGTATCACAACATTTGTTTCTTGATAATACATGGGCGCTTAGCCTTGCTTTTAATTCCAGCCTAACCAGGTCCTTTAATCGTTTAACAGGTATGTGTCACCTAAAAATACAAACTCTCTCTAAACATGACCGACATTGTAATCATTTCCGGCCCTTCCAAAGTGTGTTACAAAAACATTACCGACCGTGGTCGTTACAGCGTGTGGCGGTTACAGCTAGTATTTAATATTTAGCGCTAAAATAAAAATTTTGGAAACTCGTTTGGGGGCCCCCTCTAGTGGGGGCTCGGGGGACCCTTGTATTTGGACTCCCCTCCCCCCACCCTATTCACGCTACTGAATATTATTCTATTTTTATTAACTTTATGAATGATACACATAAAATGTTGACACACACCTTGCTTTTTAATCTTTTTTGTATCCGCCGCCAATGGTCTATAGGTGGATAGAAAGTAGCAAGGAATACAGTAATAACTACCAATCATTTAAGCAGATAGGTGCAAAATAATATAATTACATTTAAAACTTACATTGCATATGGGTTCATTGAGGAATCTAACATTTTTATCCAAGAACCCACATGATGTTGGCTGAGGGTTGTGTGCTCTGTAATCTGGTAAATTCTGAGGTAAAACCCGTGTATTTTTTAGTGGTAACAACACAGTGGTCTCCCAAAAGTTTTCCCCATCATTATCATTCAACTGCACTTGAGGAGTATGAGGTTCAAAAGATGCAGTATAGGGAAAAGGTCTATATTTAGGATGATCCGAAATGGCATCTTCACTGATGACTCTGAATGTGTCAGGGCTGATTATAGGAGATTAAAAAAACAACAATAAAAAATAGTATTTAAGGATAAATAAATTTATTATTAGAAATATAATTAACAAATAGTAAATATCTAACAAGATGTCAGTATTTTATTGTATATTCAAAATAATACATTAATCAAAATATATTTTAACTGGTCTTTGGAAAGTTAATTCATAAAGACTTTTTAAAGTCATCAAACAGTTTAAATGAATAAATGATAAAATCTAATAATGAAGAACAATTACCCACTTGTATCTATCCGCCACTTTCTTTTTTCGCAGCATGGGTGGTAAGTACATCGTCATTTTGAATGGCTTTAATTACACATTGCGAATTTAAAAAAGTTTAGCCATATGTACATTCTTTTAAAATTTTTGCTTCATGTTATAGAACAACAGAAATCTATACAGCATTCATTTTCAAGCTGTTGCCAAGATACTACCGGAAATAGACACTTAGTGATATTTCAAACAACATGGCAGCGATGGTTCGCTTAGCTTGTGAAATAAATACATTAATTTCAGAAGTTTACGATAAAAAGAAGTTAGCCATTTACTAAATATACATTTTATTACTAATACAATTTATTTTCAAAGACGTGTTTTCGATCATTTAAATTTTATTGATCTTTAATTATAATACTCCATAATTTAATTTGAATTTTCAATTTATCTATAAAAATATTATATAATCATATAGTAAATAATAATATAATACAATAATTTATTTAGGCCATCTACAATAACTTTATTTTTGTTAAATAAAAAGTAATAAACATGTAGATTAAACTATGTACATAAGTCATAATTGCATTCAAAAAAAAAAAGACCTTTTTGTATTCCTTGTGATAAGCAATATTAATTATATTTACTAGGACAACAGATCACAACAAATGCATAGATTATTTTTGTAAATATATTAGACTGACTAGCATGCATTCATATTGATTGCTTTTAAAATAAATGTATTTAATTTTATTTGTAATTTATACATTATAAGCTTTCTCTCAATATTTATTTGATATCATATTTTGGGAACAAAATATGAAAACCAACTATTTCTTGTGATATTTAAATTCATATATAATTTTAAAAGTGCTAAAAATTAGTAAACAATATATTACACTTTCATTTGCCGGAATGTTTATAGGCTCTTTATAAGATCATTATATACACATTTAAATACACATATACATGTAATTATGAATGCAGTATGGTACACCATAAATTTGGACATATGATTAAGATTACATTATCATATATTTCCATATTTACTGTAAAGGTCTATACAAAGACTGTGTAAAATAATATTTATTAGAATGTTTGTATGTGTATGCATTAAATTAGACATTTTGTTAATTTAATCTGACAGTGAGGCTGAAAGATGTCGACAAAAAGAATATACAGCAGCCGTAAAAATTCAATCTTGGTTTAGAGGGACTCGTGTGAGAGCCTACCTAAAGTAATTTTTTCTTTTATTTATTGAATTAATAGGAAGAGTTATGGTGTGATAAACAGGGGAATTTTTAAGGCATGGTTCAATTATCTTCTTATCTCCCGTGATGCCCTCATGGCTATTACACTCCCAGTTGTGGTGGGGATATTGATGAAAGAAGGACACTACCAAAAAATTTGTCTTATTTATGAGGGCAATTTTTTTTTTCTGATCTATGGTCATTGGACTATTAAGTATGGTGGGGATGAAAGAAGGGCACTATAAAAATTGTCATATTAATGGTTTATAGGATCTAAAAAATAAACATGTCATCCTTATGGGTAATTTACAAAAAAACTAATGGTTATGTGTGGCTGGGTAGCACTTTTGTATCAAGCCAGATCCTGATGTTGCAGCTGATCTGCCTGCTATGGGCTACAGGTTTCATTTCATGCAAGTCTTGTCCCTAACTATGTCTCACATGGCCTTTCCATGGTGGGGATGAAATAAGACACTACTTAAATCATCTCATTAGTGGTTTATAGGATTTAAGAGATAAACATCTCATTCTTTCAGGGACTTCTAAAAAAAAGACTAATGGTTATTGCTCAGTCTATTTTGTTAATTGATGGAAAGCAAAATTGATTGTATATTTAATTATCCAAAATTCAATTATAATTATTATTACATTTAGACATTTGAATAAATGTGCAACAACTATTCAGAAACATTGGCGTGGATTTTTGAGCAGAAAATTATGCAGGGGTCTTATAAAGGTAATATTATTTATATTTTGGAAGAATAATTTATTTAAAAAAGCCCTTTTAATAATTGTGAGAAAATATTAGTTTTCTGTCATATAAAACAATATACAGCATCAAAAAACACACTTTTAATTTAATTGAGCTAAAAAGTAAAACAATGTTTGATGTAAACTATTTCTTGTAATATTTTAAATATTTATGATATAAATCATACTAAGTTCATAATATTTTAGTTGCAATTCAGCAATGAATTAGTTTAAATACCCTTTATGTTAGGAATATCTGTTCATCCCATTCAGTTATGAGTGAAGATGGGAAGTTTCTAGGTTCAGTAATTTTATTAACATAATCTCGTTCAACTATGAGTGAAGATGTGAAGTTTCTAGGTTTAGTAATTTTATTAACATAATCTTATCAGCTATAATTTACGAGAGATATTTTGTAGGTGCACACACTTTTATTTTTAGTCATCATGATTTCTATAAATATTTTTTCACCTAACCCTTTTTTTTTCACTTTTTAAATTTAACATTATTATAAAAGACTGTTTTTTAAAAAAAATTTTTCTTTTTTAAACTTTTTAGTGGTATTTGAACTCATACTATAGAGCTCAGTGCACTTAATGAGTGGGTAGTGGTAATTTCACTTTGGATTTAATTATGAAGTTTTTTTTCTTAAAAATTGATTAGTAAAGTTTGCAAACCTTTTAGTTCTCATAGTATTTAAGCATTTATTCTGCCTTTATTATCTTCTTCTTCTGTATTTTCCCACTTATAAACCATTCAAAACAACAACGTAATTTGCTTCAGAGTCTATAAAACTAGGTGATTTGATAGTATAACTATAGTGTACTGTCATCAAGAATACACTTCCAAATTAAATAGAAAAGGTTGAAGATTGAATTCAAGATTTTAGGACTAACAAATAAACAAAAGTAAAGTAAAATAAAAAAAAAGTGCTATTAAAATGAATACCAGACATAATAGTATAATGGTCTAAACATATATGTGAATTAATGGGAACATCATTTTTTATCAAACAGAAATCATTATTTGTAATGAAGCTAAATCATTATGACCTCATGGCTACGAAGGTTAGTTTTTGAGTTATTTTTTAAACTTTTTTCAACATTAACTTGTTAAGATTCATATTTCAAAACCATTAATTCATTTTACTTAACAAGATATTTAAATTTTTATTATTGTAGATTCAGAGAACATGGAGAGGTTATTATGCAAGGAAATATGTATTTAATTATTACAGCAGAAAAAAATATTTGGAAGCCTTACACATTAAAAATGAGCTAATCAGGTATTTATTTCTGTTAAAATTCAATGATAATAATCTATTGTATTATTTTGCTGAGATGTTTATGAATCCTTTAATTTGGCATTATGTTCATTGAAATTTCTTTTAATATTTATTAAACTATTTAAAAAAAAAAAGCAAAAAAATATCAACTCTCCATTCATTTTTGTTTTAGTATGGTATTTCTGTTTTCATAAAACATATACCTCTGCCAGCAAATAATTTTTTTAACTTCATATTGTCCTCTTCTGCAAACAGTAAAATTTTAGAGAATGTAAAAAAATATAACATCAAAAGCATCATTTAATCTACACCACTTAACTGTTACACTATTCATATATTATTTTTTACTTCATCAAATATTCTCTGTTTTTGCTTGAAAGAAAAGTAATATTTTTAATTTTTTTTTTTAAATCTTTAACTAGAGAAACATTAAACATTTTTCTCCTAAATAAAAAATTATAAACACATTTCTGCAGCCTAATAAAAATTGTACCCAATAATTGTGTAATGCTAATACGGATGTAGGCAGATATATCTTCTTAATCAATTAAACATTTAGAACCACAGGAGCTCACCAGCAGATTCAGTTTAGGAAATCTTTGTTAGTTAACCCATGACATCCCACACTCTTTGCTTCAACATTTAATTTACTTTTTATTAAAGACACTCTAATTGGATCAACTTTGACCCAAATTTCATACAGTTACATTAACACATATATTATTTTTATCACTAAAATTAAAGATAATCTTAAATCTTTTCTTATGGTTGTTAGTACATTAATGAGTTAAAAAAAGATACAATTGTCTATTGTATTTTTATTAATTAAAAGATCTATTTATTCATTAAAATTTTACTGATGTTGATTCATAGGTCACTTTTTTTTTTTTTTACATATATCTTAGTTGTTGGTATTTCAAAAAAAAAATACATTTTTTTCTTTTCAGAACATATACAGAACTAGTTATAAAGCTAATTTTCTTATTTTTCTTTTAATTTGTTAATAAAAAAGATCAGAATTAGCTGAATTTTCTGAGCATCAGATTGCTGCTAGAAAACGAGAAGAGGAGAAAAATGAACAACAAAGAAAGCAATATGAAGCACAAAAACATCACTATCTTGTTAGCACGATAGTACAGCCTGGAATATACAACTCACCATTTTTACCGTATGTAAAATTCAGCTAGAATTATTAATTGAGCTACTGTAAGTTTATTTTTATGAAAACATTCTGTATGAATAATATTAATTATCAAAGTATAAAAAAAAAATATCTTGTAGTTATCCTACAGAAACAGAGTTCTTGTTGCGCAATGTTGAGCCTCTAACACACAAGAAAAGAAAGAAAAATATCTGTAACTTTGATCCAGCCTGTGAAAGTTATAATTCTCAGGTTCCCAAAATTCTTCCACCAATACTTACCAGGCATCAGGTTAGTTCAATTACTATTTATATGAAAAAAAATTTATCAATAATTTTTTTATGTAAAACCTTGCAGTACAATCTTTTAGCACTAGAGTAATATTTACAATGTATTTTTTTACTACATTGACTTATACCTAATTATGTATAATTTTTTTTTCATTTGTAATAAATCATTTACATTTAATAATTGGTACCTCGCTTACTGTACAGCTCACATAACAAACAACAAATAAAATGTTCCATAGGTAAAATCAAATTTAAAAGTAGCTGAATCTGGTCAGATGTGAATTGTAGATTCTGATTAAAATGCGTCTCTAGAAAGGTGGTTCAGTGGGATGTCCATTACAACTGGTCTGGTCCCAATGTTTTGCCTAAAAAGGAAAAATTCCATCAGGGTTCACATTGAGAATTTTTTATACTCTTAAGTGTTTATATAGTTTAGTTTATCTGTGTAGTATTTGTGTCTATATAGTTTAGTTTATCAGTATAGTATTTGTGTCTGTATAGTTTAGTTTATCAGTATAGTATTTGTTTCTGTATAGTTTAGTTTATCTGTATAGTATTTGTGTCTGTATAGTTTAGTTTATCAGTATAGTATTTGTGTCTATATAGTTTAGTTTATCTGTATAGTATTTGTGTCTATATAGTTTAGTTTATCAGTATAGTATTTGTGTCTATATAGTTTAGTTTATCTGTATAGTATTTGTGTCTATATAGTTTAGTTTATCTGTATAGTATTTGTGTCTGTATAGTTTAGTTTATCTGTATAGCACCCTTTAATTCATATCTATTTCTAAGTTATTAACTCCCATTTTTTTATGCTGATATAAACAAAAATTAAAATGACTGTTGATTTGAGGTAATTGATTGTAATTAGTCATGCATTTGAGTTTCTTCTATTTGAGGTAATTGATTGTTATTAGTCATGCATTTGAATTTCTTCTATTTGAGGTAGTTGATTGTAATTAGTCATGCATTTTAAATTCTTCTATTTGAGGTAATTGATTGTAATTAGTCATGAATTTTAATTTCTTCTATTTGAGGTAATTGATTGTAATTAGTCATGCATCTTAATTTCTTCTATTTTCTTATCTGCCTCATTGAAAACTAATGTGAACTAGTGGTGATAATCCCTGTGTATCTTTTGACTCTTTTATTACGCTGGAGCTCTTTATTTTTTTTTTTGCGACTTAACATTTCAAAGATAACTTTACCTTCATACATGTTTGTAGGGTCCATTTAGAGATCCAAAAGAAGTGCAGAAACAGAGATATAAGCCATTCAAACCTACACTACGTGTTGCTACTGACTTTTATGCACTAGAAAAAGCCAGACAACAACTCAAAAATGAGGAATGGATTACCAGACTGAATGACCAAATGTAAGTTATTAAAAGTCACATTACCTCACACAAGTTTTTGTTCAAACAATATTATAGACACTATTTCATGTATACTTTTCAAAATAACCTTTAAATTAGCTTAATTTTAGGACTATAATGTTTGCAATTGTAAATCTCATTCCATTCCCATTTATCTCAGATATTCTTTTCTGGTTAGGCTTTTGTTATTATATTATTAAAATTGATTTATCTTAAAGTAATAAAAACGTGTTATAAGGGAAAATAGTAGTGTACATAGTTTGTATAGTATAATATTGATCATTTTATTGGTACACACATTATCCTATAACTATATTTTTTTCTGTCACCACTGCTAGCATGACAGTGTCATGTGCCTGCCACACCAGCTTTATTGGTTGCTCTTGATATGTGCCTGCCACACCAGCTTTATTGGTGGCTCTTGATATGTGCCTGCCACACCAGCTTTATTGGTGGCTCTTGATATGTGTCTGCCACACCAGCTTTATTGGTGGCTATTGATATGTGTCTGTCATGCCTACAGAGTGGTGGGGTGAGTGTTCCCATTACATTTGCCGGCATGGCTGAAAAAAAGGGTTTGACTAGCCAGACCAGAAGGGTGTGTGTACTGCTGATCTGCTAGAATGGCAAGGCAAGAGATTATCTTGCCACCACAGATAGAGGGGAAGGGTATGGTGTCCCCCTTTGTCAGAAATGGCAGGCAGCAAGAGTGTACTTGAGTGTGACAGAGTGGAAGAGTTGTGTGTTGACCACAATTGTCAACACCACCAACTGTGAGCACTAGGGTCTTGGTTGAACCTCATTGACTATGGTACTGCCACTGTTGCATAAGGTTTTTTTCCTGGCCAGACAATGCATATAGTTTGGAAATGCATTATGTTTGAGTATTGGAAAAAATTAACTAAATGTATAAGTATAGATTATTTTGTACCTAAAAATGGTCATAATTAGTTTACATTCTATTGAAGAATAATGATTTTTAAAACATATAATTTGGCGATTAAAAAACTAAATTGGCAACATCTCAAGCAAAAATATTATTACAAAGGCCTATTCTTTTAAAATAAAATTATATTATTTCAATGTAACGAAAATTATACTGTATTTAGTTTTTTAAAAACGTAAATTGCCCTTTGAATTAAATCACAGCAGGGTAAAGACACAATACATCACTCAAGGATGTATACAGGCATGTATATTGCTAAATTCATTTGTATTTCTTTTTTCATTTAGATTTCAACCATTTACACATCACCATGTGGTTTATGAACCATTGCTTTATACAACATCAAAGTTTGGTCCGATAAAATATGGTACAAAGTTTTTTAGGGAGGAGTTCCCAGACAGATTCTTGATCTCTCAAGTTAGTTAATGATTTTTACACTTATTTTTATGTTAAATAAAAAATGTAGTCTGTTTTTTCTTTAAGGAATTTAGACATACAGAATAGAACTGGTTTTACTCTCCCTTTTTATCCAGTAATTTCCAAAAGCATTTTCATTTTCAGAATTTCAAGTCCCAGGTTCCACCTATACCTATCTTTGACAAGTTCAATGACACTTATTCAAGGGGAGAAGTATAATGATACATTTATGAAGGGAAAAGTATGAGTCAAGATATAAGACACTAAATAATGTAGCCTAAAAATGTTTACTTAAATTTCTGAAAAATATTATTTCAAACTACATGTATTATCATTGCTAATATTTACATTGAAAAATTCAATTAAGGATATAAAAGATTGCTGATATGTCTGGGATCAAAATATTTGCATATATACCAATGTGCAGACAATGTAAAATATGTTCAGCACTGTTATATTGAATTGTTGAATAAAAATTAGCATACATTGCAATTTGAAGTGATTTGTTTCCATTAATAAATGTTTTTCTTAGATGTACAGTAATAAAATTAATGTTTATTTGCAAATGGTTTTCACTATTATTTGTATGAAAATGATCTATTATTACTATTAACGTTCATTAATATTTCGTACAGTTTTTTAACTAATTAAAAAAAATATAAACATCAGTCAGACAATTTAAATTGTAGATCTGCATTTATTTTAATCTATACAGCTAAACAAGTGAGACCAATTTCCAGTGTAAAATTTTTGTACAATCATATCTTCCTAGCCAAGAGGGGATATGCTGCAGCAGATCATAGCATTAAATGGGGCAATAATATGTAAATTAAGTAAAAAAACCATTTTCAAAATTAAAATGCACCAAAAAGTACCAAATAATTCCTTAGATCATAAAAATATTTATATAAATTATCATTACTAAAATTATAAGTGTGGATGCCGATCAATATATACAGATTATTTATTAATTTATTTCTATTAATCAACTAATGTAAAGGCAATTTAGTTCAGTATATTGTATTCAGCCATACATTTAATTTTCAACAAGTATTGTTTTTATACATTTTTTTAAGGTTAAAAAAACAACAACTGCTTTTTGCATTAACAATAAAAATAAAAGGCAAATAATTGTGATCTCCATAAAGTTTATTCTTTTAAATTTAATACATTAAACAGTTGAAAGTGAATTATTGTTCCGCTTCTTGCAGTTTATCTTCATCTTTTTCTAAATCTGTTTTTTCCCATTCTGATCTCAATTCTGAAGAAACCTCTGTAAATAATCTGTCCCAGTCCCATGGTTTGTCATCCTTAAGAAGAAAATTAAATATTTCAGACTAACGACCAAAGGTTTTTATAATAAAATCTTCCACTGAATGTTCCACTTACCTCTATAAGATCTTCAGGAGGGGAAAATGACTTTATTAACAATTTTAGATCAATATCATTGTCCTGAAATACATTGGTAAATGAAGATATTTCAAGAAATTTATTTATTAACAAAAGGGTAATGAAATAATATAAATTCCTAATCAAAGGTAATTATTAATACATGTGTTTTAAAATAGATAAATGGCCACATAGATATTATTGAATTTTTTTTACAAATAACTATAGAGTTGAAATTTATTTTTTCTGCATTGATATGAAGTGTTATAAGCTAGACTAGCCTAAGCCACATTGGTGGTTAAGCTACTATGGCTTTAAATGCTTTATATAGTTAAATGCCCTTCTTAGCCCATGGGGGACTAGAGATTGCAAGAATTTTGAAGTACAGAGGTACCTCGACATATGAGTGCCCTAACATACAAGATTTTTGAGATAAGAGCCCTTGGCTGGCTGAGGATGAGCTAGTTTACTGCGCCTTGTGTGTCTCAAATTTTCCCGTGCCTAAGTCAGTGGGCTTGTTTGCCTCGCTGTCAAAGTATCTTTGATAAGCTCTGCTTGCATTTCGTGCTTTTTGTTCATTTATAGTATTTTATCACATTTTTTTTATAACCATGGGTCCGAAGAAAATGTGTGGAAAGGTCAGTGCTCAGAAGAAGCATGAAATCATAGAAAAACATGAGCAAGGCGTGCGAATGTCTGACTTGGCAAGGAAGAGATAGGCGCAGGAGCTTTGAAATGATTGTAACCTTAACGGATGTTATACCTTATATCAACTCCTTCTGTTTAAGCACAGTACATATCGATGAAGCACTACACAAGTAAACAGAAGGAGTTAATATAAGGTATAACACCCGTTAAGGTTACAATAATTTCTAAGCTCCTGCGTCTATCTCTTCTACTCTACAACTCCACCAGCATCTTTCCTAATTTCAAGTCGGCTAATTTCCAGGTAAAATAAAACTAGTTTATTTCTTTATATTCTCTTTTATTATGTTTCTATACAATAGTTATTTACAAATACATTTTTAAAATTCAAAAACACATAAAAAAAACAACTGAAACTGTCCCCCACATGCAAAAATAAGACAACAAACAACCGATTATGTATAAATATATCTGCCAACACTTTTAAATGTTTGGGTACACTTCCTACTATGACAAACTCAAGAATGTCAAATGTCAGAGTATATGGCAGTCTTCATCAGTTGTGGATAAATGGTTCACATGTGATTAGTGTGAGAATATGGAAAAAAATAAACAATTCATTGTTAGTCACCCCAATCCCTATTCAGGGATGGACTATGCTAATGACTTGTGAGTATAGGGTTTCACCACAAATCATCCAAGTAACTTTCACAATGACTCTGGACAGTTTAGTTAATGAACTTATTGTTAGAGGCAGATGTGGAAAACCTGAATTTAAATTTGCATACTATTGATTTAAAGAGAGGAAGGTGTTCATGGTTTGCATCTGCTCATCTCATTAGTAAATAATGGATGTTTGGCTGATAAAACTCTCCCACATGGCTAGAGTTAGTTCAGAAAGGCTAAATATTTAGTATTTTTACAAAATATCGAAGCCACATTATAACAGTTTTACACTGACAGTTTAATAATGCAATAAAAAGGCAACCTAATTCTTTATGACATAAACTGAATTAAAATGAAAACTCAGATATATTTTGATATATCATTATTATTAGTACATTTTAATATTAACAATGGTATATCAAAGCTAATTTAGTTTATTTCATAAAAGGGTTTAGTAGCTATAATACATGTATTTCTATGAATAAATCTGTATAAGCTCTTATTTGTTTTTTATAGTTATATTTTCTTAGAAAAATAAGATAAAGAATATAGATGTACTTGTAACTTCAATTGTTTTTCTTTTTGGTTTAGGTAGTATGTGATGTACTTTTTTTATAGGTAAACTAGCAGTGTACCCGATGTTTCCTGGTAAGTCAGGAGTTCAAACGTGACACTTGAAACATTTTTAACACACCATTAGGTAAAGATATGGGTGCTAATTTTTACCACCTACCTAATAAGCAGAAACGATCTACATTTCATGCATCACAATTTACGTTTTACCCGTCAACGCTAACCAACCAAACCAAACCAAACAACAAATCAAAATCAAAACGAAGCATTGCAATAATGATCAAATTAATTTTTTTTTTTCTGCCATTTTGCAGCACAGGGGCAAGTTGATGTGGCACGATAGAGCACCTACGCGCAAGTTCAATTCGGCTTCTTACTATCTTAATTTCTTACTTACACTCTGTTCTTATATATACGGATTAATATTTTTATTTTGTTTAGTTTTTTTTTACTGATATTATGTTTAACTGGGAAAATGAAATCTTTCTGTGGTGACTGGATAATAAAAGGGTAAATGTGAAAATGCGTCATATATTTATAAAATTATTTATACAAGAAGCTTTTTATGCTTCATATATTATTGGGTTTAATAATTACACAATTTTATGGGGAAATACAGAAAGTATGCATTACAACCAACACAGATACCAAAAAAAAAAATATGAGCAGGATAGTTATTTACTATTTACAATCTCAATAATACAAAAAAAGTTATATTATTAAAAAAAGATTCTGTGAAATATAACTTACCAGAGTTAAGAACGCTGCCTGTTTTAAGAGATCATTGTCCAGCTCCCTGTATGTGGCCACTCTATTTACAGCTACACTATGAAAATAAAATTTATTCTACAATTAATTTTCTTTTCAAATCATATGTATTTAAAATATTTTTATGAATAGAACATAGATATATTGATTTTTCCCATTTAAATATTTATCCAGCTAATAAAATAATCTATAATGTGCCATTCCATCAACTTGTTTTACTACCTTCTTAGTAACTCTTTTATAATATAAAAAAAGATGTCATAGTGTACAAAATTAAATGGCCATTCAAGACAACCTCCTTGAAAAAATAGGGAGAAAATAGAGGTAATGATTTATTTTCATAAATTTAACTTACTCGAATGATTAATATCAGCAGTATTTTTATAAAACCAGCATTACTGATAATGTGTTTTACTCAAAATTTAAAATGAGAAAACAAAATTTATTGAGCAAAAAATATTTTTGTTTCTGTTGATTCTTTCATAACAAAGTTAACAAAGTACATAAATATCCTTAAAAATTCTAATTATTTATTTGAACATATTATTGAAAAATTATCCATTTGAATAAAAAAAATTACTTTGGTGCAGATGCAACTTTTGTTGTCAGATCTTCTTCAATTGTCTCTTCTAATTCAGGTATGATTGGTATATCTGTATGAAGTATAATAAAGTTATCAATGTCAAAATCTATTTAGTAGGCCTACTGTTAAAACAATTTTGTCACACACATTTCTGGCATATTCCAACCCATATAAATGATAATAATTAATTACAATCAAAGGTTCTGAAGAGTGCAAGAGAGTTTAAATACTTTAGTAGCACAGTATCTGAGACAAAATGTAAATGGAAGGCATTCAGAATAATTTCGACAGCAAGCAGCAGACCAAAATAAAGATTTTTAAGTGAGATTAAAAAATAACCCTATTGTATGGCTGGAAAACCATACATCTAAATGAATCTAGATTATGGGATGTTTCAAATTATGTTGTTTAATTAAAAGGATCATTAGTGGAAACATTTCAATAAAGATTAAAAAAAAATCTAACTTAATTAAGAAAGAACTAACCACTTTCAGAATCATCATCTTTGTCAAGAGCTTTCTGGTTTAGCTTATCACTGAAAAAATCAATGATGAAAAAGATATGGTAATGAGGTCGAAGTATTGCTTAAATGCAACTTTTTTCAGAAAGGTATGGAGTAAAAATTTTATTTCTAAAAACATATATATGTATAAATTATTACTGATATAAAATATTTATTTATGCCAATACATTAAAAATGTATTTGTCAAGTAACTAATTTCATTGATATATATATATAAAAAACATGGAAAGAACACCTAATACACTTATGACATTTTTTTAAAAAAATAAATTTCAGCTCTATTGCAAGACAGAACTTTCTTACGACAAATTATCATAATATAATAACCGATATAGTTTATCAGAGTGATCATGACCAAGTGTTATTTTAATGTAAAAAGGCTGTGTATAAAAACTTCTAGGCAGTCTTGTTGTTTTAGCTTGTGAATATGAAAAGAATAAGGGATTCCATGCAATACTAAGACAAAGATATAAGGATGTAAGAGCTCTGGAGTACTGAAAAATAGAATGTTATCAATTAAACATTAATAATGACAGCAATAACTAATCTGTTCAAGTCCTTTGTGCACATTTGGGAACAGATGACAAAAGAAGTATTTAGGTAAGATAATCTGTGCAGAAACAAATCAGTGAATTCAGATAATCAAAGTTAAAAGGAGACTGATAATACAGTAGTGAATAATGAGCATAAGATCACTGTGGTGTCCAAAACTACTGTGGTGTGGTGTAACCAGGGCTGGTTTACCCAATAGGCAATCAAGGTGACCACCTAGGGCAGCCAATTTCTAAGGGCCATCACAAAATGACCTCCCTTTAGTCATTAATGGATTGAACAATCTTTATATGGAGTGACACCAGCATATAAATATGGGATTATGTTGTATACTTTTTGACATGCTGTTTTATATAACATCTTCCATTTGCACAGGTTATTTCATAGCTATTTCTAGTTGTTGCATAGGCATAAGTTATGCAGCATAACTATGATTAATGGAACCCGTGGTGGATCCTAAGAATGTCTTCATATTTCTGTGCCAAAAAGAACAAAAAAAGGTGAAATTGCAGTCAATTGATTTTGGCAAAATAAGTTCCAATACAGTCAGAGTTCTGCTTCTAAGTTAGGCCCTTGGTTTGTCATTTCTCTGGCTGTGTGCTATGACATGTTGCTTGATATCAACATGGTAAAAATAACTTCAGGCAATATAATTAGATGTATAAAGTAGACAACAAAAATCATCTGGATGAAAGAAGGAAGTTTTCTAATAAACCACAGAAATCACAATGAGTTTGAGAAACATTGGTAAATGCAAATGAAATTGCAGTCAATTTTTTTTAGAAATGTCAGTACTTTTTCAGCCTGAACAATCCAGTACCAGAATAAAAAAAAATGCATATAACAACAAACTTAATTAAGATCCAAAAGACTAATTCAGGGTAAACTTTTACTTTGTTATTCTTGACTTGTCAATGCAAAGGTGAAGAAAGATTCACTGTGATGCAAAACATTTGCTCTGTGTTTGGGTTTTCTCCATGAAGTTTTACAGTTAAACAATAACAAGATGGGTAGGAATGGAGCATTGCTTGAAAAGTGAGAAAGCTTTATTAACATAGAGGCTTCAAAGGTTGATCCAGTTCATCTAGTTTTAATATATGTAGATACAGAAGTCATTTTTAAGACAAGTTGTAGGGGGGGAAAAAAAAAAAAAAAAAAAAAAAAAAAAAAAAAAAAAAAAAAAAAAAAAAAAAAAAAAAAAAAAAAAAAAAAAAAAAAAAAAAAAAAAAAAAAAAAAAAAAAAAAAAAAAAAAAAAAAAAAAAAAAAAAAGGGGGGGGGGGTGTACATCACCCAAGGATGTAATGGTGAAAAGAAATCTAACATTTTGTGTCCGCAGACTGTCACAGTTCTGTGAGTATTCTTGACACTGACACTTGCTATGGCTTATTGTGAGCTAATATTCTTAAAGATCAAATTGATTACTTCATTTTTTGTGAAGACAGACTTACTGGACAAGCTACTCTGTTAAATGAAAATAATATTGCTTTACAAATTGAAGTGATGGTACTCGTTTCTACATTTGTTTAAAAAAAAGCACAAAAAAATAGAGATTTAAAATTACACAATATACAATTACATATATGTTTGGATTATCTTCAGAGACTTCTAATACTATACTATAGGCACAGTAGGTATGAACTTATGAGGCCCTTAAACCTTATAGAGCCTACACTATTCTAGGTAATAAATAAAAAAAAGAAATACAAGGAATTCAATTATTTTCTTTATTTACTTTAGACACTCACAAATATTTAAAATATTTTATTATGCTATTCTTAGAGCCAAATAACATAATTATATGATTTTATTATGATTTCATGCATCGGTGGGTTTTCATTTGATAGTAACACAAGGGATAATAATCAGGCCTGTTTTTATTACTGGATGCAGATAATATTTGAGGCATTTTTAAGCAAGACTGCCCAATCTACGTGGGTTTAGGCTACTATGGCTCTCAACACTTCATATAGGAAAGTAAAGTATTAGGAAAGTATTTTTTATGATCTATCGTACAGTTTTGTGATGGCACACAACTTAATTCCCTGCTCCTATATTCAAAGCAATTCTTCTAGGGATCCTTTTTTGCTCGAGACAATTTTAATTTTTTTAAGTTTAATTATTTATTTTTTTTTGATGGAAAAAAATAACTTCACAACCATCTTACTGTGTAAGAGATGTACTACTACTAGTTCTGAAAGAAATGCTTTAGGCTAGTTTAACATGTCCACATTGCTACCAGTCATGGCTGCCACTAGGACTGAGAAATCTGCAGTTGTTACAGGGCTCAGGATAAAATGATTAAACATTTATAGAGTCCCAGATGTTAAAGATAATTTATTTAGAGGTCTAAGGTTTTAAAGCAGGTAACTTGACAGTGTTTTTTATACCCTGTTTATAGACTACATCAATCTTTTGATTTAAAAGTGCCTAGGGCCAAGATGACCTAAATAGGGCCCTGATTCTATGGGAATTAAATAAGTATTAAAATAAACGACAGCTTATATTAATTCAATATTTAGTTGCCCTGGACGGGGAGGGCACAGTAAGACAGGCTCATCTAAGGCAGGCCCTGGGTGTAACAAAATAAAAGTTTACTTTTGGGCCCTAAACATGTCATTAGGAATTAATCTGATCTGCATTTGAATTGAGGCAGACATGAGAGCAGAATGATGGGTATCCGAGAGCAGCTCTGTTAGGAGTAAACTGTTCAAATATTACCGGTACCCATATTGCTCACAGAAAATAAGAATGTATTTCTATATTCAAATCTTCATTGTATCTGCCGAATGAAACTGTTCAGTTACATCACAATACATGTTAATTTTATCCTGATGTCTTATTTAGAAAATACTTCATTAAAACCTATACCATTTTGATTTATTCCACTTTAAACATAAATTAAAATAAATTACACTAAAAATGCTGTGCCAAATAAAAAAAAATAAATTAAAATGTCATTAAATTTAATATTTTTATAAAAACAATTTTTTTCTTTAAGTAGAGTAAAAAAGCTACTCTGTTAAAAGTTATTCTCTAAAATCAAATGTACTTTTATTCTTCTATGTGTTGTCAAGGGAGTAAACTCAATTGAGATCCAAAATTATGTCTTAAAAAGACAATGTTTTAATTTTTCTAGGCTATATTGTTAAATAGAACATTTGAAATTCTTGTGAAACTGAGTGTAACTTACTTATCAAGAGATTCAAATCCTTCACCCAATTGTCGAGTTCTGTAAGAAACATGTACATGCAAAAACAAAATTTTGAAGCACATAAAATACCAACAATGTTACAAACTAAGATACAGAAAGTAAGGCTAAAAAATACAAAGAAAAAAAAATGACAGTAATAAAAAAACATGCATGTATAAAAACCATCAAAACACATAAAAGATGTTCAGAAAGTCATTTTGCACTATTCTAAAAATCATTTGTTTAGTTTATTTGAATGGAAAAAATGATAGCGGTAAAAAAAGCTTTATTAAAAGTGACCACCTTCTAGCATTCATACAGTCATGAATATTTTTATTTTCACTGTATCTTTTATTAAAAACTTGTCTGTTAATGTACAGGCATAAATGTTAATATGAAGTGCAAAGGATCTTACTGATCACCTTCTCTCTACATTATAAATCCAGGCAATGACATGTGATTACTAATTTTTTAAAGTAGGTCAGAATTATTATTTTATGATTGCAGATATTTTCAAATCTGTATGGTAAAAGAAATAATAACTTTTTGCACAATTAATTTTATCCACTTTTTTCATGCGCTTAAAATACTTGAATTACTGTAGCAATTTTATTTAGTTTAAGATGTTTATAGCATAAAGAACACTGTCTAGTGAACAATTATTTCTCACATTTTTTTAACAAACTGTTGTATAACAGAAAGTTATCTACACTTTAAATATATTATATAATATTTTTTTAAAAAATGTTTGTAAGAAATTGAGCATTTTAGATTAGAAATGGGATTTCTAGTGATAACCTTTAAATGTTTGTTTAAAGTATTTTTTATGCAATAAAAAAATACTTTGGAAATAAAAAAAGCATATTTATTAACTGCATGGTTATAATAATTAATTTTCCAAAATTAAAGTAGACAATATCTAGTCATGAAAATTTCTTTGAAAAATGAACAAGCTAAGCAAAAGAAAAAATAGTTAAAAGAAATTTTTATGAACAAAAAGTAAATAAACTTATTGTAAAGTAAAGAATATATTGTAATCAGTGCCGAATTAAGTCCCTGAGATGCCTAAAGTGCTAAACCGGCAGAATATTGCAAAATTTTTGGTTCATCTGACCAAGGCATATTTCTTCTAAATTAGCACATTTTATTGTGATAAAAATATTATTAACTAACGCAGAAAGGAACAAAGTTTAATAAAAATGAAATTTTTGTTTCATAAAACGTTATGCTTATGTTTTTTTTTAATTTCTGAATCTATCCCTCACTAATATTTTAAAATTAACTTAATGTCCCATGTATTTTTATACACAGTAGAGATAATGCATCCAATGGGCTTGTTTCATAACTTATTCTGATGGAACTTTCACAATGTCTTAACTTGCATCATTCTAGAGAGACTGAAGGATGCCACCAGTAAACAGCTCAGACAAAACAAGCTGGGTTCCGAAAGAATAGGTTCAAATCACTACACTAAGAATCATTAGTGAACAATCCCTGGAGTGGCTATTCATCTTATACTTAAATTTCATTGACTTTTGCCAAGCATTTGACAGCATCGACAGAGACCTTTTCTGACAACTCCTACAGCACTATGGTGTCCCATATAATCTTCTAATATAGATGGGGTCATGAGGCAGACAACCCAAGGCACAAAGACTGGGATACAACGGTCTATGACTCAATGATTAGAAGACCTAGACTTTGCAGATGACTTGTGTCTATTAGCCCAGAAGCAGCAGCAAAAACAGCTAAAAACAAAAACTCACACAAGAATTTTCCAAAACTGGGCTACATATAAACACAGATAAGACAAAAGTCATGTCCTTGTTAGCCAAAGTCAGACACAGATCACCCTTGGCGATTAACTTCTTAGAGAAGTCGACCATTTTACTTACCTTGGTAGCATTGTTTCTGCCCCAGGCTGATCAGACAAAGATGTCAAAACCAGAATATGCAAGATATGCCTTTGTCTACCTGAGGCCTGTGTGGAAAACAACTTCCCTCTCAAAAAAATATATACTCCTGATATTCAATAGCAATGTCAAATCCATTCTGTTGTATGGTGCAGAAATATAGAGAGTCACCAACACAATGACCAACAAATTTCAGATGTTTGTAAATAGAACATCCTAAAGACAAAGTGACAAGATATAGTAAGGAACAAAGACCTCTGGCAACTGGCAAACCAAGACCCCTTAGACTTTGCGGTGGAATCTTGAGAAAGCTAGAGAAAGGTTGGCCGCCCAAAGACTAGTTGGAAAATGTCTAGTGAACATGAAATGAAGTGTTTGTAGTCTCCATTCGACTAAAGAAGTATTTAGTACATTGAAATAATAGGGACAATATAATCAAGAAATAATTTAGTCATCATAATTAAAAATGAGTTTTTGTGCTTTTCATGTTCTTTTTAATGATATTTTTAACTTTCACCGTAACAGAACTTGCAAGAAAAGATTGAAAATATTATGTTTTTTAAGAGGCTTTGAATTAGTTTTTTAGTGGTTAGATAATGCAATTTAGCACCTAGTAGAAGAGCCATAGGTACGTTCTGGGCTGTGCAGAATTTAATGTATATGCAAGCAATTTATCCCATACATCTGAATTGCACTAACCATTATATAACCATGCAAGTTTTTTTTTTTGGTAATGTTGAAAAAACACCAGTAACTTTTCATTTTGATACAAGAGAAAAAATGGAAAAAAAAAAATCCACTTGGCATTTTCTTCCTGTGATGTGTGAAAGCTTTAATAGTAGTGTTAGCAAATTAAAAAAAAAACTAAATTCACAGGCATTTATAACTGTATTGGACATAAGCTTTATTAAAGTATTCAACAGTTCTTCATATAAATTACAACAGATTTTTCTTTTTTATTTGAGCAGCAATAATTAACAAGCCATTGCTTAAAAAATATTTATATAAAAGAAAATAATCAGACAACAATGACCAACTAAATACACTGTCAAAGTTCAATTGATAAAATTAAAACCTACCGTGGTTTACGAGTGGGAGCATCCTCATCCCACCCTGAAACTGCTTTAGTTAATCGGCCAGGTGGTCCTTCCTAATATGAAGTTTGAAAAAAAAGATTGAGATTCTACTCAGTTAAAAAAAAAACAGTTTGAAAAAATATCACTTTTTAAAAATTTTTTTAGAACAGTTACAGTTTATAATTACTTTAGATGGAATGCTTATTAAAATTACTTAGTAACAGGCATGATGGAGGATGCAGCCAGCATATAGCTCCCAGGACCATGAAGCCCAGCAAGTGCAACCAGCACATTGCTACTAGACCAGTGAAGCCCAGCAAGTGCAACCAGCACAGACCCATGAAGCCCAGCATGTCCTCATTTTATAATTATAAATGTAATTTGAAAATTAATACTTGATTAGTTTGTTTTCTTTCATTAAAGACCACAACCTCTTTGCTGTGCATACGCTCAGAATTTCTCTAGACCCTTGTTAAATTTAACTTCATTTTTTAGCACATTTTTCCAATCTAAACAATAATAAAACACCACGCTTACTGCAGTATTCTTTTTGGGTGCTGGATCTGATGATAGTTCCACTTCATCTAGAGTAGATGTTGGTATCCCAGAAGCTTGTGCAGCTCTCCTGCCAGATTTTGCACTCTGCCAACATAGAAAGATTATAATTATCTCAAATATAAAAAAAAAAAAAACATTTATAACAAAAATGGATAAATTGTTAGCAATATTTTTTTATAATCATATATAATATAATTCCTGTAAAGTTTAATCTTTACAGCTAAGGACATGTAATTCATATATGACTGACTATGAGGTATGAGATGCACTTTATAGACATAAATAGTCACAAATTCATAATTTGACATAAAGGGGTCTTTTAAAGCTGAGCTATTTTTTATAATACATTTCAAAAAGTTATTATAAATTAAGCAATAGTGCAACAGTGTTGGAAAACTCACATAGGCTTATTTTTAAATTCTGTTTTTTTTTTACTCTTTGGACATCAGCCAAATTTCAAAAGTTTTTTTTCAAAAGTTTGTCAAATGTCATAAACATGTAACTGAATCTAATCACAATATTTTTAAATTAGCTCATTTATTTATGTGACTGATTTTATTACATAAGAAACTTATTTCTATGACTGACTTTATTACATAAGAAACTTATTTATGTGACTGAATTTATTACATAAGAAACTTATTTATGTGACTGACTTTATTGTCAACAGCTTAATTTCTATTACCCTTAATATATACAATTTCAAATACAAAACTTCAAGATATAACAATGGTGGTCAAATGTGGTTCTTTGATACATATTGTGCAGCTCCCAATGAGCTTGTTTTTGCTACTGGTTTAATATTTTTGTTCACTAAATATTGATAAATTAACTATGGTGCAGCAGTGGAGAAAAATCAAGATTGTTGGTAAAAAATCACCTATTTTCTGACAGTTTATTCAAAGGTGCCCCTTTTTGATATTCACACAAAAGACATGCTTTTTTTGACACTTTATCTAAGTGAAAGTAAATTAACTTTTATAATAGATGATACGTTATGATAGGTTATGACATAATGATCATGCCAATAACTTGAATAATCAAGCCATTCATTCCGGCAATGGTGCTCTAACAATCTTTGATTATGCTAGGCTATGACTTGATGCCATGACAATAAAACAAGTGGTTCTTATAGTGTGGGTTGTGAGGAAGTTTAAATTTATAATTAAAATACCAAAGTATCTCTCCTAAGGTTAAAACTGCAAAAGAAAAGGGAAAATCTATATATACAACTATTAATGCTTTTATTTTCTTTCCTTATCATATTTTTTCTTTGTTGGTGTGTCACCAAAACAATCAATTTCGTATGGTAAGTCAGGAAACCTAAATTGTTGTCATAGATTAGTAGGTAAGTATTTTACAACATTGTTTTTTTCCTAAATGCATTGACAGTGATTTGGGACACTTACTCTACGAAAGGATTTAAAGATATGTATGAGATGTGACAATTATGCTATAATACAATAATGAATTTGATTTCAAGCACTGTTAAAATGTTTTGTTTGTTGTTTTCCAGATAATTTATACTCATAAAAAATATGTTTCCAATAGTATATAATACTCATATCAAAGATTTCATTTGATGAAATTTCTTTGTCATTTAGAACAAACATTTACCTTGTAACCTGCAAAAGTTTTCATTAAGAAATATTTTCTTTCAAAATTGTGTATCCTACTGCTTTACTTTACAGCCATAATAGGAAAAGGGGAGACAACATCAAAATAGAATTTATGTTGTGATTTTAATAATTCGAATATAGGAAATTTTTATTTTTATTAGTGTTTTACTATTCTGTAATATTTATTAAGTGATTTCTCTTCAAATTAAAAATAAAAGGTACATTTTTTTTTATAATTATGTTAAAAATGTAAACTACTGGGTTGTTTTACAAAACAGTACCTCAAACAGACTCTTGCAGCCTGCCTTTTCTGGCAGATGGGGCCGTCAAACACCACCTTTTCCCCTCCCAAGATCAATAAGGCATTAAGGTGCTTCCTGAAACAGGCTATCCTGGTCTATGGGGAAAAGATCATAGGGGTTCTCCTAGTCCGGAGAAAAAAAAATCTTTTGGACGGTGGTGGTACTGTGGTCAATGAGAACTATCTGAGACCACAGTATTCAAAGCTGGCGGTGGGGGTGGATGTGGTTGGCACACAACACCCTTCCACTCTGCCCCACTCAAGCACACCTTCGCAGCCTGCCATTTCGGACGGAGGGTTCATTATACCCTCCCCTCTGTCCGGGTGGCAGGAAAAAACCCCATGCCTTGCCATTCCGGCAGATCAGCAGTACACACCCCTTGCTGGTCAGGCCAGGTCTTTTGTCTGCCATCCCAGCAGATGTTAGCGGGCACACTCACCCCGCCGCTCTGAAAGCATGGCAGACATGCATCAGCACCACCAACAATGCTAGTGTGGTAGACACACAACACCCTATCATGCGGGCAATGACGGCTTATAAAAAAAACCTTTTCCCCTCTGTCCAGACAAAATGCATTCCAAAATTAGATATATATAGTTGGGCGTGGATTACCTGGATTAGGACAAATGTTTTGTGCGGCAAGATCATTGTGGTCTCCTAGCAAGGCAAAAAAAAAAGAAACCTTTTTTGCGACAGTGGTCAATTAGGATAACCATGGTATTCACAGCTGGTGGTGGTGAAGGATGTGGTCAGCATTAGGGATGTGACGAAGTTCGAATTCGAACCCGACGACATTCGAACTTCGCCGTTTTTTGAACAAATTCGAATCCTACGGATAAAAAAAAAAAATCGATCGGATTTGAATTTGAAATACGCAGTGGCTAGAGTTCGTCCAGACGGACGCTTTATTATTTTTTTTCGGGGTACGTCTATAAATGTGCGCATGCCCGCCAATTGAGATTAAGCTTAATAAAGTCGGAGGAAAACAATATCAATCAAACTACAAAAATTAACAAATAAAACAAAAAATTATGCGCTAAATTAGCATCTATTGCACCCCCCTTTCACAGAAACCATATAAAATACACGTTTTTTTTTCTTATACTTATATTAAATACCAGCGAAGTCTTGGGGAAAAATGACAGTGACAAATTCCTTATTTCTTTTGTGACATTTTTTAAACAAATAAACACTGCATAGTTTTTTCACTATTAATAAAGATTATAAAGAATTATACATGTTTTTTTTTATTTGTTTATAAAACTTTTAAAAAGTTGATGACGTCATTTGCTGTTAATAATCGGAGAAGTATGTTTCTATTGTAAACAGAATGAATGAGAACTCTAATTATTTAAAGTTATTATCTGTGCGTCATTGGAAAAAAATTCAATCATAGTATTTTTGCGGGAAATGCAGTCTACTGTTTATATTCATTTTTTTCCTATGAGTTAAGATAAAATAAGGTAGTAAATTACGTTAAAAGATTTATGATGCTGTTTAAATTCGGCGATTGTTTAAAAAGATTTGGAAGTTAATCTCGATTGTCGCGCATGCGCACATCTATAGACGGACCCCGATAAAAAATAATAAAAAGTCAGTCTAGCCACTGCGTTTGAAAAATTACCATTTTCAGATCAAAAACGGCTGTAGAAATCGTAACTAAAATTAAAAAAACCTAGATACTTTCGAAAACCCTATATAAAGAAAACAGATAAAACTAAACTCAGCTGTCCATAGATTAGACGTCGTATTTGGTCATGAACGTATTTAGTTTACCCCCCCATTCACCAAATCCGCATTCAAATCCGACGGATTTATATTTGCCAAATCTGACGGATGCGGATTTTCATCAGCTCCGTCACATCCCTAGTCAGCATACAACACACTTCCATTCCACTCTGCCCTCCTCAAGCACACTGTTGCAGACTGCCATTTCTGGCAGGCACACAACACCTTGTTATGCTAGCAGTGGTAGCACAAAAAATAAATAAAAAAAAACTTTCCTCTGTCCGTTGTGGCAGGAAAAAACCTTACCTTGGCATTCTGCCTGATCTGCAGTACACACAGTGATGATCTGGCCAGTCTGGGTCAGTACTAAAACCTGTTTATTCTGCCATGCTGGCAGATTTACTGGATACTGAACCTGCCACTCTGTAGGCATGGCAAACAAGCATCATGTGTCGCCAATGGTGGGTTATGGAAGGCAAACAACACCCCAGTCATGCTAGCAGTGTTGGCCAAAAAAATAATTGAAAAAGAGTAAAATAAAATTTAAAAAAAAAGCCATTTCCCTCTGGCTGTTGTGGCAGGAAAAGCATTTTCCTTGCCATTCTCATCAATGAGAAGTAAATTCAACCAGCTGGTCTGGCCAGTCTGGGATATTGCTTTTTCTGCCTTGATGGCAGAGGTAGCTGGCACATTCACCCCACTGCTCTGCATGCATAGTATACACAGACTCATGCACCGCCAAAGAGGCTGAAGAGGAGGGCTCAGAACACCCTACCATGTTAGCTGTGGTGGAGCAAAATAAAAAGATAGGGAGTGGTTTGTAGTGACCTCAAATTTCATTAGTTTTCGCTATGTCTATGTGTGAACTCATAAATTTATCATGTGTAGTTCCCAATATTATAGTTTAGTTCATGGTTCATGATGTTTTTTTATGATTCATTTAAAAGCAATTTAACTGTACTGTTTTTATTTTATAAACATTACAATGAATAGACTTTGATAGCATTGCTTTAGGCACTATATATTTTGTGATGGTGTTTCTTTTGACACCAATTATTATTATATTGTACCCGTTTAGAAATAACAAAGATAAGAGAAATTAGCTGATGGAACAATCAATACTTGTTCAGTTTGCTTGCTTTGTCATTAGTAACAGAAATCGTTAAGCGGTCGCGAGGAAAAAGTTAGAAAACCACTGCAATAATTCGTTTTGCAGCCACATTAAGATGTTTCACGTTTTAAATTTTGTGATACCTAGGATTTTTCGATCAGTTTTGCTTTCTCAATATTAAGGAGAAAAATACTCATATCTTTTCCACTTACTTTTTTTTGGCTAAGGCCAAAACTAAGACCGTCCGCTTCCATTTTGACGCTTTGGTATTCGATGTAAACAAACTGACATAAAAAAAGCTAATCTGGAAAAAAAAACGGGCGAACTTTCGCTTTTCGTATTCATTTCCTTTACTGGTTAATCGAGTATTGAAAATATAAGATTAAGTATATTTGATGAAATAACATTTTCGATGTTTATAAACATTGTGTGTTTTCTGTAGCGAAAGGGAATCTTTTACATATTATTTTTTAAACTTATAAAATGGGTCATCCGTTTTTTAAATATGCAGCCTGTATGATGTAAAACAAGGATAATTGACCCAGTTGTCATTTCAGCGTTGGACCGCTATGGATACAAATCGAGAAGGTCGACTGTTGATAAGACACGAGTAAGTCTTCTTATTATATTTATTATAATTTTTTATGTGGAAAAAAAGAAGCAGCGACATTTAATGTGGTTAATTTGGGTACCCTTATTTTTTTTTTTAGAAAACTTTTTTTTTAAAGCTATCCGTCTAAAAAGGAAAAAAAAATTAATCTATACTGTATTATACTAACTAGCTGTACCCTGCAAAGCCTATGCAGCGCAACATGCAAACGTTAAAATTTCGTGGTTTATTTTTTTCCGAAGAATCGTTTCTTCACCTATTCCTGTCATACTTCTGGCTCCATCAGTTGCTATGGAAACGATTTTTATTTATATCGATTTCACAGTCTTATAAGCATTTTTGCTCAACATTTGCTATATCTTCTCCACGAGCTTGCCCAGAGCGGCTGTTCTTCTTTTGGATCTTGAAACGACATATAGGCAGCTAGTGCCGTCTCTTTTACATCGCAATACTCATCTATAGCAAGTGATAAAGCATAAGCAAATTTAAATGTCTTCCTCTTGCATATGACATGTGTTACATTTGAATACATTTTAGCAGTTCTATCTTGTACTGTTTTAGCTGAAAATGACAAATCCTAGATTTTCTTCCCTATTTCTGTTTTGTTTTTGAAATCATGAAACAGTTCTTCAGCT
>JAGDYQ010000016.1:5126388-5139873 GCA_021962125.1 Bulinus truncatus | reverse complement strand
CTCATTGGGAGCTGCACAATATGTATCAAAGAACTACATTTTTGACCACCATTGTTAATTCTTGAAGTTTTGTATTTGAAATTATGTATATACATGTTGGGATAAGCTGGGAAATTAAGCTGTTGACAATAAAGTCAGTCACATAAATAAGTTTCTTACGTAATAAATTCAGTCACATAAATAAGTTTCTTATGTAATAAAGTCAGTCACAGAAATAATTTTCTTATGTAATAAAGTCAGTCACAGAAATAAGTTTTGTATGTAATAAAGTCAGTCACATAAATAAATGAGCTAATTTAAAAATATTGTGATTAGATTCAGTTACATGTTTATGACATTTGACAAACTTTTGAAAAAAAAACTTTTGAAATTTGGCTGATGTCCAAAGAGTAAAAAAAAAACAGAATTTAAAAATACGCCTATGTGAGTTTTCCAACACTGTTGCACTATTGCTTGATTTATAATAACTTTTTGAAATATATTATAAAAAATAGCTTAGCTTTAAAATGACCCCTTTATGTCAAATTATGAATTAGTGACTATTTATGTCTATAAAGTGCATCTCATACCTCATAGTCAGTCATATATGAATTACATGTCCTTAGCTGTAAAGATTAAACTTTACAGGAATTATATATGATTATAAAAAAATATTGCTAACAATTTATCCATTTTTGTTTTAAATGTTTTTTTTTTTAATATTTGAAATAATTATAATCTTTCTATATTGGCAGAGTGCAAAATCTGGCAGGAGAGCTGCACAAGCTTCTGGGATACCAACATCTACTCTAGATGAAGTGGAACTATCATCAGATCCAGCACCCAAAAAGAATACTGCAGTAAGCGTGGTGTTTTATTATTGCCTAGAATGGAAAAATGTGCTAAAAAACGAAGTTTAATTTAACAAGGGTCTAGAGAAATTCTGACCATATGTACAGCAAAGAGGTTGTGGTCTTTAATGAAAGAAAACATACTAATCAAGTATTAATTTTCAAATGACATTTAAAATTATAAAATGAGGACATGCTGTGCTTCATGGGTCTGTGCTGGTTGCACTTGCTGGGCTTCACTGGTCTAGTAGCAATGTGTTGGTTGCACTTGCTGGGCTTCACTGGTCTAGTAGCAATGTGTTGGTTGCACTTGCTGGGCTTCACTGGTCTAGTAGCAATGTGTTGGTTGCACTTGCTGGGCTTCACTGGTCTAGTAGCAATGTGTTGGTTGCACTTGCTGGGCTTCATGGTCCTGGGAGCTATATGCTGGCTGCACCCTCCTTCATGCCTGGTACTAAGTAATTTTAATAAGCATTCCATCTAAAGTAATTATAAACTGTAACTGTTCTAAAAATTTTTTTAAAAAGTGATATTTTTTCAAACTGTTTTTTTTAACTGAGTTGAATCTCAATCTTTTTTTTCAAACTTCATATTAGGAAGGACCACCTGGCCGATTAACTAAAGCAGTTTCAGGGTGGGATGAGGATGCTCCCACTCGTAAACCACGGTAGGTTTTAATTTTATCAATTGAACTTTGACAGTGTATTTAGTTGGTCATTGTTGTCTGATTATTTTCTTTTATATAAATATTTCTAAAGCAATGGCTTGTTAATTATTGCTGCTCAAATAAAAAAGAAAAATCTGTTGTAATTTATATGAAGAACTGTTGAATACTTTAATAAAGCTTATGTCCAATACAGCTATAAATGCCTGTGAATTTAGTTTTTTTTTTAATTTGCTAACACTACTATTAAAGCTTTCACACATCACAGGAAGAAAATGCCAAGTGGATTTTTTTTTTCCTTTTTTCTCCTTTATCAAAATGAAGTTACTGGTGTTTTTTCAACATTACCAAAAAAAAAACTTGCATGGTTATATAATGGTTAGTGCAATTGAGATATATGGGATAAATTGCTTGCATATACATAAAATTCTGCACAGCCCAGGACGTACCTATGGCTCTTCTACTAGGTGCTAAATTGCATTATCTAACCACTAAAAAAAACTAATTCTAAGCTTCTTAAAAAACATAATATTTTCAATCTTTTCTTGCAAGTTCTGTTATGGTGAAAGTTTAAAATGTCATTAAAAGGAACATGAAAAGCACAAAAACTCATTTTTAATTATGATGACTAAATTATTTCTTGATTATATTGTCCCTATTATTTCAATGTACTAAATACTTCTTTAGTCGAATGGAAACTATAAACACTTCATTTCATGTTCACTAGACCTTTTCCAACTAGTCTTTGGGCGGCCAACCTTTCTCTAGCTTTCTCAAGATTCCACCACAAAGTCTTGTCGTGTATTAGTTATGAGAGCTGTGTTAGGTCAGCTGACGGGTTAAAGGGCATGGCATGTTTAATCGTAAAAGGAGTTCACGGTAGGGGACCGGGGACTAGTTAACACGGACTAGTCAGTAGTCTACTGTGTGGGACCGTGGTGAGTGGTTGAAGTGGAACAGCCAGTTGGTAGTCGATTGTAGAAGTTAGGCTGTGGAAGTCCACATGAGTTGTCGGGACTATTGTATTCTTGTGATGATTCAGTTTAATGTATATTGAAGGATTAAACTTATTTATTATTTTTGTTTTTGAAGAATACCTTGTTTGTTTTCCTGATTTTGGATATTTGAAGTGTTTTGCTACTGTGTATTAGTGTGTGTGTTGTCCTTAGTGTCAGAGTGCTGACACACGTGACGTAGTGAAGACGTTAAACTAACGGCCCGAAAAGATCCTGTACACAACAGTCTAAGGGATCTTGGTTTGCCAATTGCCAGAGGTCTTTGTTCCTTACTATATCTTGTCACTTTGTCTTTAGGATGTTCCTGAGGCAACCATTTACAAACATCTGAAATTTGTTGGTCATTGTGTTGGTGACTCTATATTTCTGCACCATACAACAGAATGGATTTGACATTGCTATTGAATATCAGGAGTATATATTTTTTTGAGAGGGAAGATGTTTTCCACACAGGCCTCAGGTAGACAAAGGCATATCTTGCATATTCTGGTTTTGACATCTTTGTCTGATCAGCCTGGGGCAGAAACATTGCTACCAAGGTAGGTAAAATGGTCGACTTCTCTAAGAAGTTAATCGCCAAGGGTGATCTGTTTCTGACTTTTGCTAACAATGACATGACTTTTGTCTTATCTGTGTTTATATGTAGCCCAGTTTTGGAAAATTCTTGTGTGAGTTTTTGTTTTTGTTTTTAGCTGTTTTTGCTGCTGCTTCTGGGCTAATAGACACAAGTCATCTGCAAAGTCTAGGTCTTCTAATCATTGAGTCATAGACCATTGTATCTCAGTCTTTGTGCCTTGGGTTGTCTGCCTCATGACCCCATCTATATTAGGAGATTATATGGGACACCATAGTGCTGTAGGAGTTGTCAGAAAAGGTCTCTGTCGATGCTGTCAAAGGCTTGTCAAAAGTCAATGAAATTTAGGTATAAGATGAATAGCCACTCCAGGGATTATTCATTAATGATTCTTAGTGTAGTGATTTGAACCTATTCTTTTGGAACCCAGCTTGTTTTGTCTGAGCTGTTTACTGGTGGCATCCTTCAGTCTTTCTAGAATGATGCAAGTTAAGACATTTTGAAAGTTCCATCAGAATAAGTTATGAAACAAGCCAATTGGATGCATTATCTCAACTGTGTATAAAAATACATGGGACATTAAGTTAATTTTAAAATATTAGTGAGGAATAGATTCAGAAATTTAAAAAAAAACATAAACATAACGTTTTATGAAACAAAAATTTAATTTGTATTAAACTTTGTTCCTTTCTGCATTAGTTAATAATATTTTTATCACAATAAAATGTGCTAATTTAGAAGAAATATGCCTTGGTCAGATGAACCAAAAATTTTGCAATATTCTGCCGGTTTAGCACTTTAGGCATCTCAGGGACTTAATTCGGCACTGATTACAATATATTCTTTACTTTACAATAAGTTTATTTACTTTTTGTTCATAAAAATTTCTTTTAACTATTTTTAGTCTGTCTGTTTTGTCTGTCTGTCCATCATAACCCTAGATCTCAACAACCATAAGTCCTAGACCCATGATGTATATATCATTTTGTAGGTCTTGGCCTGCCAAGTGTACATCAAAAGTCCATTTCGCGATCTGACCTCTGAGGGCCGAAAAAAGGGGCGTATTAAGTACCGTTTTTACTATATAAGCTATATTAACAAAGGAGCGCCCTATATCTAAACAACCATAAGTCCTAGACCCATGATGTATATATCATTTTGTAGGTCTTGGCCTGCCAAGTGTACATCAAAAGTCCATTTCGCGATCTGACCTCTGAGGGCCGAAAAAAAGGGTGTTTTAAGTACCGTTTTTTTACTATATAAGCTGTATTAATAAAGGAGCGCCCTATATCTCAGCAACCATAAGTCCTAGACCCATGATGTATATATCATTTTGTAGGTCTTGGCCTGCCAAGTGTACATCAAAAGTCCATTTCGCGATCTGACCTCTGAGTGCCGAAAAAGGGGGCATTTTAAGTACCGTTTTTGCTTATATTTTAAATATAAATAATAAAAGCTAATCAAAGGGGCGAAATCATTATTTATTTTTGTAACAGTTATTCAACATGATTACTTCACTCTCTATTTAGCAAATAGAGAAAATGCTCTAAAATGTCCTTTGTCCGAAACGGAAAAGACTTAAATTGCTTGTTTCTTCTGCTTAGCTTGTTCATTTTTCAAAGAAATTTTCATTACTAGATATAATCTACTTTAATTTTGGAAAATTGATTATTATAACCATGCAGTTAATAAATATGCTATTTTATTTCCAAAGTATTTTTTTATTGCATAAAAAATACTTTAAACAAACATTTAAAGGTTATCACTAGAAATCCCATTTCTTGTCTAAAATGCTCAATTTCTTACAAAAATTTGTTAAAAAAATATTATGTAATATATTTAAAGTGTAGATAACTTTCTGTTACACAACAGTTTGTTAAAAAAATGTGAGAAATAATTGTTCACTAGACAGTGTTCTTTATGCTATAAACATCTTAAACTAAATAAAATTGCTACAGTAATTCAAGTATTTTAAGCGCATGAAAAAAGTGGATAAAATTAATTGTGCAAAAAGTTATTATTTCTTTTACCATGCAGATTTGAAAATATCTGCAATCATAAAATAATAATTCTGACCTACTTTTAAAAATTAGTAATCACATGTCATTGCCTGGATTTATAATGTAGAGAGAATGTGATCAGTAAGATCCTGTGCACTTCATATTAACATTCATGCCTGTACATTAACAGACAAGTTTTTAATAAAAGATACAGTGAAAATAAAAACATTCATGACTGTATGAATGCTAGAAGGGGGTCACTTTTAATAAAGCTTTTTTTACCGCTATCATTTTTTTCCCTTCAAATAAACTGAACAAATGATTTTTAGATTAGTGCAAAATGACTTTCTGAACATCTTTTATGTGTTTTGATGGTTTTTATACATGCATGTTTTTTTTATTACTGTCATTTATTTTTCTTTGTATTTTTTAGCCTTACTTCCTGTATTTTAGTTTGTAACATTGTTTGTATTTTATGTGCTTCAAAATTTTGTTTTTGCATGTACATGTTTCTTGCAGAACTCGGCAATTGGGTGAAGGATTTGAATCTCTTGATAAGTAAGTTACACTCAGTTTCACATGAATTTCAAATGTTCTATTTAACAATATAGCCTAGAAAAATTAAAACATTGTCTTTTTAGACATAATTTTGGATCTCAATTGAGTTTACTCCCTTGACAACACATAGAAGAGTAAAAGTACATTTGATTTTATAGAATAACTTTTAACAGAGTAGCTTTTTTACTCTATTTAAAGAAAAAATTGTTTTTATAAAAATGTTTAATTTAATGAGAATTTAATTTATTTTTTTAATTTGGCACAGCATTTTAGTGTAATTTATTTTAATTTATGTTTAAAGTGGAATAAATCAAAATGGTATAGGTTTTAATGAAGTATTTTCTAAATAAGACATAAGGATAAAATTATCATGTATTGTGATGTAACTGAACAGTTTCATTCGGCAGATACAATGAAGATTTGATTATAGAAATACATTCTTATTTTCTGTGAGCAATATTGGTACTGGTAATATTTTAACAGTTTACTCCTAACAGAGCTGCTCTTGGATACCCATCATTCTACTCTCATGTCTGCCTCAATACAAAAGCAGATCAGTTTAATTCCTAATGAGTAAAAAGTAAACTTTTATTTTGTTACACCCAGGGCCTGCCCTAGATGTGCCTGTCTTACTGTGCCCTCCCCTTCCTGGAATGCTAAGCTGTCGTTTATTTTAATACTTATTTAATTCCCATAGAATAAAGGCCCTATTTTGGTCATCTTGGCCCTAGGCACTTTTAAATCAAAAGATTGATGTAGTCTATAAACAAGGTATAAAAAACACTGTCAAGTTACCTGCTTTAAAATCTTAGACCTCTAAATAAATTATCTTTAACATCTGGGACTCAATAAATGTTTAACCATTTTATCCTGAGCCCTGTAATAACTGCAGATTTCTCAGTCCTAGTGGCAGCCATGACTGGTAGCAATGTAGACATGTTAAACTAGCCTAAAGCATTTCTTTCAGAGCTAGTAGTAGTACATCTCTTACCATTTCTTTCAGAACTAGTAGTAGTACATCTCTTACCATTTCTTTCAGAACTAGTAGTAGTACATCTCTTACCATTTCTTTCAGAACTAGTAGTAGTACATCTCTTACCATTTCTTTCAGAGCTAGTAGTAGTACATCTCTTACCATTTCTTTCAGAACTAGTAGTAGTACATCTCTTACCATTTCTTTCAGAGCTAGTAGTAGTACATCTCTTACCATTTCTTTCAGAGCTAGTTAGTAGTAGTACATCTCTTACCATTTCTTTCAGAACTAGTAGTAGTACATCTCTTACCATTTCTTTCAGAACTAGTGGTAGTACACCTCTTACCATTTCTTTCAGAACTAGTAGTAGTACATCTCTTACGCAGTAAGATGGTTGTGAAGTTATTTTTTTCCACAAAAAAAAATAAATAATTAAACTTAAAAAAATTAAAATTGTCTCGAGCAAAAAAGATCCCTAGAAGAATTGCTTTGAATATAGGAGCAGGGAAGTAAGTTGTGTGCCATCACAAAACTGTATGATAGACTCATAAAAAATACTTTCCTAATACTTTACTTTCTTTACTTTCCTATATGAAGTTTTGAGAGCCATAGTAGCCTAAACCCACGTAGGTTGGGCAGTCTTGCTTAAAAATGCCTCAAATATTATCTGCATCCAGCAATAAAAACAGGCCTGATTATTATCCCTTGTGTTACTATCAAATAAAAACCCACCAATGCATGAAATCATATTAAAATCATATAATTATTTTATATTATATAATTGTTATATTATATAATTATGTTATATTATATAATTATGTCATATTATATAATTATGTTATTTGACTCCAAGAATAGCATAATAAAATATTTTAAATATTTGTGAGTGTATAAAGTAAAAAAAAAATAATTGAATTTCTTGTATTTCTTTTTTTTAATTTATTACCTAGAATAGTGTAGGCTCTATAAGGTTTATGGGCCCCATAAGGTTCATGCCTACTTTGCCTATAGTATAGTATTAGAAGTCTCTGAAGATAATCCAAGCATGTATGTAATTGTATATTGTGTAATTTTAAAGCTCTATTTATTTGTGCTTTTTTTTTTAAACAAATGTAGAAACGAGTACCATCACTTCAATTTGTAAAGCAATATTATTTTCATTTAACAGAGTAGCTTGTCCAGTAAGTCTGTCTTCACAAAAAATGAAGTAATCAATTTGATCTTTAAGAATATTAGCTCACAATAAGCCATAGCAAGTGTCAGTGTCAAGAATACTCACAGAGCTATAACAGTCTGCAGACACAAAATGTTAGATTTCTTTTCACCATTACATCCTTGGGTGATGTACACCCCGCAAACAATGTTCCCTCTAAGCTGAGCATGTAAGCGATCGCTCACACGCATTCAGAGCGTCGCTCATACTACACGTACGATCGCTCACTCCGACGGACGACATCGCTTAAATAGCTCACAAATTTTGGCCTCAAATAAAGATGTCGCTCAGAGACAAAATTTCTTGCTCACTTCATACCACACCTTAGAGGTAACATTGCCTGCAACTTGTCTTAAAATGGCTTTCTGTAGACTACATATATTAAAGCTAGATGAACTGCACCAACCTTTGAAGCCTCTATGTTAATAAAGCTTTCTCATTATTCAAGCAATGCTCCATACCTACCCATCCTGTTATTGGTTAACTGTAAAACTTCATGGAGAAAACCCAAACACAGAGCAAATGTTTTGCATCACAGTGAATCTTTCTTCACCTTTGCATTGACAAGTCAAGAATAACAAAGTAAAAGTTTACCCTGAATTAGTCTTTTGGATCTTAATTAAGTTTGTTGTTATATGCATTTTTTTAATTCTGATACTGGATTGTTCAGGCTGAAAAAGTACTGACATTTCTAAAAAAATTGACTGCAATTTCATTTGCATTTACCAATGTTTCTCAAACTCATTGTGATTTCTGTGGTTTGTGAGAAAACTTCCTTCTTTCATCCAGATGATTTATGTTGTCTACTTTATACATCTAATTATATTGCCTGAAGTTATTTTTACCATGTTGATATCAAGCAACATGTCATAGCACACAGCCAGAGAAATGATAAACCAAGGGCCTAACTTAGAAGCAGAACTCTGACCGTGTTGAAACTTACTTTGCCAAAAGCAGTTGACTGCAATTTCACCTTTTTTTGTTCTTTTTGGTACAGAAATATGAAGACATTCTTAGAATCCACCACGGGTTCCATTAATCATAGTTATGCGGCATAACTTATGCCCAATGTTCCCTCTAAGGATTTGGGGTTTGTGCGCCAAAAAAAATTTCTGAGCCAAAATTTGTGCACCAATAGCACGACACGCACTACAAATACAATTACTGTCATTTGAAAAGAAAATAAATAATAAGATAATAGAGTCAACCACATGGGATGCTTCCATATATTTACATGTAGGAAATTTTTTATAAAACTTTTGTAAATAAATTCTTTTAGAATTTAAAACAAGCAATTAAGCCTGTTCCATTCTGGGCACAGGACGTGTTAGCGCATTTTCGTATTATGTATCAGTACATATGCTATCTTTCAGTAAATATTTGTAAATTTTGGAAATATTTACAAATTCAATTGTGTAATGCATATATCTGAAAAAAGATATTAAAAAGACGTTTCTTTATAATTGAAAACAAAATTATTTTCTCTTAAATCTAACTACAAGTGGTTTGTGGTCACTGAAATAGGACTCATAATTGAAACATTCTAAATTGTAGTCATTTAATCGTCCGAAAACTCCGTCAATTGTTGTTTGATAAATTGTTGTTGCCAATCTTGGTGAAAGTAGTTCAATGTTGAAGTACGGGAAGTAAGTCATGTTGAATAACTGTTACAAAAATAAATAATGATTACGCCCCTTTGATTAGCTTTTATTATTTATATTTAAAATATAAGCAAAACGGTACATAAAAAACTCTTATATTTTGGCCCTGAGAGGTCAAATCGCAAAATGGACTTTTGATGTACACTTGGCAGGCCAAGACCTACACAATGATATATACATCATGGGTCTAGGACTTATGGTTGCTGAGATATAGGGCGGTCCATTATTAATATAGCTTATATAGTAAAAAAACGGTACTTTATAAGGCCCCTTTTACGGCTCTGAGAGGTCAGATCGCGAAATGGAAAAAAGTCATTTCTTGGCAGGCCAAGACCTACAAAATGATATATACATCATGGGTCTAGGACTTATGGTTGTTGAGATCTAGGGTGATGACGGGCGGACGGACAGACAGACAAAACGGGGACAATAGAGCATTTTTTTTCGAAAATGCTCTAAAAAATTATGGTTGCAGACAGTGCAGTAAATATGGTTAAGTAGAAGAAATAACATTTAAAAATGACGAATATGCAACCAAAAAAATAGAAATAAACTGATAAGTTTTTAGATATAAATATAAATGGAACTTTACGTGAGATAGACACACACTAAACTAAATTTTAATACAACAAGATAAAAAAGAAAACCCAAGAATTGAAGTCAATTAATTTTATTTGGTAATAATTAATTTTTCCCTTCTTCCTTTTTCTGCTTTCCAAAAGACAACTGTATTAATGACATTTTCAGCTAATAAATATGACTTAAAAAAGTAAAGTTCCCTTAACCCTAACGGGCCATCGGGGCAGATGAAGTGTAGAAGTCATCTGTTTCTATAAACTCAGCATATGAAGGGGCTGTGTGGTTAGCACAACGCCAAGCCGCCTTTACTTCCCCAACTTAAAGTCAGGTACCCATTTAAAGTTGGGTGGACTTGTGGGACGACTTTGAAACACATTTCACCTGGAAAAATTCCACATGGTTCTCACCGAAGATCGAACCCAGGACTCGGGTCGACAGTCGAGTATCTACACCACTCGGCTATTATATGTTCCAAATGGTCTACATCAAGCCTATTTCGCATTTTTGTTTTAATTGCATTCATTAAGCTGAATCCTCTCTCACAGTCTGCACTTGAAGCTTGAAAAGTTCCACAAATATTAATAAGAAGACAAAGTTCACTAAACTGTTCATTTTCTTGCACACAATTTACTATGTCCTGAAAGATTTTCAGTGTTCCAAATTTTTCTTTTTCATTTAAAAGTAGCTTCAACTCTGAATATTCCTTCTGAACTTCCTTTGCAAAAGAGGGCGCATCTTTTTGGAATAAGGTGCCATAACGATTTGCTAGTCTTCGAAGTTGATCAATGCCAAAATGAAAATTGTCCAAGTTTGATGGATTTTAAAAAAACACCCTTATCAAACACACACCAGTCCTATAATTCCTGATCTGGAAATCTTTTGTCCATGTGGTCACATGTCTCTTACTGAATGATTATATGATGATAATAGATTTTTCACTTCTTCCTCAAAATATATACTTTCCCCAAGATACTGTGGTCTTAGTTTCCTTATTTTGGCTTTGGCAAACTGTATTGAGGTTGCTCCTCTGGAGAGTCTTACATAATTCTGCTAACTCGCCAAGAACATTACAAAGGATAGTTAATGCAACGCGAATCTCTGGTTTTGTTAATTTGTCAAGACAGTATTTGTGCACTGGTTCATTATCTTCGTTTACTTCCTCTCTGCAATACTCAACCAAAATATCATAATTCTTTATCAAAACACTAACAGCAAAATGCCTAGAAAGCCATCGTACTTGATTTAATGGCCTGAAAGAAACAATATCACAATCTGCAGCTTCTGCAATTTCTGCCAATTTTGCCTTTTTTGCATGTGACCTGCTGAACAATGTATAGACAGTATGTATTAAAGTTTCTTGTTGTTTCATTAATTTTATGTTTTTCCATGCATCATCTAATCCTAAATCTTCTCTATGAGCGACACAGTGTTGTTCAACAAGATGAGGAACAGACTTGCGTAATATGGCAGCTACACCATTATTCTTGCCAAGCATCACAGACGTGAACATAATCATTCGATTTAAGTCAAGATTAGTTTCTTCGTAAAAATTCACAATTGAAACAATTGAATTGCTATCGCATGCTGTTAGTTGTTTAATACCAGCCAAAACAGTTTCATAAATCTGTTTGTGAGCATTTCTAAATTTAATGTACAACATCAGAATTTTCGAAATGGAAATGTCTGTACTTATATCCACAATGAGGGTGTGAAAAGAAGAATCTCGAATTTCTTTCTAGGAGCGTCACCTGGTCGTCATTGTTAACCCTCATAGCCTGTCCGACGTCGCATCCCGGTCTTCACATCTTAGATGTCTTCTTATCTTAAAACGTCAAAGGGGATTGTCTCTGTCTCTACATATACTCTAGCTCGTCACAATATCGCCAAATGACTCGACTCCTGATCGTCACCTTTCGCTTCGACTTATTCTTTTTTTTCTCATTTATATAGCGCAAGCCACGGCGGAATTTTATGACAAAATTTTATGTAATTTTTTTTTCTCTAATCACAAATTTTGTGCGCCAAGCCAAAAATTTGTGCGCTGAGGTCTGAAAAATCGTGCGCTAGCGCAGGCTGGCGCAGCTTAGAGAGAACGTTTCTTATGCCAATGCAACAAACTAGAAATGGCTATGCAATACCCCATGCAAATGGAAGATGTTATATAAAACAGCATGTCAAAAAATATGCAACATAATCCCATATTTATATGCTGGTGTCACTCCATATAAAGATTGTTCAATCCATTAATGACTAAAGGGAGGTAATTTTGTGATGCCCTTAGAAATTGGCTGCCCTAGGTGGTCACCTTGATTGCCTATTGGTACACCAGCCCTGGTTACACCACAGTAGTTTTGGACACCACAGTTTGCTGTCATTATTAATGTTTAATTGATAACATTCTATTTTTAAGTACTCCAGAGCTCTTACATCCTTATATCTTTGTCTTAGTATTGCATGGAATCCCTTATTCTTTTCATATTCACAAGCTAAAACAACAAAACTGCCTAGAAGTTTTTATACACAGCCTTTTTACATTAAAATACCACTTGGTCATGATCACTCTGATAAACTATATCTGTTATTATATTATGATAATTTGTCGTAAGAAAGTTCTGTCTTGCAATACAGCTGAAATTTTTTTTTTAAATGTCATAAGTGTATTAGGTGTTTTTTCCATGTTTTAGAGCATTTTCGAAAAAAAAAATGCTCTATTGTCCACGTTTTGTCTGTCTGTCATCACCCTAGATCTCAACAACCATAAGTCTTAGACCCATGATGTATATATCATTTTGTAGGTCTTGGCCTGCCAAGAAATGACTTTTTTCCATTTCGCGATCTGACCTCTGAGGGCCGTAAAAGGGGGCTTAGTACCGTTTTTTACTATATAAGCTATATTAATAAAGGAGCGCCCATTCTCAGCAACTATAAGTCCTAGACCCATGATGTATATATCATTTTGTAGGTCTTGGCCTGCCATGTGTACATCAAAAGTTCATTTTGCGACAGGACCTCTGAGGGTCGGGCTTCAGGGCTCCTAAGGGGCTTATATATTATATATACACCTTCTATGTTCAATAACCCATTCATTTGGTGTGAAATACTGCAGCACGTAGTTTCACCAAGATTTATTAAGAAACTCATCAAATGAAATAGTAAGCTTGTGTTCTGAGTTTAATTGAAAGTATCAGAGCTATGCAACAATTGACGGAGTTTTCGGACGATTAAATGACTATATTTCGAATGTTTTCAATTATGAGTCCTATTTCAGTAACCACAAACCACTTGTGGTTAGATTTAAGAGAAAATAATTTTGTTTTCAAATATAAGAAAACGTCTTTTTAATATCTTTTTTCAGATATATGCATTACACAATTGAATTTATAAACATTTACAAAATTTACAAATATTTACTGAAAG
>JAGDYQ010000016.1:4972182-5125888 GCA_021962125.1 Bulinus truncatus | reverse complement strand
ACATGAACTTTATCAGATTATACCCAAAAGTAAGTGTTTTTTTTCACTTTTTACTTGTAAAATACAATAACAGTAGAAAATGTATAATAATTTGAAACATGTCTGCCCGAAGCCTTCAAACAAAAAAAAAAAGAAAAAAAATCATTGTATCCGGTCGGCTGACGCCCACTTTCGCTTCGCCTAGGTGTAGCGAGGGTCTTTCGCGCTTAGAAAATCTCACGTGAGAAATAAGCGCAGCGGAAAGTTTCGCTTTGGTTTGGGGATACCTTAAAGAAGTTTCAATGATAAGAATGAATTATTACATTCAGTGCATATAATGGAACAACCGATCTAATGCAGGGAATGGGACAGTAGACTCGACCAATCGGTCTAATGCAGGGGAAGGGACAGTAGACTCGACCAATCGGTCTAATGCAGGGGAAGGGGACAGTAGACTCGACCAATCGGTCTAATGCAGGGGAAGGGGACAGTAGACTCGACCAATCGGTCTAATGCAGGGAAGGGGACAGTAGACTCGACCAATCGGTCTAATGCAGGGAAGGGCGTTATTTGTATCTGTGACTGAATCTCTGGCTTTGTACAAAACTTTGTACTTTGTATGTTCCTATAAAACACTGTACCGTGGGACTTTAGAATCTCTGGCTGCAGACATGATTGTGTTGCACCATAATACATTGGTCATATTTATGTATACAGACAGAAAATAATGGATAACTAGTGTGAGGAGGTTGTTAAATGGACAGTATTGATGTTGGTGTCTGACTGCAGTTGCAGTCAGAATGAATGTGGAGGCGCTGCTGTGGTAGGTGTCGCTGATGGTACTCAAACAATTCTCAAAATAAACGTTCAAGTCAGTGTTGCTGATTCTTCATTTTATTAATAAACATAAACTTTAAAATACTGTGGTAAACTTTGGATAAAGTCACGTAATACAGGCACATCTTTAAAAAGTCAAATAATACACAACTTGCTATATGAAAGCAAAATAGTAACTTCTTTTAAAGTTAGACAAAAATACGTCCTATACGTTCAGGATCTAAAAAGTAACTGCCTCTATCTTCAAGGCTTGTTTCTAAGCAAAATCTTAAATGACGTCAAACTAGAAAAACTACGTCACATAACAATATAAAAATTCATACTCTCTAGAGTCACCTAAAAAGTGTGATTAACACACATGCACAAACTAAATCAATTAATGTATATTTAAATCAACCTTAACTCCTCGACAACTAGAATTATAATAGACATCTAATATAGGGATGGAAGAGGTTTCAAATGTGTACACATATATAAGGATCCAACTTCGGTGAAGTGGACAAGTTTGTCTACACACATATATAAGGTTCCAACATCGGTGAAGTGGACAAGTTTGTCTACACACATATATAAGGTTCCAACATCGGTGAAGTGGACAAGTTTGTCTACACACATATATAAGGATCCAACATCGGTGATGTGGACAAGTTTGTCTACACACATATATAAGGATCCAACATCGGTGATGTGGACAAGTTTGTCTACACACATATATAAGGATCCAACATCGGTGATGTGGACAAGTTTGTCTACACACATATATAAGGATCCAACATCGGTGATGTGGACAAGTTTGTCTACCTGGGCAGTGTGGTGAGCAAGGATGGAGGAGCAGACGAAGACATCAGAAGCCGCATCAACATAGCCAGGCACACCTTCAATACCCTGCGTGCCATCTGGAACTCTATCGCACTTTCTGGGCAAACAAAAGTCCGCATCTTCAACACCAACGTGAAAGCAGTCCTACTATATGGTTCAGAAGCCTGGAGACTGACCAAGACAACCACCACAAAACTGCAGGTGTTCATTAACAGATGCCTCCGCAATATCTTACTTATCAGATGGCCAGAAAAAATCTCCAATGCCACCCTGTGGGAAAGAACAAAGCAGACCCCCATTGACCAAAAGATCCGAAAGATAAAATGGGGCTGGATAGGCCACACTCTGCGCAAGAGCCCAGACAATGTCACAAGGCAGGCGCTAGAGTGGAACCCGCAGGGAAAGAGAAGAGCAGGCAGGCCAAAGGAGACATGGAGACGCTGCACTGAGCGAGAGATGAAGGCAGCTGGATGGACGTGGGCTCAGCTGAAGAGAGACGCCCAGAATCGAGTCCGCTGGAGGAGCGTTGTTGAGGCTCTATGCTCCTACGTGGAGTCAGATGATTAAATCTTAAACGACGGCATACAAAGAAATGCACCATTTTTGGCAATTTTTATAACTTAATACAATTAATATTATTTATTATTTTTTTTAAATTTAATTGTTATTTTATTGTAATAAAATGGACTTAGTAAATTAAAATTAAAAAAAAAATATTTACGAAATTTTATAATAAACTAGTTATCAAAGGCCCGGTACCCGGATCGGCGAGTAGGCACACAGTTGGAGTTGAAAATGGTGATATATATTTTAGCGCGTTAACCATCTGTCTATATACTTGCAGTGGCCCCAAGGACATGAACAGATTATTGTAGCCAAAATACATTTGAGAACAGGGACACCTAATAATACATCAAATAAAGTTCATATGCTAAATAGTTCCTCCCAAAGAAAATAATCCTCACTATGGGTAAACATAAACAACAACTCTTAAAATCATATTCCTTCATAATATTTTAATGGACTCCTTTCCAAACAATTATTCATTTAATGTTTTATGATGTTCAACATGGCGTATTTAAAAAAAAGAGAGACGTGAGTGAGTGCTTGTGTTAAGCAAAACGCTACATGTTTAACAGGTGGTTTATTTACTGTTATACACACTGTAGCATAGTACAATTAACTAAGAAAAATTGCCGACACGGCAGTGCAGAACCTAGGGATTTAGGGGCCCGGTGGGCTTGGCCTCTTTGGGGGCTGCCCCTGCATTTTGACATGAGATAATTTTTTGACGCTTCTCAAGCTTGGTCCCGAGAAGAAAGAATCGTTGTGTAGCTTTTAGCTGACCTTCGATTAAAAACATAGTATTCCATCAATGCAGTTGAGGCCGAGGACGCAGAAAACATTAGGCCTCTTAAAAAAGAAAGACATATCAAAGCTTTCAACATTATAGTTCTGTGAAGCCAATGCCGAACCAAGGGATTTTAGGCATCCTCGGGAGCCACTACATTTTGACATGAGATAATGTACTTAATATTTAGTTTTAAAAATATTTTGGGGGCCCTCCTCAAACTGGGCCCCCTCCATACACCTTGTGTGTGAAGCCCCCATCATAAATGGGTTAGTTTGCATTGTAAACGTTGTGTACGGCGCTACTCAATCTCAACTCTTATTCAATTCATTCATGTGACGTAATAGTCAAAAAATGAAAACAAGCAATTAAGCCTGTTCCATTCTGGACACAGGACGTGTTAGCGCATTTTCATGTTATGTATCAGTACGTTTGTTAGCTTTCAGTAAATATTTGTTAATTTTGGAAATGTTTATAAATTCAATTGTGTAATGCATATATCTGTAAAAAAAAATATTATAAAGACGTTTCTTTATATTTGAAAAAAAAAATATTTTCTCTTAAATCTAACTACAAGTGGTTTGTGGTTACTGAAATAGGACTCATAATTGAAAACATTCGAAATTGTAGTCATTTAATCGTCCGAAAACTCCGTCAATTGTTGCATAGCTCTGATACTTTCAATTAAACTCAGAACACAAGCTTACTATTTCATTTGATGAGTTTCTTAATAAATCTTGGTGAAACTACGTGCTGTAGTATTTCGCACCAAATGAATGGGTTATTGAACGTACAAGGTGTAGAATGGGGCTATATATATAATTTATAAGCCCCTTCGGAGCCCTGAAGCCCGGCCCTCAGAGGTCCTATCGCGAAATGAACTTTTGATGTACACATGGCAGGCCAAGACCTACAAAATGATATATCCATCATGGGTCTAGGACTTATGGTTGTTGAGATCTAGGGTGATGACGGACAGACAGACAGACAGACAGAACGGGGACAATAGAGCATTTTTTTTCGAAAATGCTCTAAAAATGTGAAGTATTTTAAGTTAGTAATAAAGGGAAATAATTGTACATTAGAAATAGACATATTTTAGAAATAACAATTTAAACAATATACATAATACATTATATTGAGGTATTCATAATTTTGGTTTAAAATTTTGTTTGTGGAACATAACACAGAATATTAATTAAACGATTTTTGTAAATATTTCTTTTATGATCGCTTCTCCTTTAATTACAAATTTTACACCATAAATTTATTACGATACTGTGAGATATACATAGGCCTTTGGAACAACTTTTCGGTTTGAAATTTGTTTCGGAGAATATAACAAAATATTTTGGCATGATTTTGTTTTACTTCTAAGATCGCTTCTTGCCTGTTGGTAATGATTGAGGCGGTCGAAAACAGTATTACATTGTGATTGCCTTTTGGCGTTCACGATCTTACCTGCCGTATGTTAGTGTACGGTGTTTAGTCACCTCGGCACTAAACATATGGCTGGTCCAATGTCAATTCTGGCAGCCATGTAGGAGACTATTCTTACTCGGCTGGCCAGTGGTAGCCGGATTATGCATGTTAAGAAGAAAACAGTAAATGTTTCTGCCATCTTTGAATTGTTTATGCCGCCATCTTGGATGACAGACGGAAGTCGCGATGACAGACGGAAGTAGCGATGACAGACGGAAGTCGCGATGACAGACACCGGAACACATGATGTAAAATTTGTATTATAGACTAGTTATCAAAGGCCCGGTACCCGGACCGGCGAGTATGCACACAGTTGGAGTTGAAAATGGTGATATATATTTTAGCGCGTTAACCATCTGTCTATATACTTGCAGTGGCCCCAAGGACATGAACGGATTATTGTAGCCAAAATACATTTGAGAATAGGGACACCTAATAATACATCAAATAAAGTTCATATGTTAAATAGTTCCTCCCAAAGAAAATAATCCTCACTACAGGTAAACATAAACAACAACTCTTAAAATCATATTCTTTCATAATATTTTAATAGACTCATTTCCAAACAGTTATTCATTTAATGTTTTATGATGTTCAACATGGCGTATTAAAAAAAAAAGAGAGACGTGAGTGAGTGCTTGTGTTAAGCAAAACGCTACATGTTTAACAGGTGGTTCATTTACTGTTATACAAATTGTAGCATAGTACAATTAACTAAGAAAAATTGCCGACCCGGCAGTGCAGAACCTAGGGATTTAGGGGCCCGGTGGGCTTGGCCTCTTTGGGGGCTGACCCTGCCTTTTGACATGAGATAATTTTTTGACGCTTCTCAAGCTTGGTCCCGAGAAGAAAGAATCGTTGTGTAGCTTTTTGCTGAACTTCAATTAAAAATATAGTATTCCATCAATGCAGTTGAGGCCGCAGACGCAGAAAACATTAGGCCTCTTAAAAAAGAAAGACACATCAAAGCTTTCAACATTATAGTTCTGTGAAGCCAATGCCGAACCAAGGGATTTTAGGCATCTTTGGGAGCCACTACATTTTGACATGACATAACGTACTTAATATTTAGTTTAAAAAATATTTTGGGGGCCCTCCTCAAACTGGGCCCCCTCCATACACCTTGTGTGTGAAGCCCCCATCAATAATGGGTTAGTTTGCATTGTAAACGTTGTGCACGGCGCTACTCAATCTCAACCCTTATTCAATTAATTCATGTGACGTAATAGTCAAAAAAATGAGAAAAAAATGTGACGTATTTTAGGTTAGTAATAAAGGGAAATAATTGTACATTAGAAATAGACATATTTTAGAAATAATAACAATTTAAACAATATAAATATTACATTATATTTAGGTATCCATAATTTTGGTTTAAAAATGAGATTGTGGAACATAACACAGAATATTAATTGAACGATTTTTTTAAATATTTCTTTTATGATCGCTTCTCCTTTAATAACAAATTGAACACCATAAATTTATTACGATACTGTGAGATATATATTATCCTATGGAACCACGTTCGGCTCAAAATTTGTTTCGGAGAGTATCACAAAATATTTTGGCATGAATTTGTGTTACCTCTTCTAAGATCGCTTCTTGCTTGTTGGTGATGATTGAGGCGGTTGAAAACAGTATTACATTGTGATTACCTTTTGGCGTTCACGATCTTACCAGCCGTATGTTAGTGTACGGTGTTTTGTCACCTCGGCACTAAACATATGGCTGGTCCAATGTCATTTCTGGCAGCCATGTAGGAGACAATTCTTACTTGGCTGGCCAGTTGGTAGCTGGATCATGCATGTTAAGAAAACAGTAAATGTTTCTGCCGTCTTTGAATTGTTTATGCTGCCATGTTGGATGACAGACGGAAGTAGCGATGACAGACACCGGAACACATGATGTAAAATTTGTATTATAGATATAAATTCTCGCGACTTTAAAAACGTAAACAAAGCCGATAACGACACTTTCTCCGAACGCCATTTTGAAAGCCGGCAGAGTCAAGGTTCACTTCGTCCTGCTCATTATAATGGATTCTGACTCAGATTTTCAGCCTGATTCCGAGTTAGTATCAAGTGATGATGAAGTCTGGGATCTAACCGACGTTTTTGATGTTTCAGATGATGAAAATGTTTCGTTCAATAGAAGTTTGCATCTAATACTCATGTGTAAGTATACCAATGCTCACAACAACATGCTGTATTTTTTTTTTGTTTTATTTTTTATGATTTATGGTCTGTTGTATGCTAAATAATCACCTAATCACGCTAGTTACAACATTTTAGCAGAAAAATATTGTAAGTGTATTAATAATTTAAAAAAACGTAGAAATACTTGTTAAATATTTTGTTTTTCCATTTAAAGCATGGTACTATATAAATCTTTAGCTCTCAGCTGATTGATAAACAAAAATCAGCTGACATGAGAGCACACAAATATATGTACTATAGTCTTCTGTTTTATTTTATATTTAGTTTATATATTTTATTATTACATTTAAAACACCTCCTTCAATTCTACCAGAAAGGGTTCCAGGAATTCACTTGAAAGAAGTTAGAACAAGAGAAGGTGCAAAGAGGTTCTTCCATGCCATGGATTTCTTCAAACTATACTTCACACTGGATATAGTTACTCACATAAGCCAGTATACTAATGATTACGCAAAGATTCATGGACCACAAAAGTAAGTATTTACAAGGGTTGGTTTGGTATTACACCAGAGGAATTTTATTTCTTTTAGTGGGCTGATAATGTATGCAGGAATAGTTAAAACCTCTAGTATTGACAGATTTTGGAGTAAAAGCCTCTTTATAATGGATTCTGGGCTTGTACATTTGTGTCTTGTGACAGATTTAAAGCTATTCTGAGTTTCTTAAAAATTACAAATCCTGAAAATGAAGACCCTAATGACAAATTATGTAAAGTAAGAACACTACTGACATACATAAAAATGAAATGCATGACATTGTTTCAACCATATGAAAATATTTCTATAGATGAATCTTAGAGTTACACAGACCTAATAATTATGGACAATTACATTTTTCTGAAGAACTCATTGGAGACTTTGGTAATAATTCAGAAAGTGCTCCAGTACCTCTTGCGACTAAGCCACTCTTTCTTTTTTTTAAACATGCAATAGACCCAATAATAGTAAATAAATGTAGTAAATGTAGATTGTGCTATTCAAATGACAAGGTTTTGAGAAGAAAAAAATGTCAAGTGTAGTGTGTGATATGTTTTTGTGCGTTATGAAAGATAGAAATTGTTTATCTCAGTATCACAAGCTAATTTAAATTAAATTTTATTTTTTTTTCTCCCTATACATATTCAGGATACCAAGAAACAATTTGTGATATCAAGAAACAGTTCGGTCATTGATGTAGAGAAAGATCTGAAAGCTACAAGTGCAGAGGAAAGAGTCCATGTATCAAAAGAGTGGAAAAGAATGCTGTGTGGATTTAGTTCGGAATTATCTTTTTAATGAAAATTAATTAATAAAATTTACTTTTAAACAAATCATTTCTAAATGCTTTGTTTTCACATTTAGATTTTTGATCCAGAATTGATAGTAGTTTATATAAGCCAAACATTTAACTAATTATATATCTTTTTCTTTTTTGCATTCAAACCTGATAATTACTTTGTCTTATTGATTTAAATTTATTGATAATTCTAATAAAATAGCTAAATATTATGGTAAAATATAGATTTAATTAAACTACCATTTAATTATCAAAAGAATGATATATTTAATATATACTGAGAAAAAAAAATATTTAGGGAAGGAAAAAAATTGAAATATACCATTTTTATATGAATAATGAGGGAAAATATGCATATTTGAAAAAAAGTCACCAAACATTTATTTTTTGAAGAAATTGATTGAAAACTGAATATTTCCTTGCAGAAATAAATATAGATTAATAAAATATCTGGAAAAATGTGTTTGTTTTTAATACTTGTTTTTTGTCATATTGGTGTTTGTACACTTTTAAAAAAAAATAAATAAAAAAAATTTTTTTGTTAAATTCTTTTTTTTTTAAATTATCAAGTCTCATTTTCACAAAAATAAACTGCATAGTTTTAAAGCTTATTCAAAGTAGAAAAAAATGATATATAACTCATATATGGGCTAAAAAGGAAACAGACAATATAGTCCAAAATATAAGGACACCTGTTTGGTAATGAAAAATGGCCAAAAACCTGCCGTCGATTAAGAGTAAGTCACACATATATATGGATGTATTTATATATATGTATATATATATGGGTGTATCTATATATATATAACTAGGGGTGTACTTATATATATATATATATATGTATATATATACAGGGCCGCTTTATCAAGTAGGCACTGTGCCTAGGGCCTACGAAAGCCACAACATAAAGTGAAAACAAGTTCAGAATGCCAGTAAAATGTAATAATGTTTGTATTAAAGTAACTATATATAACTGTGTGAGATGAGCACCTGAGCAAGTCATGCTGCAGTGCTGTAGATTACAGTATGTTAACTTTTCGGCTCTTTGTCGTAGCAAAGTCACGTATGACGTCCTCAAATGTAATTTCCCTCCTAAAATCCTTTTCAATTTAAAGTAATGCCTGGGACGATAGTCGTGTTTGTCCCATCGTTGACCGAAGATACGTTTTTATCAATTTGAGTTTAGAAAAGGAACGTTCCTCTAAAGCACTTGTTCCAAAAATTGAAAGACTGATCCGGAAAGCAATATTTACATTTGGAAAACATGTCGCCAACCTATTCTGTATTTGTGCTGTAAGCATTTCAGCCACAGCTGCATTGTCAGCAGACATCCGTGTGAACAAAAGAATTCATTAGCAAATGCTTCTTCCAGATCAGATGGGTACATCTCAATTAGTGACTTGGCTTTCGAAACTGTTTGATCAGTTGACAGAGATCTGTCCAGAAGAAAGTTGAACTTTTCATGTAGTGTTGTGTAGGCTGCTCGCCGTTTTCCCATCTCAGTAATAAGTCTGTCTATGATGACATAAAAAGACTGAGTACGGAATTTTTCACTAGGACTTATACCTAAAACCGGATCATTATCATCCACAACTTCATCATGAAATCGGTGTAGCTGTCGTTTGCGTTGTGTACATTCTTTATAGTCCTTTTGTGAGTGCTCTTTTGGTATACCTTCGTACATTTCAAATTTATCGTGTGTATCATGAAAGTTAAGAACAAGACTGGCATACAAGTTGATGATAGTCATTTACTCAATTCCAGGCTCCTGCAGAGCTTATTTGACAATATCAATTTTTTTGGAGCAAGTCTTTCCAAATCACACACATTAACGCTGTCTCGAAATGGTCCAACTTCCTTATGAGTGATTTGGCTTGTGCACAGATGCTGGTGGTTGACTTTCGCTTGTAACAACATCAGACAATGCTTGTCGAATTTTTTTATAATTGGCATAAAATACTATAGTATCGTCACTTCGTGCTGACCACATTTTTGTTGCTGATAGCCCGTGCAACATAAAGATTTTTTTCTTTCAGGCACTCTGTCAATTTTAACCATCGCTGCGGTGAAAGCGAAAAAAACGTGGAGACTGACTGAGCAATAGCAATAGTTGACTGCAGCTAAACAGGTCTCCACAGCAGATAAGCCTACCAAATTTAAGCTGTGGGCAGCGCATGACACCCACTCCGCTAATTATTAATCTCTTTAAATCTAGATTGTACTGACGAATAGATCCCACTCATATTACTCGCATTGTCATCGGACTGTGATCTGCAATTGCCAATATCTATACCATGAAGTCTGAGAGTACTCAACAACAGATCATGTTGTTCAATTGGAATAAACTGAATAAAACGCTCTACAACAGTTCCACTTTTGAGAACATAGCGAACAACAACTGTCAGCTGATCCACATGAATTATGTCAGGAATGGAATTGATACTGATCACAAAATATTTAGCATTCTTAATTTCAGACAGTGTCTGCGTCAATACTTTGGACCCCATTAACTCAATAAATTCATCAATATACTGGCAGAAAGATATGATAATTCATTCCCCTTTCCGGGTTTTCCATGTCTCTCAATGTGTTCATTTAGAAATGGATCAAATTCAGCTAAAAGGTCAATGCAACCAAGGTAATTTCCATTTTTATAACAGTTATGTAAATGGCTGTCACCGCGAAAAGCTAACCCTCTTTCAGCAAGAAATTTTATCACATCAACTATTCTCTTGAGAACATCAGTCCAGTATTTGCACAATTTTTGCTTCTTTTGCAGTTTTTCGTCAATTCTAGATTTTGTTGACATTCTAACATCCTTGACAGAGCAGCAATGTGATTTTTAGACTTCTCATGTGATGTAAACCTTGCGATGGCGTTTTTCCAGTCATCAAAACCATCGATAAACTGATTAGCAAAACCGGTGTTGTAGTCCAACAGCTTGAACACATAACAAAACACTTTACTCATTAAAGGAGAACAGAGAAGCAGTACTCGCGTGACAATTTCACATTCTAGCAAAATATTTTTTGCGTGCATATCTGATCTTGTCACCAAATTGTTTACCATTTAATGTAAAATCTGACTCCAAATTTTGTAAAGGAAGATGTTCAGCATAATAACTTCTTAGATGTGCAGTTATCTCCCAATCAGCTGGATCACTTGAATAACTGTAATATTTGTCATGCTGCTAGCTCATGCTTCAAATCGGCAATTCTTACTGACCCTAATATATAGTCTGTGTCTGTTGGCAAATGAAACACAACAGCTTCAGCGTTACCAATAACAGAATTTGCTGATACCTTTTCCTTTGTAAACACTTGTTTCGGTTGTTTCACTTTTTTTCAGCTCAGTCCGGCAACATTATTTCTGGTATTGCGGGATTGTGGCCGAAGAAGTAAATGAAATGTCATTATCACTAGGGAGCGACCGATAATCGGATCAGTATCGGTATCGGAACGATATTGGCACTATCGGTTAATATTGGATCAGCCGATTTTTGTAGGTAGCGACCGATAATCGGACCGATATTGGCACTATTAGTTAATTATCGGACCGGCCGTTTTTAATTTTTCAAATTTTTTTAAAAATCTGCTACAAGAAAATTCAGTAAAAATTACAAAGATTAAAGAAGAAAATTATTTTAATTTCATCACAACTTTCACAAGTTAGTGAAGTTACAATTAACAATTAATACATTTTTCTTTTTTAGTTTGACATTAATTATTTACAAGTTTATCTTACTTTCTGTTTGTGTACAATTAAAAAGTACAAACAACAAGTTGCTTGTTATAAGTTTAATTTTAAACTATAAACATGCAGATTTCTGAGATTATGCAGGCATGGTTTGTGTTTCTGACTTCGGTCTTCCAGTCTGTCTTTTCAAATCTTTTGTTCTTCTAATCTTCTTCATCTGCACGACACCCTTTCATTAATAGCAAAATATCGGTATCGGCAAAAATGCTGGGGAAAAATATCGGTATCGGACTATCGATAAAAAGGCATATCGGTCGCTCCCTCTTGGGGGAGCTACCATCTCCTACCAAGCGCGTCCCCAGCTGGCGGATAGGGGAAAGACCCTTAGATATAAGGGTCAGCCGTGAATTCTAAATAAGCGGTCGCGGACCAACTGGTTTGCTGTCATGGAGGGTGAGGTGAGGTGTCCCGTGGTAAGGATACCCTTATAAAAAATGCCTCAAAAACCCAAAGAAATGATAGCAAAAAGCGAACATAGAGCGCTCAAACTCTAAACCCGGTCAGATGAGGCCGTTAGCTAAGGATATCAGACATCTAGGAGAGAAAACTCTGAAATTAAATCAACTGCTGCCTTGCAGATGGTCTTGGCTGACCAAAGGCTATGGAAGCAAATCCAGAAAAACAGCAGGCTGAAGACGGAGGCAGTAGGCCTTAATGGCGCAAAACATACAGCCACGCAACCTCGACGAATATGGAGGAAAAAACCCGCAAAATAGATATGGCGTCCTGCCTGTGGAATCCCGCCGCGCAGGTAGGGGGCCGGGCTCTCCACCTCGAAGGAGCCCACCCAAGCGAGCTGGTGGTTCTTCCTCCTCTGCCTGTAGAGTCAGGAGCAGAGGAAAGGAAGCAAACTCTACTGACTCCAAACAAGATAAACACATACTGACAATCCTCCAATGGAACGCAGAAGGAATACAAAAAAAAAAGGAGGCCCTAAAAGTATTCCTCTATCAACAAAAAGTAGATATTGCCTGCATTCAAGAATCCCACCTAAATAGCAACATACGCTTTTCTATAAGAGGATACACCTGTTATAGACAAGATAGAGACAACCGACCAAAAGGAGGAGTGATTACTCTAGTTAAGAATGATATCCCCACTACAGATATCAACATACCTCCCTCTAGTGACACAGAATTCTTGGGCACTAAGCTTCTACTCCCAGAAGGAAATATAAGCCTATTCAATTGCTACTGTCCACCACCCGACAAGAAATTGGAACTAGACCGGATACAACTTCCTCTGGTGAAGAAAGCATTGTTGTGGGTGATATGAATAGTCACTCACAAAGCTGGGGGTACCCAGACCTAAATGCCAGAGGAGAAGAAATCGAAGAATGGCAAGGAGAAAATAGGCTGACCTTACTAAATAAACCAGATGACAAGCCATCCTTTTATTCCAGAACTTGGCTAACGTCAACTACCCCAGACATTGCCTTCGCCACAAATAACATCTCTAAAGGCAGCAAGAGACAAGTTATGGATCAACTGGCAACAAGTGACCACAGACCAATAATAATCACCTTCAAAAGAAAACACTGCCCATATAATAACTCACTGTACCCCAGATGGAACTACAAGAAAGCTAACTGGGACCTTTTCCAAAATCTCACAGACAACTATTCTGCCCTAATCAATTGCAAAACCAATAAAATCAACTCATCCTACTCTGCACTGTCCAAAGCGATACTAAGAGCAGCAAAAGAATCTATTCCAAAAGGAGCAAGGCAAAACTACATTCCTAACTGGTCTGAACACCTCCAAGAGCTCCATGATAATGCAGCCGAAGCCAGAAACATAGTAGAAAACATGCCTACCATTGAAAACAACATTCATCTCAAGGCAGCAAATGCAACATACCAAAAAGAATACCTAAAGGCAATTAGAAAAAGCTGGCATGAGAAAACAGAAGGCCTAAACTACGACAAAGAAGGACATAAGCTCTGGGACATAGCCAAGTGCCTAAACCAAGAGGAAAACAGGGCAGCCCCAATTGTTTTAGAAACAGACAATAAGGAATTGACGGGCAAAGAAGCTGCTCAAGAACTTATGACCAACTTCAAAAACGCAGGATCAATAAATATCAGCAAAGAACGGTCCAAAGAAGTCAACGATGAGATCCTCAGAAATGAACAATCTGACCCACCACCCCGACATGAGTGCATGACTAAATCGCTCACGAAAAAAGAACTTGAAGATGCCCTAAAAACCCTGAAACCAAAACAGGCCCCAGGCCTAGACAAAATCACAAATGCCATGCTTACCCACTTAGGCCCAAAAACCACCAAAAAGAAACTATTACAGCTATTCAACACCAGCTGGAAAAAGGGGAAAATTCCAACCATCTGGAAAAAAGCTATCATGGTACCCATCCATAAAAAAGGGAAGCCCCCGAACAAAGCAGACAGCTACCGACCTATAAGCCTAACAAGCTGTGTATGCAAATTAATAGAAAAAATTATTAACAAAAGGCTAACCTGGTTTCTAGAAACTAATAGTCTACTAACCCAGGAACAAGGAGGTTTCAGAAGGTACAGATCTACAGAAGACCAAATAGCTTTCATCACACAAGAGATAGAAGACGGATTCCAAGAAAAGAAACACACAACCATAGTATGGGTGGACCTGGAAAAGGCTTTTGATAAAGTGTGGGAAGAAGGGCTAATTCTAAAATTAATACAAAATAATATCTCCAACAGGATGCTCAACTGGATAAAAGAATATGTGTCGAACCGAAAAGCCACTGTCCGCTTGCATGGATACAGAAGCAACACTGAACTCTTAAAAAACGGCATTCCCCAGGGAGGGGTTCTGTCTCCCACACTCTTCCTGATTTATATAAACGACATAAAAGAAACCTTGCCCAGAAAAGTAAAATGCAGCATGTATGCAGATGACCTTGCCCTAATAAGTACTGAAGAATCCGTTGGAACATCTAAATTTAGACTTCAAGACTCACTAAAACAACTAGAAAAATAGACAGAGAGCTGGGGAATGAAAGTCAACGAAAACAAAACTCAATACACAATCTTTACACTTTCAACAAAGCAAAAACAGATAAAGCTTACCTTAAAAAATTCTCCAGTTGAAATAAACAACAACCCAGTCTACTTAGGTGTCACCTTCAACCCTAGACTCACATGGTCTAAACAAATAGAAGTAACTCAGTCCAAAGGGATAAAACGCATAAATCTAATGAAGAAACTAGCTGGCACAGACTGGGGAGCGAACATGTCTGTTCTAAAAAAAAACCTACACCAGTTACGTAAGACCCAGCCTGGAGTATGGAGCCACTGCCTGGGGAACAGCAGCCAAAACAAGTTTAAAAAAACTGGACAAAGTTCAAAACATTGGGCTACGAATTATGACAGGAGGTATGAGGTCAACGCCAATCACAACCATGGAAAGTATAACATCTCTACAAACTACTGAAGAAAGAAGGGACAACAAAATACTCTCTCAATACACAAAAATTGTAACACTGGAAAACCACCCGCTTAACAAGAGAGTACAAAAGTCTAACTCTACTCAAAGATTGCAAAGATCAAACTTCATTACAGCAGCTAGAAAATTAAAACAAAAATACAACCTGGATAGTCTCCCTAAAGAAAACAAAACCTTACAGTGACTTGCCCCCTTGGGACTCCTTCCGTCCAATAACCACGAGAGACTCCCTAGCTGGAATAAAGAAAAAATCTAAATATGATACTAACACTCTCTCTGCAACGGCAATGAATGAAATAAACAAACTCTACCCCAGTTCTCTATGGATAAGAGCATTCACAGATGGTTCCTCGCAAACAAACTGCCAAAATGGAGGTGCTGGAATCTATATAGAATGGCCAAATGGAGAAATAATAAAACATAGTATGCCCACTGAGAAAACTTCAGACTCTTTCAAAGCCGAAAAAGAAGCAATTGAAGAAGCCGTCAACATACTCACAAACTCCTCACCAAACAGCAACATAGTCATACTCACAGATGCCAAAAAAATTATACAGTCTCTGCAGGATCCTCACTACACTCAATTAACCCAGCTCAGAACAGCTCTACATAAATTGACCCAAAACTCAAAGGAAACAGTTCTGCAATAGATACCAGGACACACCAAGGGAGATGGCAATGAGATTGCTGACCAATTGGCAAAATCTGGCAGCAAAGAAATACAGGTGGATGTCCCTCTGGATGCGGAAGAAATGAAGGGCTGTATAGGTGAACGGATCCAGCAGGAATGGATGAGGAATCACCCAGATCATGACAAAAACGACCCCTGTTATAATCTTCCCAGACAAGCTCAAAATATTATCTTCAGACTCAGAACTGGGCACAACAGACTAAGACAACACATGTTCCGAAGGCTAGGCATTGGAAACAGTGAGGACTGCCCATGTGGGATGTCTCCAGAGAATGCAGAACATGTTCTCCAAACATGCCCTTTACATGACACAGCTCGCAACAGGTTCTGGCCACAGATGACCTCCTTCAATCAAAAACTTTATGGGAGCGAGACGGACCTGGATGCCACCGTGCAGTTCATCATAACTATAGGCCTGGTCGTTTGAAATCCTCCATAATCATATATCGAGAACAAAGAAGAAGTAGAAGAAGGTCGCTCCCTAATTATCACTAGTATCACTAGTTTTACCAGTAATGCAATCAGTGTCTCTGCTCATAAATTGCAGCAACGAACCCCGAATTTTTTTCAATGCTTTTTTTTTCCTCTTTTCTTCCGCTTCTCATATCCACTCTCGTGTTTCCTCATGTATCCATCAGACATGGCTATTTAAAAGTACTTTCATTACTTTTTAAAATTTTCTAAGAGAAAAGAAGCACACGATTAAAGATAAACAACGAATGCGAAGCGCATGATGTAACACCGGAATTACTACGTCATCACTGCATAGAGTCTGCATAGAATAATTAACAATGCGGAAAGTTTACTTAGATTTCAAATCGCAAAGATGTGCTGGTGCATTCTTGAAAAATATTAAAAATGAAGTCGGGGAGGGCCTACAACTTTAAAAGTGCCTAGGGCCTACGATGACCTTGAAACGTCCCTGTATATATATATATATATATATATATATATATATATATATATATATATATATCACTGGCGGCGGAGCAGGGGGGGCAGGGGGGCAGCGCCCCCCCTAAAACTTTTAAGGGGGGCGGCGCCCCCCTTGAATGTCCAATCTGCCCCCCCTAAAATTTAAACGTTGTAATTCATTTTAGTTTATATGTATCATTTTCATTTTCAAAATTCATTTGATTTATTTCTTAAATTTAATATTTGAAAGAAATTATAATTAATTGACATTTTACAGTAATCACATTATTGAGAGTTGTTGTGGCATATTTTAAAATTAGTTGCAAGTACCCGGCTTTGCCCGGGTTTAAAATAATGTTTTCTGTTCATTTAAGAAGCGTAATTTGACGTTTAATTAAGATTTAAAATAAAACGCGTAAAAAAGGGTTTATTTGCATGCAAATTGCAATAAAAGGGTACATTTATCTTAAAGCAATGTGATACACAACATTTTTGGCAGTTCCTCTCTCTATCCCTCTCTCTACCCTCCCTCTTTCCCTCCCTCTCTCTCCTCCCTCTCTCTCCCCTCCCTCTTTCCCTCCCTCCCTCCCTCTCTCCCTCCCTCCCACTCTCTCTCTCTCTCCCTCCCTCCCTCTTTCCCTCCCTCTCTCCCTCTCTCTCTCTCTTAGGCATGACTGTATCAAAAGATGACAATCCCTATGGATGAAGGAATGGAATGTAATAATGTAGTAAGTAATGTGATATTTGGTTCCCCGTACCGATCATATTTATAGTAAGTTAGCTATGTGGGAGAGAAGCTCGTAAAACCTGAAATCGGGGTAAAAGTTTGCCAATTTTCATGTCTTTGATATCCAAAATAATTAAATACAATTAAAGTACCCATTGAGATGGAACGAAACCTGTTTAAGAACATTCCCCATGTAATTTTGTGTACGCGTACCAAGTGGCGCAACCAGCAAAAAATGTTGGGGGGGGGGGGCTCACATATTGAAAAAAGACAGTTTGACAGTCTTTTTTGTAACTTTATAACGTAAATTATGTATTGATGATTTGGCCTTGGGGGTGGCTCAAGCCCACCCCCCCGCCCCTTCCCCTTCAAATTTCACGTTATTTGGTTGTCTGGATCTTGAGTTTTAAGGGAACAGACAGACAGATAGCAAATGGGTCTTATAAATATAGAGAAGTATTGCCATCTACCGAATGACGGCAAATGTAATTTTTAAAGAAAATACAATTATTTATTATCTTTTCATAAATTAATTTTTGTTTATTGAGTTTCCCGTTTCCGGTTTCATATTCATCATCATTCATGATAATTATCAGTAATTTTCTGATCTAATTTCACTATTAAATTTGTAAACAAACTGACATTACGAATCAGTTGACGACAGAAGTGCTCAATGTTCATTTTTATCTTTTTTAATATATTATTTTTTTAATAATATCGATTAAATACTTGTTACAGAATTACTATATTCTATTATAGAATTAAGGGGTTAAAATTTGTCTTTCGGTCATATTTTGTCTTGCCCCTCCTTAAATTTTCAAGAAGGGGGGTGGGGGCAGCGCCCCCCCCCCCCTTGAATTTTGGCTTGACCCCTGTAAGATATTTCGTTCCGCCGCCGGTGATATATATAGTGCTTTTTTTTTGTAAAAAAAATAGGTGCCGGTCCTCAGTAATGAATTGCATAAATTTTAGCTAAACCCAGCGTCTAGTTTAGTTCTTATTGCGCACAATTTTAAAATAATTTAATTTTAACACATTAATAATATAATAAATTATTTATAAACGTTAAAATACAAGAAAAGTATTAATTTTTTCCTCACATTGAAAAAGATGCCGGTACGATGTGTTAAAATTAAATTATTTTAAAATTGTGCGCAATAAGAACTAAACTAGACGCTGGATTTTAGCTAAAATTTGTGCAATTCATCACTGAGGACCGGAATCCTATTTTTTTTTTACAAAAAAAGCACTGTATATATATATATATATGGGTATATCTATCTATATCTATCTATCTATCTATCTATCTATCTATATATATATATATATATATATATATATATATATATATATATATATATGAGTGTACTTATATATATCTATGGGTGTACCTATTTGTTTGAGTGTATATGTGTGTGTATATATCTATCTATCTATCTCTTTCTCTCTCTCTCTCTCTCTCTCTCTCTCTCTGTATATATATATATATATATATATATATATATATAGAGAGAGAGAGAGAGAGAGAGAGAGAGAGATAGATAGATAGATAGATAGATAGATAGATAGATAGATAGATAGATAGATAGATAGATAGATAGATAGATAGATAGATAGATAGATTACTTATTATTCAAACTTTTATTTTATAGATATTAATTTTTTAATTATTTTTTTTCATCCCATATGGCCAATGGCGAATTCTCTCCTGATCGTATTATGCCTGCACCTCCCTTCTAACGAACTGTGTTTAATGATCTAGATATATAGAATATTTTTTTTTTTATTTTCTCGAAATCTTCAACAAGTAACGCCATTATATGGGGCAGAGTGTGTATTCGACGCTAAATCAGTGAACCGCAACATTCACCTCTGTATGCAGGTGAGGCTGTGATCGCGAGGACACACTACTGCGTCACCACGGTAAATCTAGGTCAGCTATTTGTGTCATGTCACAACAGAATTCAACATGGCGCCTGCAGGTAATCTGCTTGTAAACAAAATGAAATATTTCTTGTTTAGTGCGTGATTTATTCGTAATGAATGGTTTTGTAAGTTACTTGATTCGATGGGAACATTCATTGGAATTACTTTGAAGTTTGCTTGTAATACTTTTTCATTGTCTAGAAATTCAGTAGCTTATCTCTTTGAGTGCGGGAGTTATTTCCGCATTCGTTGTTACATTGATTGACAGTTGAAATCGTCAAAAGTGACATCCAAACATTATCTGTGGATATATTATTTGAAACAAAAATATTTTGCTATTAAACTAATTGATAGGATTATTTTAATTTCTTTCTGAAACTATAAAGATTAATCGATTGGAAAGTTAATTTTTGTTCACAAGATCTCAAAAGTCACTCGTTCCTTGGCATCATTGTTATATAGATAGATGATCATGTCTGTAAAGTCTGGAAGTCAAATAAACAACGAGACAAAAATTGGTCACCAGTCTTTGGGAAGTAACGACAGTCTTGCACCCAAAGTAGCCATCGTTGAGACTTATGGGGATGACCAGTCCTACAGGTATGTAATAGTTTCAATATATTTAGCTAAAATGGCTACATGGATGTTATAGTTTGAATAGATGTCTCCTGTGGCTAAATGTATGTTATAGTTTGAATAGATGTCTCCTGTAGCTACATATATTTTATAGTTTGAATAGACCAGCCTACTGTGGCTACATGTATTTTATAGTTTGAATAGACCAGCCTACTGTAGCTACATGTATTTTATAGTTTGAATAGACCAGCCTACTGTAGCAACATGTATGTTATAATTTGAATAGACCAGTCTACTGTGGCTTAATGTATTTTATAGTTTGAATAGATGTCTCCTGTAGCTACATATATTTTATAGTTTGAATAGACCAGCCTACTGTAGCTACATGTATGTTATAGTTTGAATAGACCAGCCTACTGTGGCTACATGTATGTTATAGTTTGAATACACCAGCCTACTTTGGCTACATGTATTTTATAGTTTGAATAGACCAGCCTACTGTAGCTACATGTATTTTATAGTTTGAATAGACCAGTCTACTGTGGTTACTTGTATGTTATAATTTGAATAGACCAACCTACTGTGGCTACATGTATTTTATAGTTTGAATAGACCAGCCTACTGTAGCTACATGTATGTTATAGTTTGAATAGACCAGTCTACTGTGGCTACATGTATTTTATGGTTTGAATAGATGTCAGCTGTGGCTACATGTATTTTATAGTTAGAATAGACCAGCCTACTGTAGCTACATGTATGTTACAGTTTGAATAAATGTCTACTGTGGCTACATGTATTTTATAGTTAAAATAGACCAGCCTACTGTGGCTACATGTATTTTACAGTTTGAATAGACCAGTCTACTGTGGTTACATGTGTGTTATAGTTTGAATAGATGTCTCGTGTGGCTACATGTATATTATAGTTTGAATAGACCAGCCTACTGTAGCTACATGTATTTTACAGTTTGAATAGACCAGTCTACTGTGGTTACTTGTATGTTATAGTTTGAATAGACCAGCCTACTGTGGCTACATGTATTTTATAGTTTGAATAGACCAGCCTGCTGTGGCTACATGTATGTTATAGTTTAAATAGACCAGCCTACTGTGGCGACATGTATGTTATAGTTTGAATAGACCAGCCTACTGTGGCTACATGTCTGGTATAGCTTGAATAAATCACTCTGCAGTTGCTACATACTTGGAATGTATCATTACTTCCTAGGGACCTGGTTTAAACACACGTATACTTATTTCTTCCTAGACATGCAGTTTCCTCGATTCAAATCCATAGAACAGGATTGCCGGGGGGGGGGGGGAATCAACAATGACTTGTATGTCTTGCATTTGTTGCCCAAGTTAGTGGACTTGCTTTTCCAGATCCTATCATAAATCACGACAGCCATAGGTGTTGCTATTGTAGTAAGAATTTCATTTAAAGCGCCGGATTCACCCAGGCAGAGTGTATGGACCATGTTCTCGACACATTTCACATATTCATTGCTACTAGGGATGTGACGGAGCTGATGAAAATCCGCATCCGTCGGATTCGGATTTGGCAAATATAAATCCGTCGGATTCGGATGCGGATTTGGCGAATGGGGGGGGGGGTATCTAAAATACGTTCATGACCAAATACGACGTCTAATCTATGGACAGCTGAGTAAGGGTCCAGGAGTTTAGTTTTCTTTATATAGGGTTTTCGAAAGACTAGGTTTTTAATTTTAGTTACGATTTCTACGGCCGTGTTTGATCTGAAAATGGTAATTTTTCAAAGGCAGTGGCTAGAGTTTCGTCTGGACGGACTTCGTATTATTTTTTATCGGGGTCCGTCTATAGATGTACGCATGCGCGACATTCGAGATTAACTTCCAACTCTTTAAACGATCGCCGACTTTAAACAGCATCATAAATCTTTTAACGTAATGTACTACCTTATTTTATCTGAACTCATAAGAAGAAAATGAATATAAATAGTAGACTGCATTTCCCGCGAAAATCCTATAATTGTATTAGTTAATTTTTTCCAATGACGCACCAATAATAACTTTAAATAATTAGAGTTCTCATTCATTCTGTTTACAATAGAAACATACTTCTCCGCATAGATATCTATGCTTCTCCGCTTATTAACAACAAATGACGTCATCAACTTTTAAAAAGTTTTATAAACAAATAAAAAAAACACGTATAATTCTTTATAATCTTTATTAATAGTGAAAAAAAACTATACAGTGTTTATTTAATTTAAAAATGTCACAAAAGAAATAAGGAATTTGTCACTGTCTTTTTCCCCCAAGACTTCGTTGGTATTTAATATAAATATCAGGAAAAAAAAAACGTGTATTTTAAGTGGTTTCTGGGAAGGGGGGGGGATAGATGCTAATTTAACGCATATTGTTTTGTTTTATTCGTTAATTTTTGTAGTTTGAATGATATTGTTTTACTCCGACTTTATTAGGCTTGGACAGACCCGAAAAAAGTAATAAAGAATAATTGCCGTGCATGCGGACATCTTTACTCTTAATCTCAATTGGCGCGCATGCGCACATCTATAGACGGACCCCGAAAAAAAATAATACGGCGTCCGTCTAGACGAACTCTAGCCACTGCGTTTTTCAAATTCGAATCCGATCGAATTTTTTTTTTAAATCCGTCGGATTAGAATTTGCTCAAAAAACGTCGAAGTTCGAATGTCGTCGGATTCGAATTCGAACTTCGTCACATCCCTAATTGCTACACTTTACTTCCAGCTGTACTGTTGGTTATTACTTTACTTCCAGCTATACTGTTGGTTATTACTTTACTTCCAGCTGTACTGTTGGTTATTACTTTACTTTCAACTGTAGTTTCGGTCATTACTTTACTTTCAACAGTAGTGTCGGTCATTACTTTACTATACTGTAACATTACTGAGACATTCAGCTGTAACATTACTGAGACATTCAGCTGAGACAGTAAGCTTTATTCTCATTGATTGAGATGAACTGCCTAAATGTTATTGAACATGTATAATCTGTAGCGTCATTATTTGATTGTCTGTTATAGTTTTGTCTTAATTTTATTGAACTAACGCTGGTCAGTTGTTGTTTTTGCATTTATTTCTATTTAGCCTGTGAAAACAAATTTGACAAAAAGCAATTTACTAACAGCTTGTCAATATGAAGTAAAACTGGTCATTGAGTCAACTTGTCCTTTGAAAAAAATATTGCTTTATTGGTTTTAGAAATCAAATGATAACATCATAAGGTATGCTGGTAACCAATGTTGGGCCATGTTGTATGCTGGCAACCAATGTTGGTCCATGTTGTATGCTGTCAACCAATGTTTGTCCATGTTGTATGCTGGCAACCAATGTTGATCATGTTCTATGCTGTCAACCAAAGTTGGTCCATGTTGTATGCTGTCAACCAATGTTGGTCTATGTTGTATGATGTCAACCAATGTTGGTCTATATTGTATGATGTCAACCAATGTTTGTCCATGTTGTATGCTGGCAACCAATGTTGGTCATGTTCTATGCTGTCAACCAAAGTTGGTCCATGTTGTATGCTGTCAACCAATGTTGGTCTATGTTGTATGATGTCAACCAATGTTGGTCTATGTTGTATGATGTCAACCAATGTTGGTCCATGTTGTATGCTGTCAAACAAAGTTGGTCCATGTTGTATGATGTCAACCAATGTTGGTCCATGTTGTATTCTGGTAACCAATGTTGGTCTATGTTCTATGCTGGCATCCAATGTTGGTCCATGTTTATGCTGTCAACCAATGTTGGTCCATGTTGTATGCTGTCAACCAATGTTGGTCCATGTTGTATGCTGTCAACCAATGTTGGTCCATGTTGTATGCTGTCAACCAATGTTGGTCTATGTTCTATGCTGGCAACCAATGTTGGTCCATGTTGTATGCTGTCAACCAATGTTGGTCCATGTTGTATGCTCGCAACCAATGTTGGTCCATGTTGTATGCTGGCAACCAATGTTGTGTGATGGCAACCAATTTTGGCCACTGTTGTATGCTGGCAACCAATATTTTAAGACACCGTCAGCAATTTACCAAAACTATACTATCGTTGGAATCGATACCCCAGTCAACCTTGGATGTAAAATATTTGTATGAATGAATCCTCTCATTTGATTGGCACAAAGTGTCAGTGTGTATGAATGAATCCTCTCATTTGATTAGCACAAAGTGTCGGTGTATATGAATGAATCCTCTCATTTGATTGACACAACGTGTCAGTGTGTATGAATGAATCCTCTCATTTGATTGGCACAAAGTGTCAGTGTGTATGAATGAATCCTCTCATTTGATTGGCACAACGTGTCAGTGTGTATGAATGAATCCTCTCATTTGATTGGCACAAAGTGTCAGTGTGTATGAATGAATCCTCTCATTTGATTGGCACAAAGTATCAGTGTGTATGAATGAATCCTCTCATTTGATTGTCACAAAGTGTCAATGTGTATGAATGAATCCTCTCATTTGATTGGCACAAAGTGTCAGTGTGTATGAATGAATCCTCTCATTTGATTGGCACAAAGTGTCAGTGTGTATGAATGAATCCTCTCATTTGATTGGCACAAAGTGTCAGTGTATATGAATGAATCCTCTCATTTGATTGGCCCAACGTGTCAGTGTGTATGGATGATTCCTCTCATTTGATTGGTACAAAGTGTCAGTGTGTATGAATGAATCATCTCATTTGATTGGCACAACGCGTCAGTGTGTATGAATGAATCCTCTCATTTGATTGGCACAAAGTGTCAGTGTGTATGAATGAATCCTCTCATTTGATTGGTACAACGTTTCATGCATTTCTTATTGTTGGCCATACGATGTATCCATGGGGGCTGAGTGATATCCAACGTGTTGGATTCTTCGCATGATATTGTTTTGCAGTAACATGTCAAGGCAACAAACTCTAGGTGGCGCTTTGATAACAAGCCAAATCTTTATACTGCAGCATGACTTGGGATACAGACTTGCGAGTCCCAGTCACCTGCATATGTCTCCCGTGGTGCCTCTTTAGCCATTGCACTATCATCTATGGTGGGGATGAAAGATGGGCACTGCAAAATAAATCGTCCCATTGTTAACAAGATTGAAGAGAGTTACTGTGAATATAAGATATCTGTATATATAAATGAACCACTGTGAATATAAGATATCTATATCTATATATATATATATATATACTAGTCGTCCCGTAGCATACGCCGCCTTATCAATCAATATAATTACTGTCATTATTTTTTTTTAAATAAGCAAAGGGAGATAACTGTGTATTTTTTTTCCTGTATATATCTCATACTCTATTAGCTGGGGTTCTATGTTGATAAATCATGCATTTTTGTGCTACAAACACCAAACCTGGCACAGATGTTCAGTTTGTTATGCTGAATAAAATGTGATACAGAGCCACAGCAAAATTTTGATCAGTTTTCTATTTATAGTAACATTAAAAATGGCCGCTTGAAGAAATTCATGTAAGGTGACAAACTGATAATTTTTAAGCTACAAACACCAAACCAAGCACACATGTTCAGTTTATAATTCAAAACAAAATGTGATACAGAAATCGCACAAGTTTGTTAGGTTTCTATTTTTAATAACATAAAAATGACCACAAAGGTAAATTTTGAGTATGATGATAAATTGACCTTACATTTTTGAATCTGGTTCAATTAGTTCAATTTGTGTTAGATGCTTGAACTGGATGTTGTACTGAAAAGTCAGCTCCACAGACATAGCTGCATAAAGCAGTGCATTTAATCCGGCCTTGTTGCACTTACAACGCTTGGATCTGCCTTCTTTTTTACAAGCACATTTCAACAGTTCACGACATGTCATAGATGCTTGTGGCCAAAAAGGCTGCCATTGTCTGTCCATAAACCGCACTCACTTGGATCAGGAAGCACTGGTTGTCGTTCATTTGCCTGGCTCCAAATATGGCCTCCTTGGTAAATTGCCCGTTTGCAGTGAAGAAACAAGGCCTCACTCGTTGGAGGAATGTTTTCAATTTGGCGGCAAGTCTTTGTAAACATGTATTTCCTGGCACTGTTGACATCATGGCAGTTGCTATCTCTGTCATACGAAAGCGTCACAAAACCCTCCAGAACTGACATGTCATTAGCTGTTAGTTCAAATGGAGAACACCACAGTTTCTGAAATGTGGCTGTAATATGGTCGCATTTGCTCCAGACCTCCCAAGCTGTCTTCTTGCCGATACCATTAAAACAGTTGACGGTGTCACAACCGGTAAAACTGTGAAACAAAGGCAGACACTGGGCTCTGGCAACACCTAAAATTTTGCTTATGTCATGAGCTGCAATGTATCGTATGTCTTTTCCTGTACCCATGGCAATCCATAATTCCAGGTGAGGGTGGCGAGTCATGGCAGCCACAGAAAGAACCGCCACATCTGTGTCGACAGTGCAAATCAGAATCCTGCGGCAATGTTCAGCTGCATGGGCCAGGTGAAGCATCATCCGTGTGTCTGCTTCCTCGTGATTACATGGTGAAAGATTCGTGTGGTCAATGGGTTTATTGGAGATCACATCTGGACCTTGAGTGGTAACAATAAGCTTCTGTGATTGTACTGTAAGAAGATATCGTGCTAGGGATGCGATCAACTGGGTCTTGTTCGCATCCACCTGCAAGAAACTTCCCCACTGCAATGGTAATACGGTCTCTGGCGTCACACGCTTTCTCTTCTCTAGTCCTCGGCGCTGTCTTGTGAAAGCTTTTAAGCTGTCACTTCGATAACAGTCCCACACTACATCTAGACGATGGGAGACATTTTGCAGGGTCTGCATCACATAGGAGATAAACACAGCAAATGTTCTTGCAGATCCTGGCCTCAACATATTGACAACAGCCGCCCCATCAAGGATGGTCATGTCAGTGACTGTTGGCACTGCTGATGAAGTTTGGAGAGGTTCCAAACACTCCAGCAAACCAGACTTGCTTGACACTCTCATTCATCCTTCCCAGGACAGTGATGGAGGAGCCGACTGATTTTCATATGAAAAAAGTCTGTCAAGCCCCCATTTCTGGTTTGGTATGCTACATACAACCTGGAAAAGAGGTAACAGTCACTTTTCAGTGATGAAATCCTATACTGTGGTGCTGATCGCTCCTTTCTTTTTGCACCAGCAATCAAGATGAAATTGTTCGGTTTGATTGGAGCAGAAACTGGCTTGGTCATGTTAACAAGTCTTTCTTGCATAAATTCTTTGTATTGAGCTACACCAGTCTTGTGTATATTACTCAAGGTCTTGTGTACAGCAGCATCAACAATGTTGTTATCATGAAAAGTGACTAACTCTGCGCTTTTTTTCAAGAAATGGGTTGCCAGTTTCCTGTATCACATCAATTAATCTACACATGTCAGCCTTGATTTTTTCTTGGAATCCTTTGTCTTGTTCATGATGCTGGTCTGATTCTTTGCTGTGTTTTATTTGAAAAGATAACTCTAGGTCTTGAAGAACTCTGGAGACCTCTGGTCCTCCAATCATCCAGCGTCTCAATGCCGAGCAGTTTTCAGTGAGTCCCACTGCTCCTCCCCCACCTTTGAATGCCTTTGATGATGGCATTGTTTTGTTCATGTGCTTGGTCTAGTGCCATTTTTGAGAAGGGGCGAGATGTCTTTTGCACCAAGTCTTCGTAGCCCATTGAACTACCACCTAATCTCATCTCTCTCTATTTCAAACACACACACTTGTAATTTTCTTTAACTTTTTCTTAACATGTTTTACATTACCACTTTAACAGCTAGTAAGAATAGGATTAAGAGAATATAAATATAATACATATAATAACAACAAACAATAATAATAAGTAACAATTATAATAATCTTAAATTATTTAATATTAAATAGTTTTTTTTTATTGTTATTATGAGGCAGGTAAATTAAACAGAAAACACATATAATGTATGTATAAATACACAAACACACTTGCGATTCAGTTTGTGCCGCACAGTACTCTCGCACTGAAGGCTTTATTTTAATTCTAAAAGTATTGTTACAACTCTTAAAAATTATGTTTATAAAATCAAAACAACACACAGGCCGGCGTGGGTTCCAAGAGTATCTATAAAAACAACAACAACGGCAACATGGCCACTCTCTTGCCGGCTTCTTACGTCACTGTCTCTACTGCGTCATCGCGTTCACTCTGTAGACTGTACGGTGCGCACCGAGAGGGTCGTAACAATGCCCCCCTCTTAAATCTGTCCGTCCCGGACAGGTCAGTTCTCACAACAGTATCTGTACAGTCTGTCCACATGTACCAGAGCTCTATTTTCAGCGTGACTGTTGATGCTAGCTAGAGCATGTCGTTTGTCAGGCTGTGGAGGTTGATTATCCCCATGGTGGGGCGGGGAGGATCGTGTTCGTCCCCATAGCAATCTGGCTGTTCACCAGGTAGGTTTTCTAGCAGGTGCAGGCGTTCGGGATACTGACCTCCATTGATGAGGCCCAACAAAATCAAACTCTTGTTGTTGCAAAATAACATGACGATGACGAAACACACATTGTAGCAGTGACGAAATGTTTAGCGTTTGACAGAGCTAGGATGAATGTATACTGAACTGACCAGATCAAAGTCAATGGCCAGGTTCATCTCTGTCCTGCCTCGTTCTCCTCTGCTCCGATGCACTCTGCTGGTCTCCTCGCTCCTCTCTACCGTTCGTCTCTGCTCCCCAGGTGGCTCATATCGGTTCACCAGTGTCTCAGGTGGCTCTTCATGGGTCACTAGCTCCTCAGGTGGCTCATCACCGGTCACCAACGTCTCAGGTGGCTCATCACAGATCACCAACGTCTCAGGTGGCTCATCGCAGGTCACCAACGTATCAGGTGGCTCTTCACAATTCACTAACGTCTCAGGTGGCTCATCACCGGTCACCAACGTCTCAGGTGGCTCATCACAGGTTACCAACGTCTCAGGTGGCTCATCGCAGGTCACCAACATCTCAGGTGGTTCTTCACAATTCACCAACGTCTCAGGTGGCTCATCACATGTCACCAACGTCTCAGGTGGCTCATCACAGGTCACCAAATCTTTCTTGTTATCGAAGCGCGGCAGATTGTGCACGAAATTAAGTCCTGTAGGGGTCTTGCCGTTGCAGTGCCAAACGTTGGCACTAGCATCAGCTCCACTGTTGTGGATTTCCGTGCATTCGTAGCTTTTGTTTAGTTGTGGTTTATTGTTCTTGACGTTGTTTTTATCAGACTCTGTTAAGTTGTCTGGATATTCAAGGTAACCAGGGCAGCGGTTGCAACAAGCTTTCAGACATTCTGCAGACCGATCATTCTCACAGGGGCTCAGATCGCTGGGCGGCTCTTCTTGGATTAGTTCCTTCTCGTGCGCTCCGTTTTGGATGACCACATCATCAGGTATCACGTCGTGGGTGACCACATCCTTAGGTGTCACTTCATGGATGACCACATCCTCAGGTACCACTTCCTGGATGACCACATCCCCAGGTACCACTTCATGGATGACCACATCCTCAGGTACCACTTCCTGGATGACCACGTCCTCAGATAAAACTGGCCGCATGTCTAAATCTGCTTCAATGATTAACTTTGTCTGTCTCTGAGTCATGTTTTCTTTTGTTGTCGTTTCATTTACTACTTTCACTTTTGGTAATTCAATCTTTGCTTTCTCGATGTCACCTTTTAAACCTTTCTTAATGTCCTCTATTTCACTTCTTAATGTTAAATGAAATTCTTTCATTTCATTCCGGCCTTCTTTCATTTCTTTTCTTAACTTTCAGACTCAAAACAGTGGCTCTCCGGGTCCATTCCCTCATCAATAAGAGCTTCATGATGTCTATTAAACAGTTGTTGTTTGTTGCCGTCAGTTGGAAGGTCCCTTTCTTCTAATTCTTCCTTTAACTCTCTAACTAAAAGTTCGTTTAATTTTTTACCGAACATTGTAAGACTGTCCCACTTCTGACACCAATGTTACAACTCTTAAAAATTATGTTTATAAAATCAAAACATAACACAGGCCGGCGTGGGTTCCAAGAGTTTACTAATATCTATAAAAACAACAACAACGGCAACATGGCCACTCTCTTGCCGGCTTCTACGTCACTGTCTCTACTGCGTCATCGCGTTCACTCTGTAGACTGTACGGTGCGCACCGAGAGGGTCGTAACAGTATGTGTACTCGGTAACCAATGAAATAAATCAAATAGGACAAATCTTTTAGTTAATTTTAATATAAAAAAGGAATTTCTTTCTATGTTTACTGCTTTAGAAAACGTGTTGCAATATTTTAGTTGTAAAGAAATAAATTCCTACGCGTCTGCAAATAGTCCCTACGTTTTAGGATAACATACGTTAAAAATAACAAAGATTTGTTTTGGCTCTGTTTCTAAATTTAAAATATTATTATTTGTGAACACATTTTAACTCATGTCATGTTTGTACCATGGTGATTAGAGTGTTTCAAAAGATAATGGTGAAAAAAAACATTTAATTCACTTTCGCATACCCCCCAGAAATGTGAGGTTTCGGTCAGTAATACGTAAGCCAAATTATGGGAAAAAATATTGAGTCTAAGTGACTGCTCATTAGCATCAAACTTTTAAGGTTTTTTTTTGCAAAAGGGTCATTCCATGTCAACTCAACCAGTTTTTTTGACAATTGTTCACCCAACCCTCTCAGATCTTTTTGAAATGTTCAGGGCTTGTTGTACATTCAAAGATGAGTGATTCCTGAAAATTTCAGACCATTTGGTCAAAGACTTTGTGAGCTATGATTTTTTAAAGTTTTAAGGGTAGTCGCGAGTTCGCGTAACATTTACATTTTCGCGATATTTGAACGTGAATATTTCAAAAACTAAAAGAGGTATCAGACTGAATTTTTCAGTATTTACTCATTGTTTTATCCTGAGTTGAATGATTTATTTATCTCAAGGGAAGCTTGCACAAAGAATGCCCTAAAAATTTCCAAACATTGCACTTCAGACAGTTTTCATCAATATTTGACCCAGTATAGCCGAGAACCTATAAGACATGAAATGATGTTTGTTATACAATTAGTAAGTAACATATATGTGTATACTATTTTGATAGAGAATCCCTGTTAATCAAATACTAGTGTACTCATGTTGGGCCCCTTTAAGCATCATGGTCTGCTTTTCTCTCATAAAGCCAAGCTTTCTTACTGTTTTTCAACTCTGAGCTGGATGTAGAGACATCAATAGCAGCAAATCGTGATGTATCAAGGGTCGGTCACGTTTCCTTGAAACATTTGATCAAAATGAGCAACTAATGGTGTGCTTGGCACAAACATCTCCTTCTGGTTTACTGTGACTGATTGGCAAATATTTTTCTAGCTCTATATATTGTACTTGTTGACAGTGATACTGTTGGTGATTCATCAGCTGGAAAAATTCAACTTTCAACTCCATCTGCCTATCACTTCGACAGCCTTTGTTCTTGCCAAGCTTAACATATCTCTCGTACAATGCTTTCAGCTTGGCAACAGCATTGGGTTTCTCTGTCGTTGGGATGTGCGCTATAAACCATGTAGCAAAAACTTCATCGATCACATTAGAGCAGCTTTCAGAGAGAGAAAGCTTCTGACTCTTCAAGTAATAAAGCAAACGACGCAGAGTGAGCCCCATAGTTGGTAGGCTGTTAGAACAAGTGACTAAATCAAGAGATGCTTACTGTTGACCAATCAACCAGACATCGATTTCAGATTTAGTTTTGAAAGTCTTTTGAGGTACAGATGCCATATTAATTATTACAATTGAACTCTAAATCTGAAAGAAAAAGAACGCACAACAGTGTACATTGCAGAATGAATAATGCGGAATTAACAATTTAAATGTCAATAATAGTACACTACAAAGACAATTTATAAAATCCACTCCAAAATTGCATCATATAGGCTTACGAACAGGGACGAGGCGTGAGTGTTGCCGGTTTAACTCTTAGAGAAAAATTGATTGATGTTTTTATAGCCATATACAAAGCACAAACGAACAAATATCTATATATTTGTATAAAGTATTGGACTAATAATATATACAATTTATATAAATAAATTTTATATATAATTAAACTTGTAATCATTTTATTATGAAAGATTATGTTAACTATATTCAATGCACACAGGACCATTATATAGCTATAAAATGGTCTTGTGTGTATTGAATATAGTTAGCATAATCATTCATAATAAAATGACTACAAGTTTAAATATATATAACATCAGCTATATATAAATTGTGTATATTATTAGAGTTAGACCGGCAACACTCACGCCTCGTCCCTGCTTACGAATATGCCAAAAGAAGGAGACCCTTTGAGCAGTCTGTTATTGTCAATCTTTTTGACTGAAATTTTTACTGGTTACCTAATACATCAATCCTCATCCATTAATGCCCTATGCGGTTAAATTTGAAAAAAAAATAATTTTTGAAACACTCTAATGAGGATGCACGATCTATATATAAAAATGCAACATATAACCCTAGCTATATATAAAGATGCTCGTCTAATTGTATATTTCTTCTTCTTCCTTTGGCTCTACAGCCCATTTAGGGCCCTGGCCTGCCATACTACTCTTCTACACTTTTCCCGATCCATGGTCTTCTTCCTCCACTCTCTCACTCCTATGACTTAAAGGTCTTTCTCCACTTCCTGAAGCGGCAAATTCGCTACTTTAATAAGTTCCCATTTATGTGTAGGCTTATGTTCAAATATTGGTCAAGATTATTATCAACGATTGCCTAAGTCAGCAAGTCACTGCAAAGTACAGCCGTATCCAACAACACTAGAGTAATGATACTTGGAAGTTTATAAGTGGTCATTCAGAGAAAGCAGAATGCTGAAATAAAATCACGGCAAGGGCTACAGACAATGATAAAAGATGGTTGTTCCAGACCTATTTTTTAAAAAAGAGAGAGACTATGAAGACACTAGATACTTAACAGTTAATAGAGGAATGAATCGTTATTTTACACCCGAATTAAACCTGAAATATATATTGAAAATGTTTGTATTGTAATAGGTGGTGGGGGTGCGCCTCAACAGCTCCAGCTACGGACTGGGCTTTAATGTAGTGCCATTGTGATGTAAATTGGTAATGTTTCATTCTCGCTGAGAGAAATTAAGTTGTGGAGAGTGTGATCATTCTTTGAAATTCTAAAAGACTTGAATATATATGGTGCAGAAACATGGAGTCACCAACTCATTAACCAATAGTCTACAGACGTTCCTAAACAGCTGCCTCAGGAATATTCTAAAGATAAGGCGACTAGGTAAAATCAGGAACGAAGATCTCTGGCAGATGGCAAACCAAGATCCCGTATATCTACAAGTGGTCGGGAGAAAATGGAGATGGATCGACCACTCACTAAGGAAGCCTCCTGGACATTAAGAAAATGGCAGGACAAGGTTGGCAGCCCAAAGACGACTTGGAGAAGGTCTAAAAAGTTTGGATTACACGGCACACCAGTAAACAACAACTATCCATACAAGAATGAGAATAGAATCAATAGTTCTAGTATAGACAGATTTATCCCTTTAGCTTTCCAGATGAACAAACTTTTAGATTGGTAACTAAATATAGATTTTAAAACTTTTAGATTGGTAACTAAATATAGATTTAATAATGTTTACAGCCTACCTCCATATTTCAATTATCTATTTAAATATGTCGCTGCCCCCATAAAATTTGTCTGCGGTCACACACTTTTAGAAACACAAAAGTTTACACATTCACGATGTATTCATTTTTTCTTAAAAGTGAACACAAAATATACTAACATTCTGTATATGTTTTAAAGTATATACTATAAGTGTGTGTGTTTCAACACAACAGTATACACTACAAGTGTACGTGTGTTTCAGTACAAAGGTATATATTCAATGTGTACGTGTGTTTCAGTACAAAGGTATATATTCAATGTGTACGTGTGTTTCGGTACAAAGGTATATATTCAATGTGTACGTGTGTTTCGGTACAAAGGTATATATTCAATGTGTACGCGTGTTTCAGTACAAAGGTATATATTCAATGTGTATATTCCCACCAGGTATTCGTTCACATATGAGAAGGCCACACTGTATGAATTCAAGTATGAGAAAGCTGCTAAGCCAGCTGCAGTCGATCCATGTTACAGATGTAACAGGCGGGTCCTGCCACAAGATCAAGCTGATATTGGTAAGATGATATTCACATGTTATTTATACATGAATAGTCACATATATGCATGCACTTATTAGTATAAATGGTAATATGTATACATTTATTGGTGCAAATGTTTCTATTAATGTGTACATACATTTCAGCCTCATGCCTTACACAAAATTTGATGTCACAGTACTAATCCATGGTCTATCTATTTTGATCAACATTAACTATAGTCGTGACCCACATCAAGTGGGTTGACAATAAATTGTAATAATACCGAAAATATTTAAAAAAATATCAATAATACCGAAAATATTAAAAAAATTAATAATACCGTAAATATAAAATAATTATAATAATACCGAAAATATACACAAATTGTCAACTTTCCCTTTATTCTATTTTCTTTTAAATAATTTGATCGCAAAATCAGAATTTCTTTCTTAGTGGGTTGCGAATTGGAAATGTTCGGGGACCACTTGGTTATAGTAAATAATTTGAATTAATCTAAGAAACAAACTGAACTTATAGTTTCCAGGCTTATTGAGTCTAAACTCTGGGAACACAACAACGTCATCTGAGTTTATCGTATGCAACAAAAGCCTTAGTGGAACATTTTTCTATGACACTTTGTCATGGTGTAAATAGACTTTTTGAAGCACTTTGTCAACATTTATCAATCCACTCCTACAACGTATATCAATCCACTCCTACAACATTTATCAATCCACTCCTACAACGTATATCAATCCACTCCTACAACATTTATCAATCCACTCCTACAACATTTATCAATCCACTCCTACAACATTTATCAATCCACTACTACAACATTTATCAATCCACTACTACAACATTTATCAATCCGTCCAGACCATGTCAATTCTGACTATGTCGCAATATTAAAAAGTTGCTGTTAATAAACTAACACAGACAACTAACATTTTATTGGTCTAAATACTAGGCTTAATAAGTAAGCACCAATAAAAGTACTAGTTTGCCCTTGTTCCAAAACAATATTTTCTAATGTTATCGCGTATATCTATAGGTGTATTGTTCCACAATGTTTTCTAATGTTATCGCGTATATCTATAGGTGTATTGTTCCACAAACAATGTTTTCTAATGTTATCGCGTATATCTATAGGTGTATTGTTCCACAAACAATGTTTTCTAATGTTATCGCGTATATCTATAGGTGTATTGTTCCACAAACAATGTTTTCGCTGCCGTATCTGTGGGCTACCTCTGACTATTCAGACATTTTATCGAAATGACCTCAATCAGGGGGATCATGAGATTTACTGCAAGACCCACGTGGGAAAAAATGTGGCCCAGATAAAAAGTGGGGAAGTGCCGCCCATGGGCATTGAAGGCCCGTCCACTGGACCAGGGAAGAAATATATATTTCAGGTAAGAAACATTGTTGTTGTTGTTGATAAGAAAAGTATTGTTAGAAGTCTCTCTCTGTCTCCCTCTCTCTCTTTCTCTGAAACATAAGAGGATTCTGAGGCACGTGATTACATGTTCTGATAGTGTACACTCTGAAGTATGTAATTACATCTTCTGATAGTGTACAGTAGTATACACTCTGAAGTATGTGATTACATCTTTTATTAATATATACTCTGAATCATGTGATTACATATTCTGATAGTGTACACTCTGAAGTATGTAATTACATGTTCTGATAGTATATACTCTGAATCATGTGATTACATATTCTGATAGTGTACACTCTGAAGTATGTAATTACATGTTCTGATAGTATATATTCTGAAGCATGTGATTACATGTTCTGATAGTATATACTCTGAAGCATGCGATTACATATTCTGATAGTGTACACTCTGAAGTATGTGATTACATGTACTTAAAGTGTAAATCAGTTTATTTTTCACGTGTACATTACTTGTGAATGAAAACAAGCCTCTATGTGTATGTGTGTGTGTGTGGATAACATGTTCTCAACAATGGAGGTGAATTGGGTCAGTCTGATAAGACAGGAAACCAGGGGTTGTCTGTCTTTCAACACCATCAACTACAACCTCATCATGGGACTCAGTCATTTCGCATTTAGTTTTATAGAAACAATTTATTTATAGACATTTTTTGTTTGTTTTTTAATCGAAGACCTACATTATTGTTGAGATCAAATGTTATGGAAGAGATGTTCTTTCTTTCATAAATACACAGAGAAAGGCCTGAAAAAATGTTCGAACAAAAATAACAACACAATCTGAGAACCCATAAACTAGACAGACTTAATCTTCAAGGTGTTTTAGCAACACTTGTACAGGATCTCAACTAGTCTCAATCAACTCATTGTATCCAGTTACAAAGATATTCATGGAAACATTTTTACAGTGAAATATAGTGGTAGTTATACTGGTACAGTAAATGTTACAGTGAAATATAGTGGTAGTTATACTGGTACATTATATGTTAAAGTGAAATATAGTGGTAGTTATACTGGTACAATATATGTTACAGTGAAATAAAGTGGTAGTTACACTGGTACAGTAAATGTTACAGTGATATTTAGTGGTAGTTATACTGGTACAATATATGTTACAGTGAAATATAGTGGTAGTTATACTGGTACAGTAAATGTTACAGTGATATTTAGTGGTAGTTATACTGGTACAGTATATGTTATAGTGAAATATAGTGGTAGTTATGCTGGTACAGTAAATGTTACAGTGATATTTAGCTGTGGTTATACTGGTACAGTAAATGTTGCAGTGATATTTAGCTGTGGTTACACTGGTACAGTAAATGTTACAGTGATATTTAGTGGTAGTTATACTGGTACAGTAAATGCTATAGTGATGTTTAGTGGTAGTTATACTGGTACAGTATATGTTATAGTGAAATATAGTGGTAGTTATGCTGGTACAGTATATGTTACAGTGATATTTAGCTGTGGTTATACTGGTACAGTAAATGTTACATTGATATTTAGTGGTAGTTATGCTTATACAGTATTTGTGGAGTAACAGAATAGAAATGGATTCAACTTTTTTGAACAATTTAGTGTATTTGCTTAGTTTAGTATACATGTATTACCACATTTATTTTTAAATTTCCATTTTGTTTATACATTAGTTTTTGAAGTCAGCTGAGAAAACACTGCAACAGTTGTGTTGTAGACAAATTTAAAATGTATGAATCGAAAATCTCTGCATGCATAATTATAAACTATTTTTCAATATGAAATAACACTTGGAAGTTTTTTAATATTCCAAATAAAAAGTAAATATCAACATTCATATCATTTGTTGATAAAAAAAAGATCAGTATAAACTTAATGATTTTTATATTTTAAATTAAATTAAAACTTTTAACATGAGTTATGTCTAACTGAGGATGTATCTCTAGACCAGGCATGTCAGAGACCCTGAGGACAGTTACATTATGTCTAACTGAGGATGTATCTCTAGACCAGGCATGTCAGAGACCCTGAGGACAGTTTCATTATGTCTAACTGAGGACGTATCTCTAGACCAGGCATGTCAGAGACCCTGAGGACAGTTACATTATGTCTAACTGAGGATGTATCTCTAGACCAGGCATGTCAGAGACCCAGAGGACAGTTTCATTATGTCTAACTGAGGACGTATCTCTAGACCAGGCATGTCAGAGACCCTGAGGACAGTTACATTATGTCTAACTGAGGACGTATCTCTAGACCAGGCATGTCAGAGACCCTGAGGACAGTTTCATTATGTCTAACTGAGGATGTATCTCTAGACCAGGCATGTCAGAGACCCTGAGGACAGTTACATTATGTCTAACTGAGGACGTATCTCTAGACCAGGCATGTCAGAGACCCTGAGGACAGTTACATTATGTCTAACTGAGGATGTATCTCTAGACCAGGCATGTCAGAGACCCTGAGGACAGTTTCATTATGTCTAACTGAGGATGTATCTCTAGACCAGGCATGTCAGAGACCCAGAGGACAGTTTCATTATGTCTAACTGAGGATGTATCTCTAGACCAGGCATGTCAGAGACCCAGAGGACAGTTTCATTATGTCTAACTGAGGATGTATCTCTAGACCAGGCATGTCAGAGACCCAGAGGACAGTTTCATTATGTCTAACTGAGGATGTATCTCTAGACCAGGCATGTCAGAGACCCTGAGGACAGTTTCATTATGTCTAACTGAGGATGTATCTCTAGACCAGGCATGTCAGAGACCCAGAGGACAGTTACATTATGTCTAACTGAGGATGTATCTCTAGACCAGGCATGTCAGAGACCCAGAGGACAGTTACATTATGTCTAACTGAGGATGTATCTCTAGACCAGGCATGTCAGAGACCCTGAGGACAGTTTCATTATGTCTAACTGAGGATGTATCTCTAGACCAGGCATGTCAGAGACCCTGAGGACAGTTTCATTATGTCTAACTGAGGACGTATCTCTAGACCAGGCATGTCAGAGACCCAGAGGACAGTTTCATTATGTCTAACTGAGGATGTATCTCTAGACCAGGCATGTCAGAGACCCTGAGAACAGTTTCATTATGTCTAACTGAGGATGTATCTCTAGACCAGGCATGTCAGAGACCCTGAGGACAGTTTCATTACGTCTAACTGAGGATGTATCTCTAGACCAGGCATGTCAGAGACCCTGAGGACAGTTACATTATGTCTAATTGAGGATGTATCTCTAGACCAGGCATATCAGAGACCCTGAGGACAGTTTCATTATGTCTAACTGAGGATGTATCTCTAGACCAGGCATGTCAGAGACCCTGAGGACAGTTACATTATGTCTAACTGAGGATGTATCTCTAGACCAGGCATGTCAGAGACTGAGGACAGTTACATTATGTCTAACTGAGGACAGTTTCATTATGTCTAACTGAGGATGTATCTCTAGACCAGGTATGTTAGAGACCCTGAGGACAGTTATGTTGTCTTGAGGGCCACACTCTCTTCACAATTTAAACCAATCAATGAGAAGTATTGCAGTTTATTTCTACAACTTATGGTGCCTTGTGTTGTCCATATTTAGAATAGAAAAAAGCAAATCTAATGTAGAGCCTGAGAAAAAAATCTAATTGAAAATATCACTCCCACTGGTAATATGGATTTTTTTAAATTAAATTTCAATCCTTTATGTATCCTTTGTTTAGTATGCTCTAAATGGTCAAAAAGTTCAATGTAAATAAAGAACTATAAAAACATTCAACTTTTATTGTTTATTGACCCAATGGGAGGCAACTGTCATGGGCCCCAAGCCTTTTATCTATTTTGCTGCCAAGTTGTAGTAAAGAATCAATGGTCAGTAATTTGTTGGGAACTGTCTTTACCATGATCGACCAAATGTTTGTTAATGAACCAGAAAAGTTTAGTGATCCAGTTTTCTCTTCTTTGACAGGTGACAGGTTCAGGTAAAAGACCACTCCCTGCCACACCCCCAAAGCCTCTGGCAAACAAAGGTATTGGACCTAGTCCAGGGATGGATAGTTTGGCCAGCATCAGTCCCAGAAATATAAATGACACTTCAGCTTGGACAACACAGACATCTCCTAATATGTCCATGGAGTCCAATCAAGGTTAGTTCATAGCTGACTTTATTGTTTCGTTACTGGTTGACTGACTGATATTCAAGTGTTATCAAACCATTGTTAGCTCATAACTGACTAATATCCAAGTATTATCTTGACAAAATTAGTTCATAACTGACTGATATCCAAGTATTATCAAACCATAGTTAGTTCATAACTGACTGATATCCAAGTATTATTTCGACAAAATTAGTTCATAACTGACTGATATCCAAGTATTATTTCGACAAAATTAGTTCATAACTGATTGATATCCAAGTATTGTCTAGACAAAGTTAGTTAGTAACTGACTGATATCCAATGTATAGCCTAGAAAAAGTTATTTTAAAACTGATAATCATGGTATAGTTTAGACATAGTTGGTTAGTCTGATATTTGTAATTGTTCCTGGATAGTCTGTGACTGGAATCATGGTCAACCTATTCTACATTGAAATTAAAATATAGTTTAGCTAAATAAATGGAGTGAGTGAATTCTAATAGTTTTGATATTGAACAGTAAAATCTAATCAATATTCTTATAGCTGCAAACCTTTTCAAAAATTTCTTTTTTACATTTACAAAATCATTTTTTTCATAGCTTGACAGTCATGTGTATTTCTTCTTTAAAATAGTGATAAATATTTTGATATAATACTGATGTATTCCTTGTTGACTATTCTGATATCATTCAGTTTATGAAAACTATCGGCCACATCAGTTCATCCAACAGCAACAACAAAAACTTTCTCCACATCCTAAATCTGTTTTAATCAGCTACGATGTAAGTCACATTTTTTGTAATAATATCTTTAGCTGTCATTATGTTGAATGTATTTATATTTTTGTTTTGTTTCTTTATTATAAAATTTTTCTTTCTACTGTAGGACTTTGAAAATGCTGGAATTTTTGATGCTCAACTTTTACTAGAAGAAAGACACAGGGAAGAAGAAGAAAGATTACTGCGGTAAAATATATGGAACATTTAAACAAGTTGTATGATTGATGGTACATGTGCTGATGTTTTACAATTGATGGAACATTTTAACAAGTTGTATGTTTGATGGTAGATGTACAGATGTTGTACAATTGATGGCACATTTAAACAAGTTGCATGATTGATGGCACATTTTGTTAAAGAAGCAGTGATGCAAATTTAATGATTGATTGAACATGAATAGCAGAACATTTGAACAAGTTGTATGACTTGACATAACATTTGAACTAGTTGTATGACTTGACATAACATTTGAGCAAGTTGTATGACTTGACATAACATTTTAACAAGTTGTATGACTTGACATAACATTTTGACAAGTTGTATGACTTGACATAACATTTTAACAAGTTGTATGACTTGACATAACATTTGAGCAAGTTGTATGACTTGACATAACATTTTAACAAGTTGTATGACTTGACATAACATTTTGACAAGTTTTATGACTTGACATAACATTTGAACAAGTTGTATGACTTGACATAACATTTTGACAAGTTGTATGACTTGACATAACATTTGAACTAGTTGTATGACTTGACATAACATTTGAATAAGTTGTATGACTTGACATAACATTTGAACAAGTTGTATGACTTGACATAACATTTGAACTAGTTGTATGACTTGACATAACATTTGAACTAGTTGTATGATTGATGTAGCATTTTAAAAAGTTGTATGTTTGAGGTAAAATGGAAACTAGTTGTATGATTGATGTAACATTTAAACAAGTTGTATTGTTTGTTCATTATTTTGTTATTTATTATGATGTTGCTATTTTTGTAATCCAGACAAAAAATAGGCTGTTGTGTATGAAATTTTGTTAATGCATCTAAGTTTGAAATCAAATGATGATTATTTTGTTTTGAAAAAAAAATTGACCAAGGTGGTTACTTGATATTAAGAGTTCACAAGTTGTAACATAAAACTATGCTAGTTTTGTTCCCTTTTTCTACCCATTTGAGAATAGTTCTAGTCTGTACCCAGAAAGTGTTAAAGGATTCTAGCAAGGGAAGAAGTAACTATATTTTATTTTGTGATTATTTACCATCAGTGTACACCTCATACTTAAATTAGAATTTGATTTCTTAAAATTATCTTGTTATCTGAAGATTTTTAATGGAAGAAAGAGAGAAAGAGCTTCGAAGGTTAGATGAAGCTATTGAAATGGAAAAAGAAAAGGCTGCTGATGATTTGTTGTCATCCATAGAGAATCTTTCCATCACTAGCAGCATTCCTCGTAGTCTAGTAGATGAAAAAGAAAGAATAGAAGATCATTTTTTGCAGGCAAGTACCGATTAGTACCATTAGTTATTTAATTTGTTTCGTAGAATAATAGCATACATATTTCAAAATGAGCAAGTTAATTGATTGTTCATTTCATCTTCTTAGATCATTTATTCTGTCACAGTGTATGTCCTGTTCATATTTCATGTTCTTTTACTCTTCCAGTTAAAAGAGGAAAGATTAAAAGTTGTAACTGAAAAAATAGCAACAGAAGAGAAAACAAGAAATGGAAAAATGATAGACAGGTTAGAGGCTATGTTATTTGTTTTATACTAAAGATACATTATTAGAGGAACTTTGGATGAATATTTTGACTATTTTTTCTTAGAGTAAAATTATTTCTAAATAAAAAAATACAGATAAAACCTTTTACATGATTATTGTTTACATTTTAGAGCATTTTAATTAAAGTTTATTATTCAAAAGAGTTTTTATATATTCATCCATAACATTCTATAAAGCCTCTCTTTATATGGCATTCCACTACAATGGCTTTTTAAAATTATGGTACTGTTTTTGAGTTACGTCACTTAATGTTCTATTACACAGCTAATAACAACAAACATAAAATCAAATTTGAAAAGAATCTGGCTAGAATGCATAAAAGCTAGCTAACTCGTTTCTGAAACATTATCCTACTATGGTTGATTAAATCTCAGACCTACACAGACTACCCTAAATTGTATGAGACTTAAAACAAGCTTATTGAATACAATTTGTACAAGATTTTAGAAAAGACAAACATACAGAAAATAAAAGCCTATAAAAGTTAAACCATAGTTATTTAAAAATACAAATTGTATTAAGTGGATGTATTTATTAACCATGAGATATTGAAGTTTTCAATTTCAATAGTACTTTTAGTTGGAATCTAAATTTTATCTGTACAATATAATATAAGCATTTTTTTTGGTTGTTGTGAAATATTGCATTTTTTATAATTTGGTATTCTTTACACTGAGCACAATATTTAACTAGAAAGCTAGATCTAGTCATAATCCTTTTGGGAGTTTGCAAGAAAATGTCAGCCATATTAGAAGTACCTTCTTGGCAAAATACAATAAATTACTGTTGTGCTATTGGTAGCAAAAATACTTTTTCCATTAAATGTCTTAAAGAAAAGAGAAAAGCGTTTCAAAAGTATTTTTACCCTGATAAATATTGTTTCCCCTTTTATATTTTCTAAAATATTTATTTTCACGTTTAAATCCTTACTACACCAAGTCTAAAGCTTATAGTCAATCAGTAAAGTAATATTATTACTAAAAGTAACAGATAAGAATTGCTATGACTAATAATGACATTCTATACATTTGTTGGCGACACACACTTGCATAATTTTATAATTTTATTTTGAAATGATTTATTGTCACCATTATTATAAATTTGAATAATTTAAAAAATTAGATAATGTGAATTTTTTTGTTTAATACATTATCATTGACTGATAAGTATTATTTTAATTAAATAAATAATAAAACTAATCATTTAATTTGCTAACAGCAATACAAGAAAGCCTAGAGAAAATTAAAATGAGAGTTGATAGTATTGATGAAATTCTTTTCAATGTTTTTATTTAAACCTAGCGATTTAATAAATATCTTTATTAAATTTTTACATCATTTTTAACATAACTTCTAGTCATTTAATAAAAGTAGTTTATTAACACAAACACTTACAACATTTTTAACAATACATACTGATAGTGTTAGTGTTACTTTTTAAGTTCGTTGGTCATTCAATGCTTATACTGTACTATTGAGGTTTTTCAGTCCTTTATTAATTATACTGATTAATGGCATGTTAGCACAATAATTTTAGTGGTTTTAATTATTCATACTGATTAAGGATATGTTAGCAAAATAATTCCAGTCATTTAATATTTATAATGTTAAAAGAAACATTTTTTTTTTAATTTCATTTTTTACTCATCAACACCATTTTTAAAACAGTAATTTCAGTCAGTCAATAATAATACTTATTAACAATATTTTAAAACAGTAATTTCATTTGTTAATATTTATACTGATTAACAACCTTTTTAACACAATAACACAATAAGTCGTTCAATATTAATATTGATTAACAAAATGCTTAACACAATAATTTCACACATTCAATGATGATGTATATTAATGACATTTATAACAATAATTTTAGTCATTCAATACTCATATTGAGTTAACTACATCAGTCACAGAATATTCCACAAAATGTATTAAATTGTTTAGCTTGATTAATTTATTCATTTTTTCACATATTTTTAACAAAGAGTACAACATGTTCTCTTACATTTCAAACATAAAATATGGCAATATGCTCATGTGACATGTCATCCATGATGATTCATGGTCTAACATTATTTGAGATTTATTTATTTCATGTAGAGAACACTAATCTAAAACCACAATTGAATACCAACACAATTTTATGTTGTGTAATCTTACAGTAAATAAATAAACCCAAGTTAACCATTCAAAAAGTCTAAGATGTAATCAAACAATTACCATCACAATCAGGTCTAAGACTAACAAAAAATTAAAAAGATTAAAATAAACCATGTGTTGGCATGATTTTATTTATAAGTTATAAGATTGTATAGCACCCAGTATGGACCACCCCTCAGCTCCTGTTTTAACTGAGTCTGTATTATTGACAGACACTGTGTTGAAATGATGACTCTGATTGGTGAGAAAGACAGACAAATGGACAGGATGTGTTTGTTTGACCACTCCATGAAACCTCCACCAGAGCCACCAGAGGGAAAAAAGAGTTCCTTGTATAAATCTCCAGCTGTATTTGAAGCTCTTGACCTGAGAGCACTGGACGTAAGCCATTGCACCACTTACAGACCATTTACTGGATACTAAGAAATATCAGTCATTTTTTTTATTTTAAATGAAATAGTAGCAAGAGATTACATTTGACTGATACCAGGCTTGCGGAGCCACCAAATTTTTTTCCGGCTCCCACAAATTTGACGGCTCCAGCATGGCTCCAGCTCCCTATTAAGATAGTATCACACAAGAAAAAAAAATGTTGTAATTGCGCCACACAAACATGCCGCTGATAAAAAGTTATGCAAATTTTGCCATAGTCAGGAACTTGAAAAATATACGCATGTCGGTTTTACTAAAAACAAACCATTTCAGTCCATCCAGAATCATATCATTATTTTCAACCGAGGTTTCACTAGTCGCCATTTTCATAAGTAATAAAAGTTAATTCAATGATCAAATTAGCAAATAGTAAAAGGATACATTATTTAAAATATTTTAAAGACTTCAGTATTTATATTTATTATTTATAAATTTGAAGTGACTATTCGGACCCCGTCCCAATAAAGTCTGATTGTTATTCAGACCCGTGGCAAATATGTACTTAGCTTAGCTATACATAAATTTTATTATTGTTTTTTTTTTTTATAATTTTTTGAATTGTATGATTTAATCGTTACTCGGTGTCTAGGGTTCCACTAAGCGGACTCTGTATTATTATTTTTTCGGGTTCCGTCTAATAAAGTTTAAATATAGCTAAGCTTAGTGCATATTTGCCACGGGTCCGAATAACAATCGGATTTTATTGGGACCCGGGTCTGTATGGCCACAGCCTTATAAATTTATCTACTCTATTTCAGATATTCTGTTTATAATAAAATTGTCAAATACAGAAAGCGACCATTTTGTTTTTAGTCTATTACAAATTTGCGGTCAAATAATAATGCGAAATGACGCTTTCTATTTGTCGTCGTAGTAAAAATTTATTTTAAATGATTGATACAATTATTCTATGAAATAAAACTGTTTTAACTTTATATATAACAAAATAACATGCCATTAAAAAAATTTCGGAGGGTAAAAAAGATTTAAAACGAGCACAAAACGATTCCCCATTAAAGATTTCTTGTGGTGATGTGCGTGCACGCTATCATTTAAACTGTTACTGTTGTGCCGTTCGTAAAAATGACAACATTTCAAATTGTAGAAGGCAAACAATCAAACAAATTTGGAATTTTAAAGCTAAAAAAAAATTCTGCTGTAAAACAAAAACATTTGTGAGCCGTGGAGCCGCCAGATTTTTTTGGCTCCAGCACCAGGTAAAAGTAGCGGCTCCTCGGCTCCGGCTTCGCAAGCCTGGCTGATACACTTATCAAGAATTATATTTATGTTCATTTTACAAGCACTGAACTAAAAAATGAACAACTTTTTCTTCACAATGTGATTGTTCTTCTTTTATGGGTTTTGTAAACATTAATTTTCTTTCAACAGTTGGCTAACAAAGATTATAATACAATGACAGATTTGGTACGAGACTTGACTCGGACATGCAAAACAGAATTAGAGAAGGCCAGGTGCTGTTTCTAAAATATTTTTTCAATCAAATATTAAGCACAATTTTTATTATCTCACCTTTAAAAAAGTATGAATAATTCTTTTACCTAAAAAAATTTTTATTCTTCTTTATCTTCTGGATAACATTTTGTAATGTATTGTTAGATGTGCTTGATTTTTTTCATCAGGGTTCTGTTTCGTTGGGTGATTGCTAAAGATGTAAACAAACATTCAGTGAATGAGATCGTTAGGCCTCATGCTACAGACAGGTTGTTGAAAGGTGTCAAAAGTGGTAAAGAAACTTATCACCAGTTGTACAAGAAACTCTGCAGGTAATTTCTACATATCAATTTTGTTCTTCAGTCTTTTGGGCCATGATGCTACCATTTCTACATTGCAGTAATATAAATGCTAATGATCTCCATTTCTTTACAATTGTTTCTAAATTAGACAAATAATTTGTGAAGATTGTTTTTAAAGTAGTTTTCTATATTTACCAAATCTCCAGCTATGCAGGACTTCATTGTGAAATAGTTCTGGGCTACTCCAAAGGTGCTGGCTATAAACCTGGTATGAGAATGGATGGACAGACTTTTAGAAACTCCTGGACAGTTGTTAACATCAATGGCAGCTGGCGTCTAGTGAACTGTACTTGGGCAGCTCGACATGTCACTGGTCACAAAGACAATTTACCTCAAATGTATCACAAGTAAGATCTGATGATTGTTTTAACTATTAGTTTGGGTAGAAAGAAACTTTTTAGAGTTTTCAGCAAACTTAGGGTGTGCTTATTGTTTTTATATAAAATGTGTAATCGCAAGAGGAATTGGTAAATAAAGAAAAAAATGAATTTCGTAACAATCTGACATGTCCACTAGGGTGATAACTATTTTTGTTATTTTTCGTAACAAAACTGAAACCCCTTACATTCGAGGAACAATTGTATGTAGATGACAGTAGCAACATTAATTTTTTTTTTAATTGAAAAAAGTTCCCCCACCTTTTAATTTTTATTTCTCACATATCGCACAGTTTCAATTTCACACTGAATTTTTATATGACTTTCTAGACTGCTTTTAAGCACATTCCAGTCAGTTGTTTCCATTCGTTTATAAACAAGACGTTTACAGATGGTTGTTAATTATTTTTCTCTTTGTTTTGATCCCAGCTATACCGTGCGAACTCACTCCAGCTTGGGGCGAGTTCACTATACATAACCTCGACTATCAAAAACTCAACCTCAAGCCAGCTCTTCTCACTCACAACCGACACAAACACATACAACTGTCTCACAACTTACACAAACACATACAACTGTCTCACAACTACACAAACACATACAACTGTCTCACAACCTACACAAACACATACAACTGTCTCACAACTACACAAACACATACAACTGTCTCACAACTTACACAAACACATACAACTGTCTCACAACTACACAAACACATACAACCGTCTCACAACCTACACAAACACATACACATAATAAAAATTGATTAGTTATTATTATTACTAACTGTTCTGTATCTTATTTGTTAATAAAAGTTGATTAGTTATTATTATTACTAACTGTTCTGTATCTTATTTGTTAATAAAAGTTGATTAGTTATTATTGTTACTAACTGTTCTGTATCTTATTTGTTAATAAAAGTTGATTAGTTATTATTATTACTAACTGTTCTGTATCTTATTTGTTAATAAAAGTTGATTAGTTATTATTGTTACTAACTGTTCTGTATCTTATTTGTTAATAAAAGTTGATTAGTTATTATTATAACTCTTTTGAATTAATCTAAAAAAAATGTCCCTTTTTTTTTATGAAAAATATTTTTTCATTTTTTTTCTTCCGAAAAAGGGGGAGGTGGGGGAACTTTTTTTAAAAAAATCAAAAATGCAGTTGATATTCTTAAATTACACATAAAGATTCCTCGATTGCAAGTGGTTTCATAAAAAAAAAATTTTTGTTATCACCCTAATGTCCACTAATAGTTGTTTATTCCAACTTAAATGGAGGAAAATATTTGGATCCAGAATTTGTACTATTTGACAAGTTTAAAATTATGGTTTGTAATAAACTTGGCATAAATTAGTAGGTATTAGCGGGTCAGGAAATAATTTTTTTTAGAACTTCAGGGTTTGGCTTCATCTGGCATGACCTTCAGCCATAGTATAATCAACAACCTGAAATATTGAATTACTTTATTTTAAACTTGAACAAAATTACTATGTTGTTTCAAACTTGAACTAAAATCATTTCTATTTCCTCTCTTTATAGGTATGATGAATTTTATTTTCTGACTGACCCAGAAGATCACATTTATCAACATTATCCAGATGATCCACACTGGCAACTACTGGAGATTCCTCTCCCATTTTCTGAGTTTCTAAATTTGCCAGTTGTTAAATCTCCTTTTTTCAATTATGGCCTTCGTTTCTATTCAAATTATGGAGCAACTCTCAATACTGATACAGGTATGGTGGAGATCAGACTTTTAACCCCAAAAATTTTAGGGTTTGGCTCCATGCTGGAGCCAGTTCACCGACAACCCAGTGAACCAAAGCAAATAGACGGCAGGACACTCTTAAGATTTGTAAAAAATGAAGCAATATTTACCATTGCACTGCCAGCAACTGGACTTTATTATTTCTCAATTTACGTGGGAGATTACTGGAAATCTGAGTGCCTGGAAAGTGCCTGCACATTTCTCATTCAGTGTTCCAATTTGAAAGGTCCACCTTCCCCTCCCTATCCACCTGTGCCATTTTTTGGACCCACCCCTGTCATGGAGAACCTGGGCATTTCAGCGGAATCAAATATCGACCCACTTCTGGTCTGCAACAATGACTTCATTGAAATAAACTTTGTTTTGAGTAAAGATATTCGTCTGACTCACACATTTCAATATTTTGATGTCAGTGATGGCTCTATTACAGACATCGACCGGTATGTTTTTCTACGATCACGCAATGATACAGGGGCTAATTATCTCATCCGTTGTCACAAAGCTGGATTCTATATTTTTTCTTTATTCGCTGCAGACATTACTGGGGAATCTCAGTCCTTAGATTGTGCCTTCCGCTATTTGGTCATCTGTCAGGAACCAAGTCCAACCGTCGCAATGTTTCCAAAAACTTATCAGAAGTGGCATAGATGCACCTTGCATGAGCCTCTTGCAGGTGACCTTCCTATTGATAAAAAGGTTATTTTTCGACTGGATGTTCCACTAGCTCTTGAAGTGTTTGTTGTGATCAATGAAATCTGGCATCACTTGAAACACAGAGTCGGCTGTGCATGGGAAAGTCAAATCAGCACTGGACCTATACCGGGTGTTGCCAAAGTTTATGCCAGATTCCAGGGTGCTACAAAAGATCAGTCTATATTTTCTCAAATGTTAGATTATCAGATTATTGATGATGCTGAGACAGAAATTTAAGTGCATAATTTTTCTTAGCTTTTACAGTTCATTTGGTTATGTACATTAAAATTAAGATTTTATAAGCCAATTATTACATGCATACATTTAACTTGTTTGTTTTAATGTAACCCAGCCTTATCATTGCATATAAAATACATAACACAACTTCAACAATTTTTTTTTTTACCTTGCGAAACATTTTTGTTTGTGGCTTTAATAAAATTATTTTTTTATATTTATTTAAAATAAAAATCCAAATATTTTAAAAAGAAATCTTAGATGAAACATGAATTAAATTTGCCATGGTTTTTTCATTCAATTTAGTTAATATGAATTATTATTTTGATAAATGAAAAACTAGAACATGGTTTTTCTTTAAAATTCTTTTTATTGTGTACTGTAATGTATCATATTATAAATTGATGAAAAACAATGTTTTTGAAATATGATACAAATTTAGAATTTAATACATGTATTTTAGAACTATTATAATCCATCATACTCATAGGATCTACGGTAAATTTAATAAAATATTTATTCATTTAAAAATTTGTTTTATTTTCTTTAAGATTTAGTGAAAATTTCGTTTTTCATTTAAGCATTATATTGTCCTATTAAATTATCAATTTAGTTCAACATTTTTTACTGTGACAGACATTTTGCCTGTCCATTGTCAGTCTATAATAGCATGGTACAGCCACTTAATGACTTATATCACACAATGTGACTGAGCTAGTAATTGTTGAACAAAATAAAAACAGTGGCATTAAAATATTTTCAAATGGAGCAATTGTTTTATACCAAATATGGAGGAAAAACGTTGTCTTAATTATTGTAGTTTGTGCCATTTGTTTTTTTTTTTTTTTTTTGCCTTTCAGTCAGGTAACCCTTGCATGCCTGTAAATATGTATCCATATTTATCTCTGAGATTCTCTAGCAGTCTCCACCCGATAACACTGGTAAACAGTGAATTCATTGCTAGTGATATTTGAATCATTTTATACAAAGTCAACTATGCTGATTTAGAATATGTAAGTGCTTTTGCTAGATGGGCTCTATTTTTCGAGATAATTAAAATTAATGAAATAATGTATGCACCTGTTTGAAAATTGTCAAGAATTGCATGAAGTAAAATAGTATACTAACAAATAGTAGTGAAACTGTTAATGGTCATGCAGAAATTTGTTCAAAAATATGTGTAATAGTGTTATAGAGGAAAACATTTTCATTTGAAAAACTAATTATGTCTAATTAATTAATTAATTAATATGTTTATTGTCTATGGTAATGCATTAGCAAATCGCTGTTTGCTCAACTTCCTTTTGTGTGTGTCGTTGGGTCAATTGCGCTGGAGGCTCCAACAGTTGTCAGCCATCATATGTATGTCCCATCTTCCTTGATATCTCACCTCCATCACCCTCATATCCTGATGAAACCTCTCACATTGTTCCTCACTGAAGTCCCCAAGGTTACCTGGAAATTTGTCTAAATGACAGTGCAGGTAATGTACCTTGATGTTCATATTTGTTCCAATGTTTCTGAAGTTAGCGAGCATATCTTGCACCAGTTCTTCGTAATTCTCTGATCTGTTATTACCTAAAAAGTTCCTGACAACTGAAACAAAACTGTTCCATGAAGAAGCTTCAAGGTGATCCATGAAATTAGTAAAATTTCGATCGTTGATGAGTTTCCGAATCTGAGGACCGTAAAAAATCCCAGCTTTCAGCTTCTCCAGGCTCAATCCGGGAAATGATCTGCAAATATACTTGAACCAATTGCCATATTTGTCCAAAGCCTTAACAAGTTGTTTCACAATTTGATATGAAGCGGTCCGAGAATTATCTTATTTTTGTCAACCAGTGCCTTGTTGATGATATTTTCTTTACCTACGGTCATGGTTTCCCTTGCAGGCCATGTCACTCTTGTCCAATGATCTTGCCTTGCCCTGCTATCCCAAAGGCACATGCAGCCTGGGTATTTAGTGTATCCTGACTGCTGCCCAAGCAAGAAGTTTACCATTTTTAGATCAACACAAATTGACCACTGATGCTCATAATAACGGACTTTCTGCTATAGTATTTTGATATTCTCATACTCTTCTTTAAGTTTTGTTGAGTGGGCAATGGGAAGAGATGCATAACGGTTACCATTGTGTAACAGACAGGGTTGTTAGTATCGAAGTATCGGTATCGGCTAATGCAGTATCGGTGATACTTTTTTAGTATTGGTTGCTGTATTGCCGATCCTTTTTGTAACAAGTATTGATTTGTGTATCGCATAAACATTTTAAACGAAAAGTTTTCGATACTCGATACCAATACTTTTCTGTTGCCACTATTACCAGAAAAACAATAGCGAGTTTAATACCTTGTTTAAAAAGTAATCTACATAAATTCAATCACTACTAGTAATCATAGCCATCAACCCTACCAATATTATCACCACCCACCTCCCCACCAATCCAACTACGGTCGGAGAGTTGAAGAAAAATTAATTTTTAATTTTCTTTTGAAGTTTTTGCTTTGCGCGCCGATATCTATAAATGTTATTCTTATATTCTTACATTCATTTACTTTCTATCAACTATTTGTTCAATGTTTCAATCAACGACAGAAAACTTTATTTCTTTTTTCATCGATCTATCAGTTATATAAAATTTTAAAATCTTGCACCCTTTATATTTTAAATAAAAATATATTTTTTTCAAAAAAGTATTGGTATTGTATTGGTATCGATTTTGGCAATACATTTTTACTTGAGTATTTGTATTGGTATTGGCAATACTCTTTTCATGAAATGTTGGTATTGGTATTCACGATACAATTGTATTGTTAACTACCCTGGTAACAGAACACATTTCAAGCTTGTAGTCCCATTTGGAGCAGAAGTCCAGGGATGTCATTACAGTAAACAAGATCTTTCTCTTGGCTGAATTATGGAAGAAAAACTCTTCTTTTTTCCGATAAAATGTTATTTTAACTTCTGGTTTGAGAACATTTCTTTCATTGAGCCTGGACGCTTTGAAGCTCGGATGCTTGCTTGGACAGATTTCGGTCTCGTATTAGGTCATTGAGTTCTTCTTGGCTGAATGGTTGAGGTGTTGAAGAACTTCCTTCATAATCGCTTCCACTATTTGCACCTGCCAAAAACTCCAGATCTTGCCCCCCCCCCCGTCGGAGTCTGATGGAAAACTCTAATAATCCAGTAAACACTGGTATAGGAACTTCACTGCTATGTGGAATTGGTCTCCTTGCAGATTCAAGATCAGGATAATCCCACTTAGATTTCTTGTGGCGATTGAAGCCTTCAACATTCACAATACAAAAATAGCAATCACCAAAATGGTCTTTCGGCTCTCGCCATACCATTGGTACACCGAGACTTAGACTTTTCTTCTCACCATTTGTCCACTGCCGTAGGATCTCCACACAGTTTTTGCAGACCTTATGGGGAGCCCAAGACTTGTCTTGGTCTCCCAGCTTCACACCGAAATAAGCCCAATATACCTGCTGCACAAAGTCGGTTATATTTCTTCTTTGCTTTTCAATCATGTATTCTCCACAGATGTAACAGAATACATTCGGATTATTTTTGCAGCATCTTCGTGATGAACTCATGAAAATAAACCAAGTTATAACTTGGTATAGTTAAATTAAACAAAAGACACCAAACTTATTGCATTTGTTTTACACAAAGGGTATAATCATATTTTGAAGGATGTCCAGTATCTCAGAAACTAGAGCCAATTTAGCAAAAGCAGTGGCAGTTTTGAAATCAGCACCCATGAATTGTTATAAATTCATTCAAACATTCTTGGCAATTCGCAAAAAAATTTTTTTTTGTTGAGCTCTGTAATCAAATAAAACAACTTAGTATTTAATTGTTTCTTTATATTGGAATTGGTTTATTTCATATTAACAATTCAATAATGCTTTTTATTATTGTCTGAGCAAACATTACCAATAAAAAACTAGATGTTATCTGACATTACAAATTAGATGTTATCTGACATTACAAACTAGGTGTTATCTGACATTACAAACTAGATGACATTACAAACTAGATGTTATCTGACATTACAAACTAGATGTTATCTGACATTACAAACTAGATGTTATCTGACATTACAAACTAGATGTTATCTGACATTACAAACTAGATGTTATCTGACATTACAAATTAGATGTTATCTGACATTACAAATTAGATGTTATCTGACATTACAAACTAGATATTATCTGACATTACAAACTAAATGGTATCTGACATTACAAACTAGATGTTATCTGACATTACAAATTAGATGTTATCTGACATTACAAACTAGATGTTATCTGACATTACAAATTAGATGTTATCTGACATTACAAATTAGATGTTATCTGACATTACAAACTAGATGTTATCTGACATTACAAACTAGATATTATCTGACATTACAAATTAGATGTTATCTGACATTACAAACTAGATATTATCTGACATTACAAACTAAATGTTATCTGACATTACAAACTAAATGTTATCTGACATTACAAATTAGATGTTATCTGACATTACAAACTAGATGTTATCTGTTTTTACCTGACCATGTGGGCATCACAATTATTTTGTAATTTTATCAGAATAAATGGTTTTAAAAAATACTAACATTTTTGCTTAATCTTATTTTAAATGTTGTTTTTAAATAGTCGAATAGGTTATTTTTTAACACTTTGAAGCTCATTATGCTTTGTAAGATTCAGATATGATAAAATATAGAATGCAAACTGTATTCTTTTAACATCCCTGCCCCAGTTAGTTTTATACTGGCTATGAAGACATTAGAGATGTTGCTTGTTACAATATGACTCTATAGATAAAGGTACTATTGGTGGTGTGTTCACACAGACTTCCTGTTATTGGTGGTGTGTTGACACAGACTTCCTGCTATTGTTGGTGTGTTCACACAGACTTCCTGTTATCGGTGGTGTGCTCACACAGACTTCCTGTTATCGGTGGTGTGTTCATACAGACTTCCTGCTATCGGCGGTGTGTTCACACAACCTTCCTGTTATCGGTGGTGTGTTCACACAGACTTCCTGCTATTAGTGATGTGTTCACACAGACTTCCTGTTATTGGTGGTTTTTTCACACAGACTTCCTGCTTTTGGTGGTGTTTTCACACAGACTTCCTGCTACTGGTGGTGTTTTCACACAGGCTTCCTGTTATTGGTGGTGTTTTCACAAGACTTCCTGCTATTGGTGGTGTTTTCACATAGACTTCCTGCTACTGGTGGTATCCTATAACATTAGAAATTAGGCTAATTTTTTTCTTCATTAAAATTATATTATGAATATTTTAGTTGTAGGCACTGAGTATAGATATGCTGGTTTATAGTTGTAGGCACTGAGTATATATATGCTGTTTTATAGTTGTAGGCACTGAGTATAGATATGCTGGTTTATAGTTGTAGGCACTGAGTATATATATGCTGTTTTATAGTTGTAGGCACTGAGTATAGATATGCTGGTTTATAGTTGTAGGCACTATAGAATGTATATATGAGATGTTTATAGTTGTAGAACACTGAGTATAGATATGCTGGTTTATAGTTGTAGGCACTGAGTATATATATGCTGTTTTATAGTTGTAGGTCACTGAGTATAGATATGCTGTTTTATAGTTGTAGGCACTGAGTATAGATATGCTGGTTTATAGTTGTAGGCACTGAGTATAGATATGCTGGTTTATAGTTGTAGGCACTGAGTATAGATATGCTGGTTTATAGTTGTAGGCACTGAGTATAGATATGCTGGTTTAATATGATATGTTTTATTTTTTTAATAATCTGGCATTATTTTTGTTATATTGGTATCCCTTCATTATGTAGATTAACTTCAGAAATAACCTCAAATAAAATATCCTTGTCTGCATGATCCTTGTGCATGCATTTATTTCTTCAGAAAAAAAAATAATGCTTACTTGTCATAATAGAATCAAAAATCTTTCCACTTTTATTGTATTAAATTACTGTATTCCAGTTAATACTGCAGTCTATCCCACTTCAATAAATGCTGCAGTCTGTCCCACTACAATAAATGTTGCAGTCTGTCCCACTACAGTTAATGTTGCAGTCTGTCACACTACAATAAATGTTGCAGTCTGTCCCACTACAGTTAATGTTGCAGTCTGTCCCACTACAGTTAATGCTGCAGTATGTCCCACTACAGTTAATGCTGCAGTCTGTCCCACTACAATAAATGCTGCAGTCTGTCCCACTACAGTTAATGCTGCAGCCTGTCCCACTACAGTTAATGCTGCAGTCTGTCCCACTACAGTTATTCCTGCAGTCTGTCCCACTACAGTTAATGCTTCAGTCTGTCCCACTACAGTTAATGCTGCAGTCTGTCCCACTACAATAACTGCTGCAGTCTGTCCCACTACAATAAATGCTGCAGTCTGTCCCACTACAGTTAATGCTGCAGTCTGTCCCACTACAATAAATCCTTCAGTCTGTCCCACTACAGTTAATCCTGCAGTCTGTCCCACTACAGTTAATCCTGCAGTCTGTCCCACTACAGTTAATGCTGCAGTCTGTTCCACTACAGTTAATCCTGCAGTCTGTCCCACTACAGTTAATCCTGCAGTCTGTCCCACTACAGTTAATGCTGCAGTCTGTCCCACTACAATAAATCATGCAGTCTGTCTTATTATATTGATTTGTATTATTTAAATCTCAGCTACATAACCCTCATGTTTGCTTCACACAACTGCATTCTTATGAAGTTCATATTATAGTTAAAGATAATACATTATTTAATACATATATACTTCAGTGGTTATGTTTATTTAATATATATATACTTCAGTGGTTATGTTTATTAATAAATATATTCTATACATTGTATAATTTCAGGAAGTATTTCCTACAAAGTTCAACTAAGACAGAAGTTAAAAACTTTATCCCATGTTTATTTATTTATGACATATTAGAGCAGTGGTCAACAATGTTTGAGCCACAGTCCAGAAAATTAGCTACAGACGAATTTAGATAACGTGCAGACAAAATTAGACTTTTCTCTTATTTCTCATGTTAATGTATTTATTTATTTACAAATAAAACTAATTTTTAAATATGTTCTTGTATGTATTGAAGAAAAAAAATGAGCTTGAGGAAAAACGATTATTAACTTTCGTTAGTGATATTACACACACACACACGCACACACATATATTAATGATGTTTCGGACTAGAAATGATAGAATTAGTAAATAAATTCCTGCATGGATTCGTCCTTTAGTTGTTTGCGTGGATTAGTCTTTTAGTTGTCTGCATGGATTGGTCTTTTAGTTGTCTGCATGGATTGGTCTTTTAGTTGTCTGTCTGCATGGATTGGTCTTTTAGTTGTCTGTCTGCATGGATTGGTCTTTAAGTTGTCTGTCTACATGGATTGGTCTTTTAGTTGTCTGCATGGATTGGTATTTTAGTTGTCTGCATGTATTGGTCTTTTAGTTGTCTAACTGCATGGATTGGTCTTTTAGTTGTCTGTCTGCATGGATTGGTCTTTTAGTTGTCTGTCTGCATGGATTGGTATTTTATTTGTCTGCATGGATAGGTCTTTTAGTTGTCTGCATGGATTGGTCTTTTAGTTGTCTGTCTGCATGGATTGGTCTTTTAGTTGTCTGTCTGCATGGATTGATCTTTTAGTTGTCTGCATGGATTGGTCTTTTAGTTGTCTGCATGGATTGGTCTTTTAGTTGTCTGTCTGCATGGATTGGTCTTTTAGTTGTCTTCATGGCCCCTAAAGATTGTGAGTGCTGTATTAGAGTACTTAGTTGAAATAATTTAATAAAAGCTTATTTTATTTCATGTGTCTGAACAAGAAATAATTAAATATTTTCATTTGACACTTACTTTTTAAAAATTAAATGTACTTAATAGAGTTTTGCTTAACCAGACACTTCTCTGTGTTGTTGAGTTATGCATAACTAGACACTTCTCTGTGTTGTTGAGTTATGCATAACCAGACACTTCTGTATATATTGTTGAGTTATGCATAACTAGACTTTTCTGTATATATTGTTGAGTTATGCATAACTAGACACTTCTGTATATATTATTGAGTTATGCATAACTAGACACTTCTCTATGTTGTTGAGTTATACATATAGATATATCTCACTATATATAACCAATCACATTACACACAATTTATATATTTGTGTGATTCTGTCAGAAATGTGTATTTACTTATCATTGAAACAAGCAGACGTAAATATTGTTTTGTAAATGGGGAATACAGAATAAAATAAAAATTGTGTTCAAACAAACAAATTTCTGTGTAAACATTTACAATTTTGTTCTTGACATCAGTACATGATATCACCAAATCTTACATTTTGTTTGACTTTAGGATTGGCAATATATAAGAATAAAACATAAAGAAAGTTAAAATGAAATCAAAACCTGGTGATTGATGTTCATAAAGAATGATGGCTTATATTTACTGATCACAATTCAAGGGAAATAAAACTTCTTGTTGTTTTTTGTTTGTTTTTTTTAAGTTTCCCTTGCAAACGAGTTCTTTTTTTTTTTAATTCATAAAGAAGGGAGATAAAAGTTTTCAATATTATAATTTTCCCTGTAGAATTAAATCCCTTGAGAAAATTATCTTACGTGTTTCATTTTAGATTGATGTGAATGTAGGCCTATTCTTCTTCTTCTTCTTCTACCTCAGTTTTAGTTAAACAATCTTCAACTGCTTGAATGAAAACATTCTTCAAATATTGCACGAAATAATTCTATGATTGTGTCAGTTATTGTTGAATTTTTTATCCGTCCTTACATAAACATTTTGATGGAGATGGGCAGCAGTAAAACAAGGGATTGGGATGGGCAGCAGTAAAACAAGGGACAAATATGCTGATCTCGAATGTTTTGCAATAGTTCATGTAATTACAGCATGAATCTGATCAATCTATTCACAGACCAGTCTAAATCTATGACAATAATTACAGCATGAATCTGATCAAACTATTCACAGACCAGCCTAAATCTATGACAATAATTACAGCATGAATCTGATCAAACTATTCACAGACCAGCCTAAATCTATGACAATAATTACAGCATGAATCTGATCAAACTATTCACAGACCAGCCTAAATCTATGACAATAATTACAGCATGAATCTGATCAAACTATTCACAGACCAGCCTAAATCTATGACAATAATTACATGGCTATGGAGGTTCAAGTAGAGGAAATCACCCAGCAGTGAAGGAATCAATTCCAACATTTTCTTTTTACACATTCTCTCTCTCTCTCTCTCTCTCTCTCTCTCTCTCTCTCTCTCTCTCTCTCTCTCTCTCTCTCTCTCTCTCTCTCCTTCTCTCTCACTCCTTCTCTCTCTCTCTCCCTCTCCTTCTCTCTCTCCCTCCTTCTCTTTCTCTCTCTCTCTCTCTCTCTCTCTTTTTCTCTCTATTCCCCTTGCTTTTTCGCTGAATCCGTTTTCCCAGATAAAGCAGCAAATAATCGATCAACGGTTTCCCTCAACAAGGAAATAAAAAATCTGGTGCCTGCTGTTCAATCAAATATAAATATAAAATACGTATGTTTTGAAAGCTGTTCTCTCGTATATCAAAAAACCGACGAAAGCTGTTCCCTTATATAACATGAATACGATGAAAGCTGTTCATTGAAATATCAAGCATATTATAAAAAAAAAGTACTTATAAGCTGTTTACTTATCGGTACATTGCACGTATATGAATTGATACAATACAGTCACATTCATAGATGTAATAGTCACATTCATAGATATAATACAGTCACATTCATAGATGTAATACAGTCACATTCATAGATGTAATAGTCACATTCGTAGATATAATACAGTCATATTCATAGATGTAATACAGTCACATTCATAGATGTAATAGTCACATTCATAGATATAATACAGTCACATTCGTAGATATAATACAATCACATTCATAGATGTAATAGTCACATTCATAGATATAATACAGTCACATTCATAGATATAATATAGTCACATTCATAGATATAATAGCCACAACTTTAACACAACATTCAAAGTTATACCACACGGGTGGCCACAACTGTAATACAAAATTCAAAATTATACAACACGGTTGGCCACAACTGTAACACAACATTCAAAATTATACCACACGATTGGTCACATCTGTAACACAACAATCAAATTTATACCACACGTTGAAATCAACAAAGAGTTGTTTAACAGTTCTGACGTTGTGCAGTCATCATGTGACACACCCTGTAATATGCACTCATCATGCGAGACATCCTTAATGTGCACTCATCATGCGACACATCCTGTAATATGCACTCATCATGCGGCACATCCTGTAATGTGTACTCATCATGCGAGATATCCTGTAATGTGCACTCATCATGCGAGACATCCTGTAATGTGCACTCATCATGCGAGACATCCTGTAATGTGCACTCATCATGCGACACATCCTGTAATGTGCAATCATCATGCAACACATCCTGTAATGTGCACTCATAATGCGACACATCCTTAATGGGCGCTCATCATGCGACACATCCTTTAATGTGCACTAATCATAAGACACAACATGTAATGTGCACTCTTCATTTGACACATCCAGTAATGTGCACTCGTCATGTGACACATCCTTTAATGTGCACTAATCATAAGACACAACATGTAATGTGCACTCATCATGCAACACATCATGTAATGTGCACTCATCATGTGACACATCCTGTAATATGCACTCATCATGCGACACATCCTTTCATGTGTGTAAGGAGAAATAAAAACTATTCTGTATGTCATTACGTCAGTCACCATAGCATGTCATCATTACATTTGTAGTAATTAGATTTTTCATCCACATCTTTTATTATATGTGTCACATTTTTATTATTCATAACTAATTATACATTGACAAAGTAAGTTAATTAAATTGCACTGATTCGTTTTAATTGTTTAATAAACAAAAGAATTGAATTAAAATTTTAAGATGTTTTATGTGTGTAGTACACACTGTGTACTTTATGTGTGTAGTACACACTGTGTACTTTATGTGTGTAGTACACACTGTGTACTTTATGTGTGTAGTACACACTGTGTACTTTATGTGTGTAGTACACACTGTGTACTTTATGTGTGTAGTACACACTGTGTACTTTATGTGTGTAATACACACTGTGTACTTTATGTGTGTAGTACACACTGTGTACTTTATGTGTGTAGTACACACTGTGTACTTTATGTGTGTAGTACACACTGTGTACTTTATGTGTGTAGTACACACTGTGTACTTTATGTGTGTAATACACACTGTGTACTTTATGTGTGTAGTACACACTGTGTACTAGTGGAAAACCCTGATTAAGATGGCTGAACGAAATCCGACAGAAGGGATAACAAAGAAATATACGAAATGCATGTAGTGCAATAGAAAAGAACATGTGGCCTTTATTGCCATGAACAGAACACGATATGAACAGAAATCTCAAAGAAATGTATGAAATACAACGCATACACTGCACGATATGAAAACTACCTGAGGGAGACACACGGGTTAGACGTTTATGGATACATATTTTGATGATCGTAATAAAGTAATGACCTGATTTAGGCTGATAGGTTCAGCTTTCATAACGTCTCTTAGTTTATAAAATTATAAATAGTTCATTTAAATCTCTAGATTCAAATATTTCTGTTTGCAGAGACTTCAGTCTACCCCCCCCCCACCCCCCAAGCTTTCTCTTTTGTCTCCTTCATGTGTACGGGCCTACCATGTCATCAAACATTTAGTTCTGTGTCAAATTATCCATAATATTGAACTCCAGTTTATTATGACTCATCACCTGGCACCGTATGTCATTCTAATGACACACACACGCACAAACTGTCACGTGACATCTTCTCTGTGCCTCCCATCTGCTCTCACTCCACTAGCGGCCCGTCCCGCTACACACACACCCAGAAGACGCGAGAGTAAAGAAAACAGGCGAGAGAGAGAAGGGGGGGGGGGCTGAGTGGGGGGGGGGGAAGAAAAAAAAACAACTGGTCTGGCTGAGTTGGTGAGTGCGATCATCACGCGAACACCCGGTGTAGTGAGCAGAACTGTCGTCTGCTGCTGAAGATGTCGTCTGCTGTTGAAGATGTGTGAGAGAACAATGCTCGTGTGTAGTTCTTATGACTGACATCATGTTGGACCTGGATATACATAGATGTCATCATGTGCATAGATATCATCTGTAGTGGTTTACATGCACCGGCTCACTAATACATTTCTAATGCTATAGAATGATTCAATTTGATTCTAGTATTTTATGATCATCAGACCAGTGATAAATATATTCTAGTTTTTAAGACGGGCAATTCTAGGAAATTGTTTTTCGTTGTATGTTCTATGGATTATATGATATATCAGGCAAGTACAGAGTTGCTTTTAACGGAACGTTTTATTTAGTAAGATGTTGGACGTTTCGTCAAGGCTAATAGTGTTGTAATAAAGAATTATTCACTTACAAACATGGCATATCACGCTTCACTGACTCTGTGACTGACATGTATTTCATTCAGGGCAACATGACATGGCCAAGTGATTTTCTCCTCCCACATGTGTTCAGACACAGTTAGACAGATGGGGGGGGGGGGGAGAGATAAAGAGTTCAAGTAAAGATGAACTACTCCAACAGTAGCCGAATGACTCCAACAGTAGCCGAATAACTGACTCCAACAGTACCGACTGACTCCAACAGTAGCCGAATGACTCCAACAGTAGCCGAATGACTCCAACAGTACCCGAATGACTCGAACAGTAGCCGAATGACTCCAACAGTAGCCGACTGACTCCAACAGTAGCCGACTGACTCCAACAGTAGCCGAATGACCCCAACAGTAGCGGACTGACCTCAACAGTAGCCGACTGACCTCAACAGTAGCCGACTGACTCCAACAGTAGCCGAATGACTCCAACAGTAGCCGAATGACTCCAACAGTAGCCGAATGACTCCAACAGTAGCCGAATGACTCCAACAGTAGCCGAATGACTCCAACAATAGCCGAATGACTCCAACAGTAGCCGAATGACTACAACAGTAGCCGAATGACTCCAACAGTAGCCGACTGACTCCAACAGTAGCCGAATGACGCTCTTAAAACCAGTCGACTCCTATAATGTGGCTCTCATTGAATTCACTTTTCTTTCATAATGGTCGACACAGTTGCATTCATAGTCTAATCATAGAATTGTATTCGCTGTACAATAGAAACAAGGTAATGGGCCATTCACTTGTCACACAATAGAAACAAGGTAATGGGCCATCCATTTGTCACGTAATGGTAACAAGGTAATGGGCCATTCACTTGTCACACAATAGAAACAAGGTAATGGGCCATCCATTTGTCACGTAATGGTAACAAGGTAATGGGCCATTCACTTGTCAAACAATAGAAACAAGGTAAGGGGCCATTCACTTGTCACGTAATGGTAACAAGGTAATGGGCCATTCAATTGTCACGTAATGGTAACAAGGTAATGGGCCATTCACTTGTCACGTAATGGTAACAAGGTAATGGGCCATTCACTTGTCACGTAATGGTAACAAGGTAATGGGCCATTCACTTGTCACGTAATGGTAACAAGGTAATGGGCCATTCACTTGTCAAACAATAGAAACAAGGTAAGGGGCCATTCACTTGTCACGTAATGGTAACAAGGTAATGGGCCATTCAATTGTCACGTAATGGTAACAAGGTAATGGGCCATTCACTTGTCAAACAATAGAAACAAGGTAAGGGGCCATTCACTTGTCACGTAATGGTAACAAGGTAATGGGCCATTCACTTGTCACGTAATGGTAACAAGGTAATGGGCCATTCACTTGTCACGTAATGGTAACAAGGTAATGGGCCATTCACTTGTCACGTAATGGTAACAAGGTAAGGGGCCATTCACTTGTCACGTAATGGTAACAAGGTAATGGGCCATTCACTTGTCACGTAATGGTAACAAGGTAATGGGCCATTCACTTGTCACGTAATGGTAACAAGGTAATGGGCCATTCACTTGTCAAACAATAGAAACAAGGTAAGGGGCCATTCACTTGTCACGTAATGGTAACAAGGTAATGGGCCATTCACTTGTCACGTAATGGTAACAAGGTAATGGGCCATTCACTTGTCACGTAATGGTAACAAGGTAAGGGGCCATTCACTTGTCACGTAATGGTAACAAGGTAATGGGCCATTCACTTGTCACGTAATGGTAACAAGGTAATGGGCCATTCACTTGTCACGTAATGGTAACAAGGTAATGGGCCATTCACTTGTCACGTAATGGTAACAAGGTAATGGGCCATTCACTTGTCACGTAATGGTAACAAGGTAATGGGCCATTCACTTATCACGTAATGGTAACAAGGTAATGGGCCATTCACTTGTCACGTAATGGTAACAAGGTAATGGGCCATTCACTTATCACGTAATGGTAACAAGGTAATGGGCCATTCACTTGTCACGTAATGGCTTTTTCTTGATTTTACTCAATCCCTCTCCCCCCCCCCCCCCAATCAAAAAAACATTTTACGTAATAAGCGAACTGTCCATTATTTTTTTTGTGTGTGTTGGTTGAACCTAGATGTATCAAACTCAACATGTCCACGAACTGTACAAACTATACAAATAAATAAATCATTTGAACTATACCAACAAATCAATCATCTGGACTATACACATGAATTAATCAGTTCACATGAACACATATTTCAGTCGAAGTATTCTTATCAATTCAATAATTAATATGTTGATTGTGTGTCTATCTACCTTCACACAAATATATTCCGTGGACTAACGTAATGTAATATTTTATGTTCTGTCAGATACTTCAAGTTTATGTTCTGTCAGATACTTCAAGTTTATGTTCTGTCAGATACTTCAAGTTTATGTTCTGTCAGATACTCTAAGTTTATGATGCATGATTGTTTTTTTATGTTTGAAATACGTTCATAGCGTGTAGTTTTTTTTTGTCAGAGTTCTGTTGTAACAAGGTATGTTTACATTTTATCTGAAAAGTATAGTGTGTTTCAAATATTTTATATACTATACTATACCATAGAAGTAAATTGTTACTATACTATTCTATACTTTGCAACACCATGCAAATGAATGTATGCTATGTATTACATATACTACACTATAGTATGTTGTATATTACATATACTACACTATAGCTACATATACTACACTCTAGTTACATATACTACACTACAGTTACATATACTACACTATAGCTACATATACTACATTATAGTTACATATACTACACTATAGTTACATATACTACACTATAGCTACATATTCTATACTATAGCTACATATACTACACTATAGCTACATATTCTATACTATAGTTACATATACTACACTATAGCTACATATACTACACCACAGTTATATATACTACATTATAGTTACATATACTACACTATAGCTACATATACTACACTATAGTTACATATACTACACTACAGTTACATATACTACACTACAGTTACATATACTACACTATAGCTACATATTCTACACTATAGCTACATATACTACACTATAGTTACATATACTACACTATAGTTACATAAAATGTATTTATAATTTTGCATAATCTGATTTTATTGCTTTTTATCTGTACTATGTGTTTTATCATAGCTGTATGGTTTATATCATAGTTTATATTATGTGTTTTATCATAGCTGTATGGTTTATAACATAGTTTATATTATGTGTTTTATCATAGCTGTATGGTTTATATCATAGTTTATATTACGTGTTTTATCATAGCTGTATGATTTATATCATAGTTTATATTATGTGTTTTATCATAGCTGTATGGTTTATATCATAGTTTATATTATGTGTTTTATCATAGCTGTATGGTTTATATCATAGTTTATATTATGTGTTTTATCATAGCTGTATGGTTTATATCATAGTTTATATTGTGTTTTATCATATTTGTGTTTTCCCTGTTACTGCCCTCGAGTCAGCCTGCACTAGCCTAAGCTCTTCACGAACTGACCTAGCCTCATCCTTTCTGGCCACAGGCGATAACAGGTATCGGCCCATGGTTTCTGCCACCTGACCCCTGGTCACTACTATTCACAGAAATGGATATAAATGAGCAGGCATGGATTGGTTCTTTGTTTACCTCGGCCGTCATTGTGTCACCGCGTTCTGTCCCTAGCAGACCTGATTGTTTTACCTGCGGAAGTGGTGAGGGGAAGTGTTGGCCTACAAACTGGTGAATGGAGAAGTGGGCGGAGCTATGAAGATGACGTCATAAGGTCTCATACAAAACGAGAACGTTTGAAGAATCAACGTGATACGTCATTCGCGATGACGTCATAGTTCGGCCGATCAATTCATTAATTCATTAGCAGGCCATCCGGAGTTATTGTTCAACACATTAAATTACAAACAAATGTTTCTACGGATTACTGAAATAAATGTATAGCTACTGTAAACAGCTGACTTGTACCATTGGTCCAACATACAGGTCAATATCATATACCAATAACTGATTTGTCCAACATGCAGGTCAATATCACAAAAAAATAACTGATTGGTCCAACATACAGGTCACTATCACATACCAATAACTGATTTGTACAACATGCAGGTCAATATCACAAACAAATAACTGATTGGTCGTACATACAGGTCACTATCACATACCAATAACTGATTTGTCCAACATGCAGGTCAATATCACAAACAAATAACTGATTGGTCCAACATACAGGTCATATCACATACCAATAACTGATTTGTCCAACATGCAGGTCAATATCACAAACAAATAACTGATTGGTCCAACATACAGGTCACTATCACATACCAATAACTGATTGGTCCAGCCTAAATGTCACAAGTATATCTCAATGTTCAACATGTTCAATGTTCAGTATCTATCATGTTCAATGTTCAGTATCTATCATGTTCAATGTTCAGTATCTAACATGTTCAATGTTCAGTATCTATCATGTTCAATGTTCAGTATCCATCATGTTCAATGTTCAGTATCTAACATGTTCAATGTTCAACATGTTCAATGTTCAGTATCTATCATGTTCAATGTTCAGTATCTATCTTGTTCAATGTTCAGTATCTATCATGTTCAATGTTCAGTATCTAACATGTTCAATGTTCAGTATCTATCATTTTCAATGTTCAGTATCTATCATATTCAATGTTCAGTATCTTTCATGTTCAATGTTCAGTATCTATCATGTTCAATATATGTGATGTTTAACATGTTCACTATTCAACATATGTGATGTTTAACATGTTCACTATCCAACATATGTGATGTTTAACATGTTCAATATCCAACATATGTGATGTTTAACATGTTCAATATCCAATATGTGTGATGTTTAACATGTTCAATATCCAACATGTAACATGTGCAACATATTTTAATACCCAACATGTCCAGTAATCTATATGTTCAATGTCTGGCATGCACATTTACCACTGGCCAATGTCTGGTGTTCAGTGGTAGATAAAACAATGCCAACAATGACGTCATGTTTTGTTCACTGACACATAGTTCGATCCACTGCAAGGAGACACAGCTAACGGTATGTCGGCCAACTTGACATAGCACTCACTCTATGACTCATCTGTCACGTGACTTGATCTTCCTAGCTTTGATGTCGGAGTCCGTATGTGATATGTGCAAGTAAGTTCCAGATATGTGATATGTGCAAGTAAGTTCCAGATATGTGATATGTGCAAGTAAGTTCCAGATATGTGATATGTGCAAGTAAGTTCCAGATATGTGATGTTTGTGAAAATTCTAGTTCAATATCTAAAAAAGAGTGTCAATAGTTATTACAAATACAATTAATACTTGACTTGCTCTTTGAATAAAACGAAATGTTTTTTTTACATATTGTAATAATACCACCATGATGTCTGGGATACATTTACAACCTCCCCCTCCATCCTTCCCCTGACTGTAACCAACAACTTGTACCCCCCTCCCCTGGCTGTAAAGGTGTTGCTCTGGAAGGTGACATCGATCTTTAGACGCATAAATGATATCGATACTCGGATTCATAGAACTCACAACACCGCCCGGAATTACATTGTTATGTATATTTAGATAGAGGGCGGTATCGATCTCTGTCGAAAAGTAAACGTTAAACGAGTAAGTCAAGGCTAAAAATAAATGGATCTGACACAAGTAACAACTCAAGAAAGAGATTAGTAAAAGAAAAAATATGTATTGTCAAATTTCTCTCAATGTGATAGTTTTACAATATGTATGTTTTACAGAACTTGATTCCCTGTTAAGGAATATGTTCAGTACAAAACTAGATTCTCGTACAGGCATATGTTCAGTACAAAACTAGATTCTCGCTCTGAATATAGTAATTGTTGTATTTGTCTAATGTTGACCCCAGAAGTATAGTCATTGTTGTGTTTGTCTAATGTTGCCCCTAGAAGTATAGTAATTGTTGTGTTTGTCTAATGTTGAAGTTTTGTGTGGTGCTTTTGTAGTGAAGTTTTGTGTGGTGTTATTGTAGTGAAGTTTTGTGTGGTGTTATTGTAGTGAAGTTTCGTGAGGTGTTATTGTAGTGAAGTTTCGTGTGGTGTTATCGTAGTGAAGTTTTGTGTGGTGTTATTGTAGTGAAGTTTCGTGTGGTGTTATTGTAGTGAAGTTTTGTGTGGTGTTATTGTAATGAAGTTTCGTGTGGTGTTATTGTAGTGAAGTTTTGTGTGGTGTTATTGTGGTGAAGTTTTATGTGGTGTTATTGTAATGAAGTTATGTGTGGTGTTATTGTAGTGAAGTTTTGTGTGGTGTTATTGTAATGAAGTTTCGTGTGGTGTTATTGTAGTGAAGTTATGTGTGGTGTTATTGTAGTGAAGTTTTGTGTGGTGTTATTGTAATGAAGTTTCGTGTGGTGTTATTGTAGTGAAGTTTTGTGTGGTATTATTGTAGTGAAGTTTCGTGTGGTGTTATTGTAGTGAAGTTTTGTGTGGTGTTATTGTAGTGAAGTTTCGTGTGGTGTTATTGTAGTGAAGTTTCGTGTGGTGTTATTGTAGTGAAGTTACGTGTGGTGTTATTGTAGTGAAGTTTCGTGTGGTGTTATTGTAGTGAAGTTTAGTGTGGTGTTATTGTAGTGAAGTTTTGTTTGGTGTTATTGTAGTAAAGTTTTGTGTGGTGTTGTTGTAATGAAGTTTCGTGTGGTGTTATTGTAGTGAAGTTTCGTGTGGTGTTATTGTAGTGAAGTTATGTGTGGTGTTATTGTAGTGAAGTTTTCCTGGACTAAGCGAATCCATTCATGTTTGTCATCCGTAGTCCAGCCATGGCTGTACCACATTCAAGTACCGATGACGTCACACCTGTGGCTACATCTTCTGTCTGTTGTACGTCTCACACCAATACAAATGAAAGACAGTGGCTACATCTTGTGTCAGTTGTACGTCTCACACCAATACAAATGAAATACAGTGGCTACATCTGTCAGTTGTACGTCTCACACCAATACAAATGAAAGACAGTGGCTACATCTTCTGTCAGCTGTTTACCAACATATAAATTTGGTTCATATATAATTCCCGTATTGATTTCTGAGATAATTGTATAATAATTGTCTATATCCTCCGTCTAATTTTGTTATCAAAATATCATGACTTGCAATCTTAGGATAGATTAGCTGAATGATGTGAATAGTTCTAATTTTCTTTCACTGTGATATTTTAGTTTCATAATGAGTGAGTAATTGGATTCATTGTCGTCATTAAAACCATGGAGACTGTACTAAAATATTTTAATACAAAGGAACATGAACCAAAATATTTTAATACAAAGGAACATGAACTAAAATATTTTAATACAAAGGAACATAAACCAAAATATTTTAATACAAAGGAACATGAACTAAAATATTTTAATACAAAGGAACATGAACCAAAATATTTTAATACAAAGAAATATGTAATAAAATACTTAAATACAAAGAATATGAACTATAAATCTCACCATCATCGTTCTCTTATAAACATCTCATGATAGTTTAATGTGTGATAGTTCTTTGATAGTTTAGTGTAAACTAGAGATAGTTCTGTGATAGTTTAGTGTAAACTAGAGATAGTTCTGTGATAGTTTAGTGTAAACTAAAGATAGTTCTGTGATAGTTTAGTGTAAATTAGTGATAGTTCTGTGATAGTTTAGTGTAAACTAGAGATAGTTCTGTGATAGTTTAGTGTAAATTAGTGATAGTTCTGTGATAGTTTAGTGTAAACTAGAGATAGTTCTGTGATAGTTTAGTGTAAATTAGTGATAGTTCTGTGATAGTTTAGTGTAAACTAGAGATAGCTCTGTGATAGTTTAATGTAGAAATAGTTCTGTGATAATCAAAATTACTCTAGGTGTAGATTTTAGATTTTACATGGATAGTCTAATGTAGATAATAGGTATCCTAATGATAGTCTAGTGCAGGGGTGGGCAAACCATTTCTACTGAGGGCCACATTGAAAACTTGATTGTTATCGGCGGGCCGCATATATATTTTGTCTACTTCAATTACAATTTACAACGAACAAAAATATGAATTAATGATAATAACCATGTATTTGTCATTTTATTTCACATTCATACTCGATTACAGTTGAACATTACATTTTAAAATACGAACTAAATCAGTTGCTTATTTGGTAATTAAGACTTCACTATTCATAATTATTTCAACAAAAGTTTTTTGTTACCTGTCATCAGAGATTTTTTTTTAATGGCAGAATGCAACAGAACGGCGTTCCGGCACCTTTTTTCCCATAGACTTTTATATATTAATATATTGCTGCCTGGATTGTTTGGTTTTAGTACTTTCTCAGATTTTTTCAGATAGGAGTTCCAGTAATTCTTTTTAGAAAATAAACGGCACTGCCGGCATAATAATTCTGAAGATGAAGGAATATAAATCTAACTAATATTCTGGAGCCATAAAATTGATTTAATATCCCTATATTCGAATCAAATAGTCTAAATAAAATTTTACAAAATATAGCGAAAACTCTAAACAAAAAACTCAACATCGACATAGGATCGGAACGGGCCGCTCAATATACTCTGGGGGGTCGCATGCGGCCCGCGGGCTGTAGTTTGCCCACCCCTGGTCTAGTGTATACAATAAATTGTCCTGTGATAACTTACTGTGTTCACAATATATTATCCCGTGGTAGTCTAGTAGACTATATATATATTTCACCGTTGCTATTTCTAAACTTTATCTCTGTTTTATTCAATGTATTGATATCGTCATGGTTCACTCACCACCAATCTGAACAAATTATCATTACACTGGTCATCGGTATCACATTGAACAAATTATCATTACAATGGTCATCGGTATCACATGGACATTTTATCATCATTCTGGACATTTTAGCATTGCAGTGCACTTATTATTATTACACTGACATTTTATTTTTTATAGTCTTTGTAATAGTTTATTTATCTGTAAAATAGTCAAATAGTAAAATATAACTTGCCATGAAGTCTGACATATTTGTACGTTAACAAGTGACATATTTGTACGTTGACAAGTGACATATTTGTACGTTGACAAGTGACATATTTGTACATTGACAAGTGACATATTTGTACGTTGACAAGTGACATATTTGTACGTTGACAAATGACATATTTGTATGTTGACAAGTTACTGACAACTCTGGATATTGTAAACTCCATATATTGACAAACAAATGTATTCCTTATATACTAAATGTTTGTATGTTTTCATTTTTTATGCTATTAAATTCATTTGTTTCAGATGATGTAGTGGACTATCTGTATTGTAATAAATGAAACTGACCACTGACTGACCAAAAGTGTTTCACGCAAATACTGGATTTTCAACAGTCAACAACAAGCTGGCAACTGTGTTCAATGTCTGATCCTGGACATCTTTAATTCATTGCAAATTAAAATCTTTTGCTTATGTTTTAAAGAAGATTTACCTCATGGATTACCCTACGTGTAATAGATCGAAACTAAAAGAATTAATTATCAAATGTTTAAATCAAGAATACATCATTCTTTAAAAATTTATTGATAAAATATTATTTTAAAATGGAAGTATTGTGAACTTAAGGAATATTTCAAACAAGCATTTGTGGAATTCTGTTTCAGAACCAACTTTTGTTGTATTCTGTTTCAGAACCAAATTCAAAATTGTATGTATGGTTCGAAAAGGATTTCTTCAAGCTTTCTCTTCGACTTTTTATGTGTGACCCATTCACAGAGTTCGGTTTAATTTTTCTTCAACAATTCATTGTCGCCATATCATTTGATCGTTCCTTTTAATTGAGCCAATGACGTCACAATGTTCTCTGTCTGGAATATGACGTAACGTTAATCACAACCATGGCATCAGGATTCCTCATGACGTCATCGAGGTCAGCCATGGAACAAGACACTCTGAGCTCAGACAATGACTCAGACTTTGGACCTGAAGAGTCGTCACCCCTGCCTGATGCCTGCCACAGGTGTGGCAGTCGTGTTTACCCCGTGGAGAGGGTGGATGTGGGGGCACTGTTTCATCGCAGGTGTTTCAGGTGTCGCATCTGTGGGCTGCAGGTAAAATCACGTAGTTCTATACAGTAGTCGATATGTGGGCTGCAGGTAATGTCTCGTAGTTCTATACAGTAGTCGATATGTGGGCTGCAGGTAATGTCTCGTAGTTCTATACAGCAGTCGATATGTGGGCTGCAGGTAATGTCTCGTAGTTCTATACAGCAGTCGATATGTGGGCTGCAGGTAATGTCTCGTAGTTCTATACAGCAGTCGATATGTGGGCTGCAGGTAATGTCTCGTAGTTCTATACAGCATTTAAAAGAAAAATAAATAGCAACGTGTCAAGTTGTTAGATCCGTTGTTGGACGGTGAATGACATATAGATATTAAAGAAGGGAATCAACTAATCCAATCAATTTTTGTTACATGTATGAAATCCACACATGAATTCTTATTTCATTGAAACACTTTAATTGAATATGCTCATAATAATGTAATATTATTTTGTTTATAAAATGTACTAAGTTTTTAATTAAATTGTACTATGAACTGATGATAACTTAAAAAAAACAGCATGTGACCCTTTCAAAACATTATTTCTATAGTGAATTTGTAATGATGTCACCGACCTAGATATTCTTTAATCCACAGTTATAATGGTGTAAAAGACCTAGATATTCTTTAATCCAGTTATAATGATGTCATTGACCTAAATATTCTTTAACCCACAGTTAACTTTACGATCATTTCACTGGGACCAAACTACTGCTCCAGATATTTACTGCCACGCCCATGTCCCACGTCACGTGGGTTGTCTAGACAACGAATCTGTTGGGATTAAATCCGCCATAAATGCCCCCAAAAGAGGTGTAACTTCGTCAGATCAGGTTAGAGCTGTTAGATTTATGTTTAGATAATTCAGTGTTGATCAAGTTTTTTATGTCAAGTACCATTATCATCATTGTCCTATAGAACTAATTCATTGACTTGTAGTGCTCTCTCTACCTTGTAGTGCTCTCTCTACCTTGTAGTGCTCTCTATACCTTGTAGCGCTCTCTCTACCTTGTAGTGCTCTCTACCTTGTAGAGCTCTCTTTACCTTGTAGTGCTCTCTCTACCTTGTAGCGCTCTCTCTACCTTGTAGTGCTCTCTACCTTGTAGTGCTCTCTGTACCTTGTAGTGCTCTCTCTACCTTGTAGTGCTCTCTCTACCTTGTAGTGCTCTCTCTATCTTGTAGTGCTCTCTCTACCTTGTAGATGATTATTCCACAAACTTTAGGTTAGTACCTCTTTGACTAGTTTATCCCCAGCTATAGTCTTTGACTAGTTTATCACCAGCTATAGTCTTTGACTAGTACATCACCAGCTGTAGTCTTTGACTAGTGCATCACCAGCTATAGTCTTTGACTAGTACATCACCAGCTGTAGTCTTTGACTAGTGCATCACCAGCTATAGTCTTTGACTAGTACATCACCAGCTGTAGTCTTTGACTAGTGCATCAATAGCTGTAGTATTTGACTAGTGCATCACCAGCTGTAGTCTTTGACTAGTGCATCGCCAGCTGTAGTCTTTGACTAGTTCATCACAAGCTATAGTCTTTGACTAGTGCAACACCAGCTGTGGTCTAATTATAAATGTATATTTTATTACCATTAGAACAATTTTTCCACCAAATATTAGTTTTTACAAAATTGCATGAATACTATGGATAGAAAGAAGAGTACCAAATAGACTAACATGAGATTTAAATACTTAAACAGACAGACAGGAGATTTAAATACTTAAACAGACAGACAGGAGATTTAAATACTTAAATAGACAGACAGGAGATTTAAATACTTAAACAGACAGACAGGAGATTTATATACTTAAATAGACAGACAGGAGATTTAAATACTTAAACAGACAGACAGGAGATTTATATACTTAAATAGAAAGTCAGGAGATTTATATACTTAAATAGACAGACATGAGATTTATATACTTAAATAGAAAGTCATAAGATTTAAATACTTAAATAGACAAACAGGAGATTTAAATACTTAAACAGACAGACAGGAGATTCAAATACTTAAATAGACAGACAGGAGATTTAAATACTTAAACAGACAGACAGGAAATTTTTATACTTAAATAGACAGACAGGAGATTTAAATACTTAAATAGACAGACAGGAGATTTAAATACTTAAACAGACAGACAGGAGATTTATATACTTAAATAGACAGACAGGAGATTTATATACTTAAATAGACAGACAGGAGATTTATATACTTAAATAGACAGAAAGGAGATTTATATACTTAAATAGAAAGTCAGGAGATTTTTATACTTAAACAGACAGACAGGAGATTTAAATACTTAAACAGACAGACAGGAGATTTAAATACTTAAACAGACACACAGGAGATTTAAATACTTAAATAGACAGACAGGAGATTTAAATACTTAAACAGACAAACAGGAGATTTATATACTTAAACAGGCAGACAGGAGATTTAAATACTTAAACAGACAGACAGGAGATTTAAATACTTAAACAGACAGACATGAGATTTAAATACTTAAATAGACAGACAGGAGATTTAAATACTTAAATAGACAGACAGGAGATTTAAAACTTAAACAGACAGACAGGAGATTTATATACTTAAATAGACAGACAGGAGATTTAAATACTTAAACAGACAGACAGGAGATTTATATACTTAAATAGACAGACAGGAGATTTAAATACTTAAACAGACAGACAGGAGATTTATATACTTAAATAGACAGACAGGAGATTTATATACTTAAATAGACAGACAGGAGATTTAAATACTTAAACAGACAGACAGGAGATTTATATACTTAAATAGACAGACAGGAGATTTATATACTTAAATAGACAGACAGGAGATTTATATACTTAAATAGACAGAAAGGAGATTTATATACTTAAATAGAAAGTCAGGAGATTTTTATACTTAAACAGACAGACAGGAGATTTAAATACTTAAACAGACAGACAGGAGATTTAAATACTTAAATAGACAGACAGGAGATTTAAATACTTAAACAGACAAACAGGAGATTTATATACTTAAACAGGCAGACAGGAGATTTAAATACTTAAACAGACAGACAGAAGATTTAAATACTTAAACAGACAGACAGGAGATTTTTATACTTAAATAGACAGACAGGAGATTTAAATACTTAAATAGACAGACAGGAGATTTAAATACTTAAACAGACAGACAGGAGATTTATATACTTAAATAGACAGACAGGAGATTTATATACTTAAATAGAAAGTCAGGAGATTTATATACTTAAATAGACAGACAGGAGATTTAAATACTTAAATAGACAGACAGGAGATTTATATACTTAAACAGGCAGACAGACGGGAGATTTAAATGCTTAAATAGACATACAGGGCACCATAATATTAAATAGACAGACTGACATGAAACCATACATTAAATATCGTTAATTCAAAAACCTGATCAGCAAAACAATTTAAAAATTTTTTATTTTTAATAAGACCAAAGATAAATGCCACCAGGAGTGGGGTGGGGAGAATCCAAACTATTGGTATTGAGATGGTATTAAGGTGATATTGAGATGGTATTCAGATGATATTAAGATGGTATTCAGATGATATTGAGATGGTATTCAGATGATATTAATATGCTATTATGATGATATTAAGATGGTATTATGATGATATTAAGATGGTATTAAGATGATATTAAGATGGTATTAAGATGATATTAAGATGGTACCTATTTCAAAATCTAGAAACAAAAATGATATATAATAATATCAATATTTAATTTAGTTATTTGATTAAATAATAAGATGGTTGCAGATGTCCGATCCCAGTGGTCTGTTCTGTTGTCAATAAATGTAATCCCAATCTAACACAAAGTGAACCCATTTGCTACAGTCTTTAAATTGACCCCTGTACATATCAGTGTAAATAGATCTATATTTCCTATAACTCACCAGATGGTCGCATCAAAAAACAAATGTTGTTCTGTTACACATTTTATGCCATTTTGTACAATGGTGGCCATTGTTATACAACAGCCGGTCAACAAACATTGACCGTAACAGATACACTGTATCATGGGTGTGGATATGCTGTATCATGGGTGTGGATACACTGTATCATGGGTGTGGGTACACTATATCATGGGTGTGGATACACTGTATCATGGGTGTAGATTCATTGTATCATGGGTGTGAATACTGTATCATGGGTGTGAGTACTGTATCATGAGTGTGAGTACTGTATCATGGGTGTGAGTACTGTATCATGGGTGTGAGTACTGTATCATGGGTGTGGGTACACTGTATCATGCGTGTGAGTACTGTATCATGGGTATGAGAACTGTATCATGGGTGTGGGTACACTGTATCATGGGTGTGAGTACTGTATCATGGGTGTGAGTACTGTATCATGGGTGTGGGTACACTGTATCATGGGTGTGGTAACTGTATCATGGGTGTGGGTAATGTATCATGGGTGTGAGTACATTGTATCATGGGTGTGAGTACTGTATGATGGGTGTGAGTACTGTATCATGGGTGTGAGTACTGTATCATGGGTGTGAGTACTGTATCATGGGTGTGAGTACTGTATCATGGGTGTGGGTACACTGTATCATGGGTGTGGTAACTGTATCATGGGTGTGGGTACTGTATCATGGGTGTGAGTACATTGTATCATGGGTGTGAGTACTGTATGATGGGTGTGAGTACTGTATCATGGGTGTGAGTACATTGTATCATGGGTGTGAGTACTGTATCATGGGTGTGGCTACTGTATCATGGAAATGAGTACTGTATCATTGGTGTGGCTACTGTATCATGGGTGTGGATACACTGTATCATGGGTGTGGATACACTGCATCATGGGTGTGGTTACTCTGTATCATTGGTGTGGCTACTGTATCATGGGTGTGGATACACTGTATCATGGGTATGGATACACTGCATCATGGATGTGGTTACTCTGTATCATTGGTGTTGATACACTGCTTAACTAGGTGATGCTAGATGTATGGCTACTGACTTGTGTCGATGTATGCTGAACTAGATGGTGCTAGGTGTATGGCTACTGACTTGTGTCGATGTATGCTGTACTAGATGGTGCTCGATGTATGGCTATTGACTTGTGTCGATGTATGCTGAACTAGATGGTGCTTGATGTATGGCTATTGACTTGTGTCGATGTTTGCTGAACTAGATGGTGCTCGATGTATGGCTATTGAATTGTGTCGATGTATGCTGAACTAGATGGTGCTCGATGTACGGCTATTAAATTGTGTCGATGTATGCTGAACTAGATAGTGCTAGGTGTATGGCTATTGACTTGTGTCGATGTATGCTGAACTAGATGGTGCTAGGTGTATGGCTATTAACTTGTGTCGATGTATGCTGTACTAGATGGTGCTCGATGTATGGCTATTGACTTGTGTCGATGTATGCTGAACTAGATGGTGCTTGATGTATGGCTATTGACTTGTGTCGATGTTTGCTGAACTAGATGGTGCTTGATGTATGGCTATTGACTTGTGTCGATGTTTGCTGAACTAGATGGTGCTCGATGTATGGCTATTGAATTGTGTCGATGTATGCTGAACTAGATGGTGCTCGATGTATGGCTATTAAATTGTGTCGATGTATGCTGAACTAGATAGTGCTAGGTGTATGGCTATTAACTTGTGTCGATGTATGCTGAACTAGATGGTGCTAGGTGTATGGCTATTAACTTGTGTCGATGTATGCTGTACTAGATGGTGCTCGATGTATGGCTATTGACTTGTGTCGATGTATGCTGAACTAGATGGTGCTTGATGTATGGCTATTGACTTGTGTCGATGTTTGCTGAACTAGATGGTGCTCGATGTATGGCTATTGAATTGTGTCGATGTATGCTGAACTAGATGGTGCTCGATGTATGGCTATTAAATTGTGTCGATGTATGCTGAACTAGATAGTGCTAGGTGTATGGCTATTGACTTGTGTCGATGTATGCTGAACTAGATGGTGCTAGGTGTATGGCTATTAACTTGTGTCGATGTATGCTGAACTAGATGGTGCTCGATGTATGGTTATTGAATTGTGTTGATGTATGCTGAACTAGGATGGTAAAGCAGCCTGCTTGCCAGTGGGTTGCAAAGCCTGACTGAGATTAAGTTATGAAATCTAGTGATGTCCTAAGACTACACAATATGGCAATGGAGACTATTATGTCCTATCTGAGAGCCTCTATCTTAGCCAATATTCAGGGCTCTTTATTTAGTAATAATGGCCAAAAAAAAGCTTTGTTTGGGGCCACATCTGTTTTCCACGTACCCGATATATCGTTGATCTAGCCGGGTCATGTGGATCTGTCTTTGAGGCGCAGATGGGAGCCATTATAGATGCAGGGGCACACATAGATGAGCGGCTGGAACTTTGCCTCTAAGAGCATCGTTATCCTAACAATTTCACTCTCTGTTCCCCAGTCTATAACAGGTGCAGGAGAATGGCCTGAGCTGCAGGAAGCCAAGGTGGAGGCATTGTGCATTAGTTACTCAACAGTGGATCTCTTTGCATATGGACTTGCCTGGAAATTACCGGGCCGACTTTGCAGGGTGGTCGATTCGTTCCCAGACGCACCTCGCGGGTGATGAAAGTAGGTCACTGGAAGGTCATGTGCCGAGATCCGTGAGTTTGAATGTAATGAATGGTTCTCGAGTTGGGGCAATGGGGTGACAGGAGGAAATGTCTGCAGTCTATTTGAGAGGCCACCCAAAGACCGGCCCCTGGTATGGGCTACGGAAATTCGAACAGGCACCAATTGCTCATTTGCGCACTGAGCAATGTGTATCGGTGCGTACTTTGGTGCATACTTTGGTGCATACTTTGGTGCGTACTTCAGTGCGTACTTTGGTGCATACTTTGGTGCGTACTTTGGTGCATACTTTGGTGCATACTTTGGTGCGTACTTTGTGAGGTTGAAGTTGAGGAAATCGTGGAACATGTGCTATTTGAGAGCCCAGGCTGGCGGACCACAGAGTGGACCGGTCAAGTAACGTGCTTGCCATTGGTCTGTATTATGCTGAGGACCACAGCGAGTTTGATCACACGGGCTCTAAGAGATTAAGTCTCTGCTCGCATATAAACATTGAGAGTTCAAAGAGAGAGATATTATGGCTATGATCTAATGAATATACTGCAAACTGAATTAGGTGCTATTGCTCTATTTGTCGTGAAGTATTGATTCAAGTATTGATTCAAGTATTGATTCAAGTATTGATTCAGTATTGATTCAAGTATTGATTCAAGTATTGATTCAACTCTTTTGTCTGTGCCCACCAACCACAACTCCCCCACCTACTTGTCAGTGATGCTGATCTAAAACCACGTATCAATTGAGGCCACCGGGGGGTGCCCATGATTATGGTACATGGAGTACTGTAGTGTCCCTGGCAGGCATTCATTGATCCATTAAGTCAACACAGTGGAAGATCTGTGTTTATTTTTAGATGACCTGTTCCTCCCATTCTAATGATGTAAAATGTAAACAAACAATGGGACATTCCCCATCAGCCAGTGAGTCAATGTCAACATTGCTGAGATAATATCACCAGTAAAGTATAGGAATTGTCCACATGTTATGCTGAGATAATATCACCAGTAAAGTATAGAAATTGTCCACATGTTATGCTGAGTTAATATCACCAGTAAAGTATAGGAATTGTCCACATGTTATGCTGAGTTAATATCACCAGTAAAGTATAGGAATTGTCCACATGTTATGCTGAGATAATATCACCAAAGTGAAAAGCAAGTCTATATTAACGAAGTTTGTTATTCAAGCAACAATGGTCAACAGCCAATCCTGACATCAATGACTACAACAATGGTCAACAGTCAATCCTGACATCAATGACTACAACAATGGTCAACAGTCAACCCTGACATCAATGACTACAATAAGTATCATTTAAGGGAGGCGATTGCCCTCCACCCTGCAAATGACGTTCCTGGTATAGGGCCTACCTCTGCAAATGACGTTCCTGGTATAGGGCCTACCCCTGCAAATGACGTTCCTGGTATAGGGCCTACCCCTGCAAATGACGTTCCTGGTATAGGGCCTACCCCTGCAAATGACGTTCCTGGTATAGGGCCTACCCCTGCAAATGACGTTCCTGGTATAGGGCCTACCCCTGCAAATGACGTTCCTGGTATAGAGCCTCCCCCTGCAAATGACGTTCCTGGTATAGGGCCTACCCCTGCAAATGACGTTCCTGGTATAGGGCCTACCCCTGCAAATGACGTTCCTGGTATAGAGCCTACCCCTGCAAATGACGTTCCTGGTATAGGGCCTACCCCTGCAAATGACGTTCCTGGTATAGGGCCTACCCCTGCAAATGACGTTCCTGGTATAGGGCCTACCCCTGCTAATGACGTTCCTGGTATAGGGCCTACCCCTGCAAATGACGTTCCTGGTATAGGGCCTACTGTGTCATGTAAGCTTGATGTGGGGTCGACCCTGTTGTTTTCGATAGGTTGCTATGGATGTACTAACAGATTGCTATGGATGTACTAACAGGTTGCTATAGATGTACTAACAGACTGGATTAAATCATCACTGACTACATCTCTGGCTACATCTACATGTTGAGGTCTAATAACAATGTGACCGGCTACAGTTCAAGTAGACAACATCCAAAGAGCATGTTTCTGAAACATTCTCCCTGGTGCTGTAAACTAGAAGTGACTTGAATAATTGAAACCGTCTGGCATCGGCCAAGCCACGATCAGGGCGTAACATGGAAAGGGAGAGAACTACCAATTGGCTAGCTCTTGAAATTACACTAGTGCGCCTGCAGTGAAGAGTAATTTCCCTCTTGTGTTATTATTTCATCTGGCTCATTGTTGATGTTCAGATGGTAAAATGGTTGAGTTCAGTTCACTTCAGTTCTGATTGCAGCACCACTATATCAATCTTTCTTCTTACTGTATCACATTCTATCCACAGCTACTTAAAATATATATTCTCTAATGCATCATTAGTTTTGCTATATATATTTTATATGCGAAATATTATGGAATTCAGTTTAAACTGATAAAGATGTCTTTGAAAACTTAAGAAATGTGTAAAGAATCGGCTGTTTATTCAGATATATATATATATATATATATATATATATATATATATATATATATATATACTAATATAAACATGTTTACTTAAGTTATATATACCAATATATACTTGTTACATAATTTCACTTGCTCTTCAATCAGATTCTTACAAAATATTTCCTTATAACAACTAGGACATTCTTTATTTTCCTACAGTAAGTTTTACAATCACTGTGTATTGTTACAATCACTGTGTATTGTTACAATCACTGTGTATTGTTACAATCACTGTGTATTGTTACAATCACTGTGTATTGTTACAATCACTGGGTATTGTTACAATTACTGGGTATCGTTACAATCACTGTGTATTGTTACAATCACTGTGTATTGTTACAATCACTGGGTATTGTTACAATCACTGGGTATTGTTACAATCGCTAGGTATTGTTACAATCACTGGGTATTGTTACAATCGCTAGGTATAGATTCAATCACTGTGTATTATTACAAGCGCTGTGTATTGTTACAATCACTGGGTATTGTTACAATCACTTGCAATTTTTATATAAACTGTATGGTACAATTACTGTGTATTGTTACAATCACTGTGTATTGTTACAATCACTGGGTATTGTTGCAATCACTGGGTATTGTTACAATCGCTAGGTATTGTTACAATCGCTAGGTATTGATTCAAACACTGGGCATTGTTACAAGCGCTGTGTATTGTTACAATCACTGGGTATTGTTACAATCACTTGCAATTGTTATATAAACTGGGGATTGTGAAAGAAACTATGGATTGTTATGAAATGGGGATTGTTACAGATAATGGAAGAGGGGACGGATGGTCGTGTGGTAATGCGCTCGACTGTCGACCTCAGGGTCACTGGTTTGATCTTCGGTATGGACCAATTTATATTCAGGTCATGGCTTAAGTCCCCGCTATATCTCCCATGGTGCCTCTATGGCCATTGCACGATCAGCTACGGTGGAGATGAAAGAGGGGCACTGCAAAAACCGTCCCATTTGTGGTTTATAGGATCTAAGAGATTTCATCTCATCCTTACAGGGACTTCACACACAGATAATGGAAAATAAAATTATATTGCTACATATGATGACAAAATATTGATTAATATAATGTTGGGATATTTCTGCCTCAAATGAAACTTTGAATGAAGAATGTGAAATGTATTATAAGAATTATACGTTTTCTTAAATTATTTAAAAAAAAAACAGTTTCTGACCCAAGGTAATATTGAAGCCAAGTAAATATAACAAGCTAGCCTGGCAGACATTAAGTAAATATAATAAGCTAGCCTGGCAGACATTAAGTAACTATAACAAGCTAGCCTGGCAGACATTAAGTAACTATAACAAGCTAGCCTGGCAGACATTAAGTAACTATAACAAGCTAGCCTGGCAGACATTAAGTAACTATAACACGCTGGCCTGGCAGACATTAAGTAACTATAACACGCTGGCCTGGCAGACATTAAGTAACTATATCACGCTGGCCTGGCAGACATTAAGTAACTATATCACGCTGGCCTGGCAGACATTAAGTAACTATATCACGCTGGCCTGGCAGACATTAAGTAACTATAACACGCTGGCCTGGCAGACATTAAGTAACTATAACAAGCTGGCCTGGCAGACATTAAGTAACTATAACACGCTGGCCTGGCAGACATTAAGTAACTATAACACGCTAGCCTGGCAGACATTAAGTAACTATAACACGCTAGCCTGGCAGACATTAAGTAACTATAACACGCTAGCCTTGCAGACATTAAGTAACTATAACACGCTAGCCTGGCAGACATTAAGTAAATATAACACGCTAGCCTGGCAGACATTAAGTAACTATAACACGCTAGCCTGGCAGACATTAAGTAACTATAACACGCTAGCCTGGCAGACATTAAGTAACTATAACAAGCTAGCCTGGCAGACATTAAGTAAATATAACAAGCCAGCCTGGCAGACATTAAGTAACTATAACACGCTAGCCTGGCAGACATTAAGTAACTATAACAAGCTAGCCTGGCAGACATTAAGTAACTATAACAAGCTAGCCTGGCAGACATTAAGTAAATATAACAAGCTTGCCTGGCAGACATTAAGTTAATATAATAAGCTAGCCTGGGAGACATTTAGTACTAACATTGATTTTCTGCTAGATTCTAGAATATAGTAATCTCATGAAAATAATAGATATTTAAAAAAACACACAATATTCCAATCTATGTGGATTAGATTACTGTGAGAATGTAGCTGCTGCCATCACATTTAGTGACAGATGGGGTCCAGCCAAAGTTTTCAGGAAACATCTACGGAGGCGGCAAATCGTTCATTTCAGGGGAGATAATCATAAAACCAGGAAAGAGTTCTCAATCCTTAACGTGTTTTTACACGCTAAACCTGCGCACCGGTCGTTGTAACAGCACCTGAGTGTACACCTAATGATAGCCTCCCCTTGTGTTGAGCCAGGTTTTAGTGATGTCGAAATGATGGGCACTACTTGCTTTAATTAGAACTGCACTGGCCTAGATACTACTCTCAACATTCGTTATCAATCACATAGACACTGTGAAACACTGAATAAGTAGCTAGCACAACACGGCTCTATGAACATTGTTTATTTGTGTTTAGGTCAATCCCCACTACGGTAGTTTTCGACAAACAGTTCACATTCTATGTTGAAAACAAAATCATTGTATGAAAGTGTTTAACTAGGCCATTGTTGTGTAGAGCATTACGGATCTATATGGAATTGTAGAATATTATAACATCTTGGGTCAGATAAAATAAGGGGGAAGAATGACACAAGAGCAGCTAATGAAACAAGGGGAGATAATGACTCGCCCATCTGTTTGGTATTACCAGATGTTCTAATCACATAACACGATGATTGAATTACATTACATGGTGATTGAATCATATAACTTTACGAATAACTCACATAACTTGGTGAATTATTCACAAAAGATGGTTATTGAACAATATGAGGTGATGAGTGAATCACATTACATGATGGGTGAATCACATTATAGAGTGATAGAATCCGATAACAGGATGATTAAACGAAATGAATCTGAAAAAACTCTGAATTTCTGTTCTCTATAGATCAAACACTTCTGTTTTCTTCAGTACCAACATTTCTGTTCTCTTCAGTTCCACATTTCTATTCTCTTCAGTTCCAACATTTCTATTGAGGCAGATTGTCATCGGTTAAGTGCAGCACCGGCGGCGGAACGAAATATTTTAAGGGGGGGGGCAAGCCAAAATTCAAGGGGGGGCGGCGCCCCCCCCCTTCTTGAAAATTTAAGGAGGGGCAAGACAAAATATGACCGAAAGACAAATTTTGCCCCTTAATTCAATAATAGAATATAGTAATTCTGTAGCAAGTATTTAATCGATATTATTAAAAAATAATATATTAAAAAAATAAAAATGAACATTGAGCACTTCTGTCGTCAACTGATTCGTAATGTCAGTTTGTTTACAAATTTAATAGTAAAATTAGATCAGAAAATTACTGATAATTATCATGAATGATGATAAACATGAAACTGAAACCGGAAACGGGAAACTCAATAAACAAAAAGTAATTTATAAAAAGATAATAAATAATTGTATTTTCTTTAAAAAATACATTTGCCGTCATTCGGTAGATGGCAATACTTCTCTATACTTATAAGACGCATTTGCTGTCTGTCTGTTCCCTTAAAACTCAAGATCCAGACAACCAAATAACGTGAAATTTGGTACACGTACACAAAATTACATGGGGAAGGTACTTAAACAGGTTTCGTTCCATCTCAATGGGTACCTTAATTGTAATTAATTATTTTGGATATCAAAGACATGAAAATTGGCAAACTTTTACCCCGATTTCAGGTTTTATGAGCTTCTCTCCCACATAGCTAACTTTACTATAAATATGATCGGTACGGGGAACCAAATATCACATTACTTACTACATTTTTACATTCCATTCCTTCATCCATAGGAATTATCATCTTTTGCTACAGTCATGCCTAAGAGAGAGAGAGAGAAGGAGAGAGGGAGGGAGGGAAAGAGAGAGGGAGGGGTAGAGGGAGGGAGAGAGGGGGAGGGAAAGAGGGAGGGAGGGAGTGAGAGAGGGGGGGAAGAGGGAGGGAGGGAAAGAGGGAGGGAGGGGGAAAGAGAGAGAGAGGAATGGCCAAAAATGTTGTGTATCACATTGCTTTAAGATAAATGTACCCTTTTATTGCATGCAAATAAACCCTTTTTTAAACCCTTTAATCTTAATTGAACGTCAAATTATGCTTCTTAAATAAACAGAAAACCTTATTTTAAACCCGTGCAAAGCCGGGTACTTGAAACTAGTTTTAAAATATGCCACAACAACTCTCAATAATGTGATTACTGTAAAATGTAAATTAATTATAATTTCTTTCAAATATTAAATTTAAGAAATAAATCAAATGAATTATGAAAATGATACATATAAACTCAAATGATTTACAAAGTTAAAAAAGTTAAACAAAGTTAAAATTTTAGGGGGGGGGGGGGCAGACCGTAAATTCATGGGGGGGGGGCGCCGCCACCCCTTAAAAGTTTTAGGGGGGGCGATGCCCCCTGCCCCTGCTCCGCCGCCAGTGAAGTGCAGTATAAATTCAAGGCCCCATTTAAAAGAGACATAATATAACAATCAAATGTTTTGCAGGGACACTCATACGTCGGGGCTCAAAACGTGTTTCAGCCATTAAACAATGTGTTAATGTGTTAAACAATGTGTTAATGTGTTAAACAATGTGTTAAACAATGTGTTGATGTGTTAAACAATGTGTTAAACAATGTGTTGATGTGTTAAAGGATGTGTTAATTTGTTAAACAATGTATTAATGTGTTAAACAATGTTTAAAACAATGTGTTAAACAATGTGTTAATGTGTTAAACAATGTGTTAAACAATGTGTTAATGTGTTAAACAATGCGTTGATGTGTTAAACAATGTGTCAAACAATGTGTTAATGTGTTAAACAATGTGTTAATTTGTTACACAATGTGTTAAACATATAAACAAAGGATGATATATATATATATATATATATATATATATATATCCCCCCACACACAATTACGTCAAAAAAGCTCATCAGTGGTACAAAGATACAATGGTACAACGGTATAAAGATGAAATGGTACAAATATACAATGGTACCAAGATATAATGATGCAATGGTGCAATGATACAATGGTATAAATATACAATGAACAATTATGCAATGGTACAATGATGCATTGGTACAATTTTACAATGGTACAAAGATACAAAGGTTCAAAGATACAATGGTACAAAGATACAATGGTACAAAGATACAATGGTTCAAAGATACAATGGTACAACGGTGCAATGGTATTAGAGTTGTCACTTTTGAATGTTTTTCTATTTGATCGGAAATAATCCAAGTTTAAAATTGTTGTTTTCAATTCAAATTCGTAATTTACTTTAGCGATGTAGGTCAACTGTATTGTTGATAATGAAGTGAACTATATGAAATACTTTGATATCAACAAGTATTATTGATATTGAAGTGAACTATATGAAATACTTTGATATCAACAAGTATTATTGATATAGAAGTCAACTGTATGAAATACTTTGATATCAACAAGTATTATTGATATTGAAGAAAACAATAACGTTCAGTTGTGAAACGCGAGAATGAACAACACAATGTTACGTCATACTCAGGGTTGTGTTCATATTTGATATCCAAGAAAGAACTCCTTCACGTGCCAACTCCAGGCTTAGGGGCTTCCAGCTACTACGTAGTCTGAGACGGTCTTGACACGACATGTAAATAAGTTTACCTCCTGCTGTGTCTGTATGTGTTGATCAGGAAGTTGATCAGACACAGGACACAACGTCTGCATTCATCTAGCACAGTTGAAAACAAGAAATTTAGTGCATAACACAACGTCTGCATTTATCTAGCTCAGTTGAACACAAGAAGTTTGGTGCATACCATAACGTCTGCATTTATCTAGCACAGTTGAACACAAGAAGTTTGGTGCATATAACATAACGTCTGCATTTATCTAGTACAGTTAACCTCTAGTAGTTCAGTGTATTTCTGAAAGAAACTTCCGTTTGCTATTTATCTAACATACTCTGGTGACTATTTTTGTTGATTAATAGTCTAGTCACTACTAGTCAGACTTTACAGGGGCGGCCCACTGTGGTCCATTCATGAGTTTTGTGCGACTCTCAGTTAATTTGTTTTCCTCTATCATCTAATTTATTTTGTTTTCTAAATTTGTATAAATGAATTATGGTGTGACTGTATTTTTATAGAAATAAAAACTTGGAGTTCAGCTTTCAATTACCTGGCCGCTTCCACTCTAATTAGTTGCAATGTACATACATTCAATACATATATCTCAGTGGCCAGTACCAGTATTAATTCAATACACATATCACAGTGGCCAGTACTAATTCAATACACATGTCTCAGTGGCCAGTACTCATTCAATACAGATATTACAGTGGCCAGTACCAGTACTAATTCAATACACATATCTCAGTGGCCAGTACCAGTACTAATTCAATACACATATCTCATTGGTCAGTACCAGTACTAATTCAATACACATATCTCAGTGGCCAGTACCAGTTCTAATTCAATACACATATTTCAGTGGCCAGTACTAATTCAATACACATATCTCAGTGGCCAGTACTAATTCAATACACATATCTCAGTGGCCAGTACTAATTCAATACACATATCACAGAGGCCAGTACTAATTCAATACACATATCTCAGTGGCCAGTACTAATTCAATACACATATCACAGTGGCCAGTACTAATTCAATACACATATCACAGTGGCCAGAACTAATTCAATACACATATCACAGTGGCCAGTACTAATTCAATACACATATCTCAGTGGCCAGTACTAATTCAATACACATATCACAGAGGCCAGTACTAATTCAATACACATATCTCAGTAGCCAATACCAGTACTAATTCAATACACATATCTCAGTTGCCAGTACCAGTTCTAATTCAATACACATATTTCAGTGGCCAGTACTAATTCAATACACATATTTCAGTGGCCAGTACTAATTCAATACACATATCTCAGTGGCCAGTACTAATTCAATACACATATCTCAGTGGCCAGTACTAATTCAATACACATATCACAGAGGCCAGTACTAATTCAATACACATATCTCAGTGGCCAGTACTAATTCAATACACATATCACAGTGGCCAGTACTAATTCAATACACATATCACAGTGGCCAGTACTAATTCAATACACATATCACAGTGGCCAGTACTAATTCAATACACATATCTCAGTGGCCAGTACTAATTCAATACACATATCTCAGTGGCCAGTACTAATTCAATACACATATCACAGAGGCCAGTACTAATTCAATACACATATCTCAGTGGCCAGTACTAATTCAATACACATATCACAGTGGCCAGTACTAATTCAATACACATATCACAGTGGCCAGTACTAATTCAATACACATATCACAGGGGCCAGTACTAATTCAATACACATATCTCAGTGGCCAGTACTAATTCAATACACATATCACAGAGGCCAGTACTAATTCAATACACATATCACAGAGGCCAGTACTAATTCAATACACATATCAAAGTGGCCAGTACAGTACTAATTCAATATACATATCACAATGGCCAGTACTAATTCAATACACATATCACAGTGGCCAGTAACAGTACTAATTCAATACACATATCTCAGTGGCCAGTGCTAATTCAATACACATATCTCAGTGGCCAGTACCAATTCAATACACATATCTCAGTGGCCAGTACTAATTCAATACACATATCTCAGTGGCCAGTACCAGTACTAATTCAATACACATATCTCAGTGGCCAGTACTAATTCAATACACATATCTCAGTGGCCAGTACTAATTCAATACACATATCACAGTGGCCAGTACTAATTCAATACTTATGTCTCAGTGGCCAGTACTAATTCAATACACATGTCTCAGTGGCCAGTACCAGTACTAATTCAATAAAAATGTCTCAGTGGCCAGTACTAATTCAATACACATATCTCAGTGGCCAGTACTAATTCAATACACATATCACAGTTGCCAGTACTAATTCAATACACATATCTCAGTGGCCAGTACTAATTCAATACACATATCACAGTGGCCAGTACTAATTCAATACTTATGTCTCAGTGGCCAGTACTAATTCAATACACATATCACAGTGGCCAGTACTAATTCAATACTTATGTCTCAGTGGCCAGTACTAATTCAATACACATGTCTCAGTGGCCAGTACCAGTACTAATTCAATAAACATGTCTCAGTGGCCAGTACTAATTCAATACACATATCTCAGTGACCAGTACCAGTACTAATTCAATACACATATCTCAGTGGCCAGTAACAGTACTAATTCAATACACATATCTCAGTGGCCAGTACCAGTACTAATTCAATACACATATCTCAGTGGCCAGTACTAATTCAATACACATATCACAGAGGCCAGTATTAATTCAATACACATATCTCAGTGGCCAGTACCAATTCAATACACATACCTCAGTGGCCAGTACTAATTCAATACACATATCTCAGTGGCCAGTACCAGTACTAATTCAATACACATATCTCAGTGGCCAGTACTAATTCAATACACATATCTCAGTGGCCAGTACTAATTCAATACACATATCACAAGGCCAGTACTAATTCAATACTTATGTCTCAGTGGCCAGTACTAATTCAATACACATGTCTCAGTGGCCAGTACCAGTACTAATTCAATAAACATGTCTCATTAGCCAGTACTAATTCAATACACATATCTCAGTGACAAGTACCAGTACTAATTCAATACACATATCTCAGTGGCCAGTACTAATTCAATACACAAATCACAGTGGCCAGTACTAATTCAATACACATATCTCAGTAGTCAATACCAGTACTAATTCAATACACATATCTCAGTTGCCAGTACCAGTTCTAATTCAATACACATATTTCAGTGGCCAGTACTAATTCAATACACATATCTCAGTGGCCATTACTAATTCAATACACATATCTCAGTGGCCAGTACTAATTCAATACACATATCACAGAGGCCAGTACTAATTCAATACACATATCTCAGTGGCCAGTACTAATTCAATACACATATCTCAGTGGCCAGTACTAATTCAATACACATATCACAGTGGCCAGTACTAATTTAATACACATATCACAGTGGCCAGTACTAATTCAATACACATATCACAGTGGCCAGTACTAATTCAATACACATATCTCAGTGGCCAGTACTAATTCAATACACATATCTCAGTGGCCAGTACTAATTCAATACACATATCACAGAGGCCAGTACTAATTCAATACACATATCACAGTGGCCAGTACAGCACTAATTCAATATACATATCACAGTGGCCAGTACTAATTCAATACACATATCACAGTGGCCAGTACCAGTACTAATTCAATACACATATCTCAGAGGCCATTACTAATTTAATACACATATCACAGAGGCCAGTACTAATTCAATACACATATCACAGTGGCCAGTACTAATTCAATACACATATCACAGTGGCCAGTACTAATTCAATACACATATCACAGTGGCCATTACTAATTCAATACACATATCTCAGTGGCGAGTACTAATTCAATACACATATCACAGTGGCCAGTACTAATTCAATACACATATCTCAGTGGCCAGTACCAGTACTAATTCAATATACATATCTCAGTGGCCAGTACCAGTACTTATTCAATACACATATCTTAGTGGCCAGTACTAATTCAATACACATATCTCAGTGGCCAGTACCAGTACTAATTCAATAAACATATCTCAGTGGCCAGTAACAGTACTAATTCAATACACATATCTCAGTGGCCAGTACCAGTACTAATTCAATACACATATTTCAGTGGCCAGTACTAATTCAATACACATATTTCAGTGGCCAGTACTAATTCAATACACAAATCTCAGTGGCCAGTACTAATTCAATACACATATCTCAGTGGCCAGTACTAATTCAATACACATATCACAGAGGCCAGTACTAATTCAATACACATATCTCAGTGGCCAGTACTAATTCAATACACATATCACAGTGGCCAGTACTAATTCAATACACATATCACAGTGGCCAGTACTAATTCAATACACATATCACAGTGGCCAGTACTAATTCAATACACATATCTCAGTGGCCAGTACTAATTCAATACACATATCTCAGTGGCCAGTACTAATTCAATACACATATCACAGAGGCCAGTACTAATTCAATACACATATCTCAGTGGCCAGTACTAATTCAATACACATATCACAGTGGCCAGTACTAATTCAATACACATATCACAGTGGCCAGTACTAATTCAATACACATATCACAGTGGCCAGTACTAATTCAATACACATATCTCAGTGGCCAGTACTAATTCAATACACATATCACAGAGGCCAGTACTAATTCAATACACATATCACAGAGGCCAGTACTAATTCAATACACATATCAAAGTGGCCAGTACAGTACTAATTCAATATACATATCACAATGGCCAGTACTAATTCAATACACATATCACAGTGGCCAGTACCAGTACTAATTCAATACACATATCTCAGTGGCCAGTGCTAATTCAATACACATATCTCAGTGGCCAGTACCAATTCAATACACATATCTCAGTGGCCAGTACTAATTCAATACACATATCTCAGTGGCCAGTACCAGTACTAATTCAATACACATATCTCAGTGGCCAGTACTAATTCAATACACATATCTCAGTGGCCAGTACTAATTCAATACACATATCACAGTGGCCAGTACTAATTCAATACTTATGTCTCAGTGGCCAGTACTAATTCAATACACATGTCTCAGTGGCCAGTACCAGTACTAATTCAATAAAAATGTCTCAGTGGCCAGTACTAATTCAATACACATATCTCAGTGGCCTGTACTAATTCAATACACATATCACAGTTGCCAGTACTAATTCAATACACATATCTCAGTGGCCAGTACTAATTCAATACACATATCACAGTGGCCAGTACTAATTCAATACTTATGTCTCAGTGGCCAGTACTAATTCAATACACATATCACAGTGGCCAGTACTAATTCAATACTTATGTCTCAGTGGCCAGTACTAATTCAATACACATGTCTCAGTGGCCAGTACCAGTACTAATTCAATAAACATGTCTCAGTGGCCAGTACTAATTCAATACACATATCTCAGTGACCAGTACCAGTACTAATTCAATACACATATCTCAGTGGCCAGTACCAGTACTAATTCAATACACATATCTCAGTGGCCAGTGCTAATTCAATACACATATCTCAGTGGCCAGTACCAATTCAATACACATATCTCAGTGGCCAGTACTAATTCAATACACATATCTCAGTGGCCAGTACCAGTACTAATTCAATACACATATCTCAGTGGCCAGTACTAATTCAATACACATATCTCAGTGGCCAGTACTAATTCAATACACATATCACAGTGGCCAGTACTAATTCAACACTTATGTCTCAGTGGCCAGTACTAATTCAATACACATGTCTCAGTGGCCAGTACCAGTACTAATTCAATAAAAATGTCTCAGTGGCCAGTACTAATTCAATACACATATCTCAGTGGCCAGTACTAATTCAATACACATATCACAGTTGCCAGTACTAATTCAATACACATATCTCAGTGGCCAGTACTAATTCAATACACATATCACAGTGGCCAGTACTAATTCAATACTTATGTCTCAGTGGCCAGTACTAATTCAATACACATATCACAGTGGCCAGTACTAATTCAATACTTATGTCTCAGTGGCCAGTACTAATTCAATACACATGTCTCAGTGGCCAGTACCAGTACTAATTCAATAAACATGTCTCAGTGGCCAGTACTAATTCAATACACATATCTCAGTGACCAGTACCAGTACTAATTCAATACACATATCTCAGTGGCCAGTACCAGTACTAATTCAATACACATATCTCAGTGGCCAGTACTAATTCAATACACATATCACAGAGGCCAGTATTAATTCAATACACATATCTCAGTGGCCAGTACCAATTCAATACACATACCTCAGTGGCCAGTACTAATTCAATACACATATCTCAGTGGCCAGTACCAGTACTAATTCAATACACATATCTCAGTGGCCAGTACTAATTCAATACACATATCTCAGTGGCCAGTACTAATTCAATACACATATCACAAGGCCAGTACTAATTCAATACTTATGTCTCATTGGCCAGTACTAATTCAATACACATATCTCAGTGACAAGTACCAGTACTAATTCAATACACATATCTCAGTGGCCAGTACTAATTCAATACACAAATCACAGTGGCCAGTACTAATTCAATACACATATCTCAGTAGTCAATACCAGTACTAATTCAATACACATATCTCAGTTGCCAGTACCAGTTCTAATTCAATACACATATTTCAGTGGCCAGTACTAATTCAATACACATATCTCAGTGGCCATTACTAATTCAATACACATATCTCAGTGGCCAGTACTAATTCAATACACATATCACAGAGGCCAGTACTAATTCAATACACATATCTCAGTGGCCAGTACTAATTCAATACACATATCTCAGTGGCCAGTACTAATTCAATACACATATCACAGTGGCCAGTACTAATTTAATACACATATCACAGTGGCCAGTACTAATTCAATACACATATCACAGTGGCCAGTACTAATTCAATACACATATCTCAGTGGCCAGTACTAATTCAATACACATATCTCAGTGGCCAGTACTAATTCAATACACATATCACAGAGGCCAGTACTAATTCAATACACATATCACAGTGGCCAGTACAGCACTAATTCAATATACATATCACAGTGGCCAGTACTAATTCAATACACATATCACAGTGGCCAGTACCAGTACTAATTCAATACACATATCTCAGAGGCCATTACTAATTTAATACACATATCACAGAGGCCAGTACTAATTCAATACACATATCACAGTGGCCAGTACTAATTCAATACACATATCACAGTGGCCAGTACTAATTCAATACACATATCACAGTGGCCATTACTAATTCAATACACATATCTCAGTGGCCAGTACTAATTCAATACACATATCACAGTGGCCAGTACTAATTCAATACACATATCTCAGTGGCCAGTACCAGTACTAATTCAATATACATATCTCAGTGGCCAGTACCAGTACTTATTCAATACACATATCTTAGTGGCCAGTACTAATTCAATACACATATCTCAGTGGCCAGTACCAGTACTAATTCAATAAACATATCTCAGTTGCCAGTACCAGTTTTAATTCAATACACATGTCTCAGTGGCCAGTACCAATACTAATTCAATACACATGCCTCAGTGGCCAGTACTAATTCAATACACATGTCTCAGTGGCCAGTATTAATTCAATACACATATCTCAGTGGCCAGTAACAGTTCTAATTCAATACACATATCTCAGTGGCCAGTACCAGTACTAATTCAATACACATATCTCAGAGGACAGTACTAATTCAATACGCATATCTCAGTGGCAAGTACTAATTCAATACACATATCTCAGTGGCCAGTACTAATTCAATACACATATTACAGTGGCCAGTACCAGTACTAATTCAATACACATATCTCAGTGGCCAGTACTAATTCAATACACATATCTCAGTGGCCAGAACTAATTAGATACACATATCTCAGTGGCCAGTACTCATTCAATACAGATATTACAGTGGCCAGTACCAGTACTAATTCAATACACATATCTCAGTAGCCAGTACTAATTCAATACACATATCTCAGTGGCCAGTACCAGTACTAATTCAATACACATATCTCAGTGGCCAGTACTAATTCAATACACATATCTCAGTGGCCAGTACTAATTCAATACACATATCACAGTGGCCAGTACTAATTCAATACACATATCACAGTGGCCAGTAATTAAGTAAGTAAAATTCCCTTTACCCTAACGGCCATCGGAGCAGATGATGTGTAGAATTCATCTGTTTCTATAACCTCGGCATATAAAGGGGTTGTGTGGTTAGCACATCGCCTAGCCGCCTTTACTTCCCCAACTTAGTCAGGTACCCATTTAAAGCTGGATGGACTTGTGGGATGACTTTGAAACGCATTTCACCTGGACGAATTCCACGTGGTTCTCACCCAGGATCGAACCCAGGACTCTCAGGTCGACAATCAAGTATCTACACCACTAGGCCACCCGTCCCACACAGTGGCCAGTACCAGTACTAATTCAATACACATATCACAGTGGCCAGTACTAATTTAATACACATATCACAGTGGCCAGTACTAATTTAATACACATTTCACAGTGGCCAGTACTAATTTAATACACATATCACAGTGGCCAGTACTAATTCAATACACATATCTCTGAGGCCAGTACTAATTCAATACACATATCAAGAGGCCAGTACTAATTCAATACACATATCACAGTGGCCAGTAACAGTACTAATTCAATACACATATCTCAGAGGCCATTACTAATTTAATACACATATCACAAGGCCAGTACTAATTCAATACACATATCACAGAGGCCAGTACTAATTCAATACACATATCACAGTGGCTAGTACTAATTCAATACACATATCACACTGGCCAGTACTAATTCAATACACATATTACAGTGGCGAGTACTAATTCAATACACATATCACAGTTGCCAGTACTAATTCAATACACATATCTCAGTGGCCAGTACTAATTCAATACACATATCACAGTGGCCAGTACTAATTCAATACACATATCACAGTGGCCAATACTAATTCAATACACATATCACAGTGGCCAGTACTAATTCAATACACATATCTCAGTGGCCAGTACTAATTCAATACACATATCACAGTGGCCAGTACTAATTCAATACACATATCTCAGTGGCCAGTACCAGTACTAATTCAATACACATATCTCAGTGGCCAGTACCAGTACTAATTCAATACACATATCACAGTGGCCAGTACTAATTTAATACACATATCACAGTGGCCAGTACTAATTCAATACACATATCTCAGTGGCCAGTACTAATTCAATACACATATCACAGTGGCCAGTACTAATTCAATACACATATCACAGAGGCCAGTACTAATTCAATACACATATCACAGTGGCCAGTACAGCACTAATTCAATATACATATCACAATGGCCAGTACTAATTCAATACACATATCACAGTGGCCAGTACCAGTACTAATTCAATACACATATCTCAGTGGCCAGTACTAATTCAATACACATATCTCAGTGGCCAGTACCAATTCAATACACATATCTCAGTGGCCAGTACTAATTCAATACACATATCTCAGTGGCCAGTACCAGTACTAATTCAATACACATATCTCAGTGGCCAGTACTAATTCAATACACATATCTCAGTGGCCAGTACTAATTCAATTCTTATGTCTCAGTGGCCAGTACTAATTCAATACACATGTCTCAGTGGCCAGTACCAGTACTAATTCAATAAAAATGTCTCAGTGGCCAGTACTAATTCAATACACATATCTCAGTGGCCAAAGTACTAATTCAATACACATATCACAGTTGCCAGTACTAATTCAATACACATATCTCAGTGGCCAGTACTAATTCAATACACATATCACAGTGGCCAGTACTAATTCAATACTTATGTCTCAGTGGCCAGTACTAATTCAGTGGCCACACATATCACAGTGGCCAGTACTAATTCAATACTTATGTCTCAGTGGCCAGTACTAATTCAATACACATGTCTCAGTGGCCAGTACCAGTACTAATTCAATAAACATGTCTCAGTGGCCAGTACTATTTCAATACACATATCTCAGTGACCAGTACCAGTACTAATTCAATACACATATCTCAGTGGCCAGTAACAGTACTAATTCAATACACATATCTCAGTGGCCAGTACCAGTACTAATTCAATACACATATCTCAGTGGCCAGTACTAATTCAATACACATATCACAGAGGCCAGTATTAATTCAATACACATATCTCAGTGGCCAGTACTAATTCAATACACATATCTCAGTGGCCAGTACTAATTCAATACACATATCACAGTGGCCAGTACTAATTCAATACACATATCACAGTGGCCAGTAATTAAGTAAATAAAATTCCCTTAACCCTAACGGCCATCGGAGCAGATGATGTGTAGAATTCATCTGTTTCTATAACCTCGGCATATAAAGGGGTTGTGTGGTTAGCACATCGCCTAGCCGCCTTTACTTCCCCAACTTAGTCAGGTACCCATTTAAAGCTGGATGGACTTGTGGGACGACTTTGAAACGCATTTCACCTGGACGAATTCCACGTGGTTCTCACCCAGGATCGAACCCAGGACTCTCAGGTCGACAATCAAGTATCTACACCACTAGGCCACCCGTCCCACACAGTGGCCAGTACCAGTACTAATTCAATACACATATCACAGTGGCCAGTACTAATTTAATACACATATCACAGTGGCCAGTACTAATTTAATACACATTTCACAGTGGCCAGTACTAATTTAATACACATATCACAGTGGCCAGTACTAATTCAATACACATATCTCTGAGGCCAGTACTAATTCAATACACATATCAAGAGGCCAGTACTAATTCAATACACATATCACAGTGGCCAGTAACAGTACTAATTCAATACACATATCTCAGAGGCCATTACTAATTTAATACACATATCACAAGGCCAGTACTAATTCAATACACATATCACAGAGGCCAGTACTAATTCAATACACATATCACAGTGGCTAGTACTAATTCAATACACATATCACACTGGCCAATACTAATTCAATACACATATTACAGTGGCAGTACTAATTCAATACACATATCACAGTTGCCAGTACTAATTCAATACACATATCTCAGTGGCCAGTACTAATTCAATACACATATCACAGTGGCCAGTACTAATTCAATACACATATCACAGTGGCCAATACTAATTCAATACACATATCACAGTGGCCAGTACTAATTCAATACACATATCTCAGTGGCCAGTACTAATTCAATACACATATCACAGTGGCCAGTACTAATTTGGCCAGTACTAATTCAATACACATATCTCAGTGGCCAGTACCAGTACTAATTCAATACACATATCTCAGTGGCCAGTACCAGTACTAATTCAATACACATATCACAGTGGCCAGTACTAATTTAATACACATATCACAGTGGCCAGTACTAATTCAATACACATATCTCAGTGGCCAGTACTAATTCAATACACATATCACAGTGGCCAGTACTAATTCAATACACATATCACAGAGGCCAGTACTAATTCAATACACATATCACAGTGGCCAGTACAGCACTAATTCAATATACATATCACAATGGCCAGTACTAATTCAATACACATATCACAGTGGCCAGTACCAGTACTAATTCAATACACATATCTCAGTGGCCAGTACTAATTCAATACACATATCTCAGTGGCCAGTACCAATTCAATACACATATCTCAGTGGCCAGTACTAATTCAATACACATATCTCAGTGGCCAGTACCAGTACTAATTCAATACACATATCTCAGTGGCCAGTACTAATTCAATACACATATCTCAGTGGCCAGTACTAATTCAATTCTTATGTCTCAGTGGCCAGTACTAATTCAATACACATGTCTCAGTGGCCAGTACCAGTACTAATTCAATAAAAATGTCTCAGTGGCCAGTACTAATTCAATACACATATCTCAGTGGCCAGTACTAATTCAATACACATATCACAGTTGCCAGTACTAATTCAATACACATATCTCAGTGGCCAGTACTAATTCAATACACATATCACAGTGGCCAGTACTAATTCAATACTTATGTCTCAGTGGCCAGTACTAATTCAATACACATATCACAGTGGCCAGTACTAATTCAATACTTATGTCTCAGTGGCCAGTACTAATTCAATACACATGTCTCAGTGGCCAGTACCAGTACTAATTCAATAAACATGTCTCAGTGGCCAGTACTATTTCAATACACATATCTCAGTGACCAGTACCAGTACTAATTCAATACACATATCTCAGTGGCCAGTAACAGTACTAATTCAATACACATATCTCAGTGGCCAGTACCAGTACTAATTCAATACACATATCTCAGTGGCCAGTACTAATTCAATACACATATCACAGAGGCCAGTATTAATTCAATACACATATCTCAGTGGCCAGTACCAATTCAATACACATACCTCAGTGGCCAGTACTAATTCAATACACATATCTCAGTGGCCAGTACTAGTACTAATTCAATACACATATCTCAGTGGCCAGTACTAATTCAATACACATATCTCAGTGGCCAGTACTAATTCAATACACATATCACAGTGGCCAGTAACAGTACTAATTCAATACACATATCTCAGAGGCCATTACTAATTTAATACACATATCACAAGGCCAGTACTAATTCAATACACATATCACAGAGGCCAGTACTAATTCAATACACATATCACAGTGGCTAGTACTAATTCAATACACATATCACACTGGCCAGTACTAATTCAATACACATATTACAGTGGCGAGTACTAATTCAATACACATATCACAGTTGCCAGTACTAATTCAATACACATATCTCAGTGGCCAGTACTAATTCAATACACATATCACAGTGGCCAGTACTAATTCAATACACATATCACAGTGGCCAATACTAATTCAATACACATATCACAGTGGCCAGTACTAATTCAATACACATATCTCAGTGGCCAGTACTAATTCAATACACATATCACAGTGGCCAGTACTAATTCAATACACATATCTCAGTGGCCAGTACCAGTACTAATTCAATACACATATCTCAGTGGCCAGTACCAGTACTAATTCAATACACATATCACAGTGGCCAGTACTAATTTAATACACATATCACAGTGGCCAGTACTAATTCAATACACATATCTCAGTGGCCAGTACTAATTCAATACACATATCACAGTGGCCAGTACTAATTCAATACACATATCACAGAGGCCAGTACTAATTCAATACACATATCACAGTGGCCTGTACAGCACTAATTCAATATACATATCACAATGGCCAGTACTAATTCAATACACATATCACAGTGGCCAGTACCAGTACTAATTCAATACACATATCTCAGTGGCCAGTACTAATTCAATACACATATCTCAGTGGCCAGTACCAATTCAATACACATATCTCAGTGGCCAGTACTAATTCAATACACATATCTCAGTGGCCAGTACCAGTACTAATTCAATACAACATATCTCAGTGGCCAGTACTAATTCAATACACATATCTCAGTGGCCAGTACTAATTCAATTCTTATGTCTCAGTGGCCAGTACTAATTCAATACACATGTCTCAGTGGCCAGTACCAGTACTAATTCAATAAAAATGTCTCAGTGGCCAGTACTAATTCAATACACATATCTCAGTGGCCAGTACTAATTCAATACACATATCACAGTTGCCAGTACTAATTCAATACACATATCTCAGTGGCCAGTACTAATTCAATACACATATCACAGTGGCCAGTACTAATTCAATACTTATGTCTCAGTGGCCAGTACTAATTCAATACACATGTCTCAGTGGCCAGTACCAGTACTAATTCAATAAACATGTCTCAGTGGCCAGTACTATTTCAATACACATATCTCAGTGACCAGTACCAGTACTAATTCAATACACATATCTCAGTGGCCAGTAACAGTACTAATTCAATACACATATCTCAGTGGCCAGTACCAGTACTAATTCAATACACATATCTCAGTGGCCAGTACTAATTCAATACACATATCACAGAGGCCAGTATTAATTCAATACACATATCTCAGTGGCCAGTACCAATTCAATACACATACCTCAGTGGCCAGTACTAATTCAATACACATATCTCAGTGGCCAGTACTAGTACTAATTCAATACACATATCTCAGTGGCCAGTACTAATTCAATACACATATCTCAGTGGCCAGTACTAATTCAATACACATATCACAGTGGCCAGTACTATTTCAATACTTATGTTTCAGTGGCCAGTACTAATTCAATACACATGTCTCAGTGGCCAGTACCAGTACTAATTCAATAAACATGTCTCATTGGCCAGTACTAATTCAATACACATATCTCAGTGACCAGTACCAGTACTAATTCAATACACATATCTCAGTGGCCAGTACTAATTCAATACACATATCACAGTGGCCAGTACTAATTCAATACACATATCTCAGTAGTCAATACCAGTACTAATTCAATACACATATCTCAGTTGCCAGTACCAGTTCTAATTCAATACACATATTTCAGTGGCCAGTACTAATTCAATACACATATCTCAGTGGCCATTACTAATTCAATACACATATCTCAGTGGCCAGTACTAATTCAATACACATATCACAGAGGCCAGTACTAATTCAATACACATATCTCAGTGGCCAGTACTAATTCAATACACATATCACAGTGGCCAGTACTAATTTAATACACATATCACAGTGGCCAGTACTAATTCAATACACATATCTCAGTGGCCAGTACTAATTCAATACACATATCTCAGTGGCCAGTACTAATTCAATACACATATCACAGAGGCCAGTACTAATTCAATACACATATCACAGTGGCCAGTACAGCACTAATTCAATATACATATCACAGTGGCCAGTACTAGGATTCAATACACATATCACAGTGGCCCCGAGTACCAGTACTAATTCAATACACATATCTCAGAGGCCATTACTAATTTAATACACATATCACAGAGGCCAGTACTAATTCAATACACATATCACAGTGGCCAGTACTAATTCAATACCCTACATATCACAGTGGCCAGTACTAATTCAATACACATATCACAGTGGCCATTACTAATTCAATACACATATCTCAGTGGCCAGTACTAATTCAATACACATATCACAGTGGCCAGTACTAATTCAATACACATATCTCAGTGGCCAGTACCAGTACTAATTCAATATACATATCTCAGTGGCCAGTACCAGTACTTATTCAATACACATATCTCAGTGGCCAGTACTAATTCAATACACATATCTAGATAGTCAGGAAGTTTCTAGATATGATGAACTATCTGAGGCAAAAAAGAAGTTATTTAACTGTACTAATTCAATACACATATCTGAGATTAATTATTAACTTAAAAAAGAAAAAAAATAATAATCAGAGACATTTATTGCAAAGTAGTAATGATGTGGAGGTGGAAGAATGAGAAGTATTAATTTCTGTCAGTAAAATATTTTCTCAAAGAACTAAATTGTTTAAAGCAATATCATCCCTGGTTGTCATGCTGGAAAAGTACAAGTTATCACCTTTGCATGAATCTCCTGACATTATACAAAATTACTAATTGAAGACTCTCCAAAAGGAAAACATTTTAGAGGTCAAATATGGCAGTATAATAGTTCTTTTGCTTTTGCATCAATGGGGTTGAAAGGACCATATTGTTTACAGAACCACGGGCAGGTTGTCATTCTGGTGGCACCATTGCTTGAAGAAAACCCATATGCTCAGTTTTACATTTCTCGATTCCACTGAAGCAATGAATTTCAGGCTAATCAAAATGAAAATGCACTGAGAGCTTTTGATAGTAATTGATGACCTGCTAAAAGTATTGATCCTTTTGGCCTCTTGCATTTAAGTATATGTTGAAGTTGAAAAAACAGAAATTCAGGCAGCTCTAAAAATGAAGGGAAGAAGCAAAAAGAAGTAAAAATGTATTTTAAATCTGATGTCAGATGACTAAAAGGGCTATAATGCTCCAAGCTCAAAATGTGATTTTCCGACATAGCAGCAGTTTTTGTCGGTGAAGACGGTAACCTTCCTCTTCTTTATAGAGATATATGGCTTACCTCGTGGAAGAGGTGGAAGAATGACAGAAGTATTAATTTCGTCAAAGTAAAATATTTTCTCAGTAACTGTAAATTGTTTAAAGCAACATCATCCTTGTTGTCATGCTGAAAAGTACAGTGCTACCTTTGCAGACCCTTCATTATACAGGTTGCAATTTGTTCTTTTTGAAAGCCAAATAAGTCAAATTTATTTTCTTTAAAAGCGTTCGGCTGTCAAATTTATTGTCATTATTTAATTTGGCTTTTTTCGCCAATTGCCGCCAATCAACAAGCGGAAGTATTTTTTTCATTCTCATTGTTTTTCTATCGAATCGAAGTTGTGGCTTTTCGCATTTTGTTTCTGATTTTAACCAGAATTTGGTTGACGAGACAATATAATTTCAGGCATTGAGCAGATGTCACTTGGTGTTAGATTGACAAAGAACAACATAATTACAAATTCATTGAATTTGATTAGATATGCCCCGTATGTGAAATTTACAGCAGGGCCATTCATTCTACAGAGGCCGCCATAGCGGGGGGTATGAAATAAATTCTGTTAAGTAGAGCAACAAGCAGAGGGGCCAGACAAAGCGTAGAGGGCCGCCTGTCTGTCCCCCTCCTCCCACGCTACGGCCTGATTAGATATGACAAATTTTAAGGATAAGACGGATGGTTCTACAATGGCAAGTAAAGTAGAGTGAGTCCAAGCACACTGAAAAAAAAAGACCAAAAGTGTTAATTATACATTGCACCACATAGTAAATCATGTCGAACGATTTAAATAATGAATGCTGTACGAAACACACACAAGAAAATTGAAAGTAATTATAGTTTTTTCGAGAAATTAATCAGCGAAGAAAACTAACTAGATGGACACATAAATATAAAAGGTTGCGGATTTTCGCTGAAAATGTGACAGAAATTGTTAAATCGGAAATATTTAGAACAATGTGGAAAAAGCAAGCAAAGCTGTACATAAGTTACTTTCTGCTGTTAGAGGTTAGGTTTGGGGTATACTGTTGTTTGTTTAGCTTATTACACTTTAATGTAATAAATCTTCAGGAAGTTTAGTTCAGTTTTATTGTAACAATGCCCCCATTGCCCCCTCTTTTGAATTCGCCCATGGTTCCATGTGGTATCTAGGTAAAAATCCGTTTCACTCCCGACAGCCATATTAAAATATGTTATTCTAGCCACGGCTGCCAGGCTGATCTCAACAAAGGTTGTTATTAAGAAAATGATAATAGCTGATTTGTAATTTATTTGTTAGTTGCATGGGTCACCTTTTAAATCGAGCATTGTTTTGCACTAATCTCGACTAAATAAGTGACAACGTCAATGAACATTTAGAATAATGAAAATGGCTGAACATCATTGAGGTATATATAAAACAAATGAAATATTTCATTAGATAGAGCTGGTTGGAAAGTTTCCCAATGATACTCTTTACCTAGTATTTTTTATTCTTCTTATTGTTTTGTGGATTTTGTGACCTTCAAATTGCTTATAATACCTTATTTTAACAACAGATAATAGAATAAAATATATATCAATCTGTAGTAAAATGAAAGGTCACACAGAATGGCGAGACTGTAAGTAAAACTTGCAGTCTGTTGGAGAGCTAAGTATTTATTTATTTCAAATTTATTTAATGAGTTTAATTAATTTATTTATAATGCATTATTGGGATATATAGCAATTTTAGTCTCTTAAAACTTGTAGTCTCCTTTAAAAATATTTTAATCATAAGAACTTTATCGTCATTCTCAACCCAGTTAAAACTTTAAGGCACCTATAAGCGAGACATGGAAATCAAAGCAAAATTTATAAGTTTAATACATAAAATTGAATTTCTCCATATTCAGTGGAAACTACGGTTGTGCTAAGTACTTTTTTTTACTCTCTATATATATATAATGAAGTTAGTGGCAGCAACAACCAAACTAATATTACTTTTTCCTTCCTAAATGCCCAGACCACAACACAATGGATCGATCAGATGCTCCAATGGTATTCTGCTCGCTTGATGTCAATGTTATCAAACACCATACCATGTTAATATTAAACTTTAATTCTGAATTGGATTAGTAAACAATGTAATATGCTGTTTCGTTAAATTTATACTAATGGGCGATATCTTCTAGTAATTAGAACAAGTTCACTGTCCTCAATTTTTATCATGCTGACCTTTATTCTTGATTTTAATATGTCCATTTATAGTTTATTTAGAAAAACTTATTTAGAAATTCGAACAATCTTCAAGAATGATTAAATTTTAATTTTGAGGTAATCACTGTATAACATTGCTTGTTTATTTAATAAACCTAAATAGTCATATTTTATGCAAGAATATATTGCTTGCAGCTAGAAGTTCACACTAAAAACCAAGCTCATGAAGGGAACAACGAAGAGTAGCCAAAACAAGAAGCAGCTTTAAAGATGTTGGTCTTATTAAATTGCTTCACACCCAGTCAGGTAATTATATAAATAAATAATCTTGAACATCAGTTATATATAAATATCAGTCCAATACTTTATACATATATAGATCTACAGTTTTCTCTTGTGCTTTGTAAATGGATATAAAAACAATGGCATATTTTTCTCCTCTAGTGTTAAACCGGCAGCACTCACGCCTTGTCCCTGGACAAAAAAATAATTTTCAAATATTTTTTATTACAAGTATAATAATGTTGACCAACCAGCCATAAGGACCTGCTGCCTTACGAAAAAGTCCGTTTTATGACGAATGGTTAAAGTTTTTGAGAGAGAGAGAGAGAGGGGGGGAGAGGGAGAGAGAGAGAGAGGGAGGGAGAGGGAGAGAGACAGAGAGAGAGGGAGGGAGAGGGAGAGAGAGAAATAATATTAATACTTTTAGTTAAAAGAAGAAGAAAAAGTCGTGCAGCCAATGAAGACATGTATCATCTGTTGTGAAATTGTTTCTCAATTTTTTGTTTTACTTTAGTTAGTCTCCACAACTAAATATCATCCAGAATTAAGTCCTCAAAGAAATCAAACTGAGAGTGGCGGAGCTCAATTAAGAAGGAAAACACTTAACATATCGGGGCAACAATGTTAGCGAATATGGGAATTCTTATTCTATCCATTAAAATCGTTTGTATTCAGTCTAGAAATTACAGGATGCATATCTGTGGTGGTTGAAACAATAGGATAAGGAAGAGCACCATTACACATTTTAGGTAAGGAAGAAAAGAGTGGATCATCTATTTATATGAAGCCATGACCAAGACGCCCTTAATCCCTTGTGTTAAGTTCGGCAATTGACTTCACAGAACTATAACGTTTAAAGCTTTTAAAGATGTTGAGAGACACAGCAAGTCTGATCTCACGGGCTCTAAGAGACTTAATCTCAGCCCGCAGTTTCACTGAGAAAGTTCAAAGAGAGAGATATAGGCACTTTAGTTCCTAAAATCCTCTATCTCGTTTAAAAATAGTTTTTATCATTATGTACAATAAATGAATGCAAAGAAGTAGTTCAATTGAGCAAGCCATGTAGGCTATTGAAGTACCTGACTAGAGGAAGAAATGCAAATGAGCCAATATACACATTTATAAATGAATCACAAATAGGAAATGAAAGGGAACAGGTACCGAGTAAGTATCTTAGAGCATTTTCGAAAAAAAAAGGCAATGTTTGACATCCCGTTTTGTCTGTCCATTCCGTCATCACCCTAGATCTCAACAACCATAAGTCCTAGACCCATATGATGTATATATCATTTTTGTAGGTCTTGGCCTTGTTAAGAAATGATTTTTTTTTCTATTTTGAGATCTGACTCTCAGGGCCGTAAAGGGGCCTTAGTACCGTTTACTATATAAGCTATATTAATAAAGGAGCTATATTCAGCAACTATAAGTCCTAGACCCATGATGTATATATCATTTTCAGGTCTTGGCCTGCCATGTGTACATCAAAAGTTCATTTTATGATATGACCCTGAGGGCCGGGCTTCAGGGCTCCTAAGGTTATATATTATAGTATACACCTTGTACGCTCAATAACCCATTAATTTGCGCGAAATACTGCAGCACGTAGTTTCACTAAGATTTATTACAAAACTCATCAAATGAAATAGCAGCTTGTGTTCTGAGTTTAATTGAAAGTATCAGAGCTATGCAACAATTCGATTGGAGTTTTCTAGACGATTAAATGACTATAATTTCAATGTTTTCAATTATGAACTTATTTCAGTAACCACAAACCACTTGTAGTTAGATTTAAGAGGTGTTAATTGTTTTCAAATATAAGAAAACGTCTTTTAATATCTTTTTTCAGATATGCGACATTACACAATTGAATTTGTAAACATTTACAAAATTTATTAAATATTTACTGAAAGATAGCATACGTACTGATACATAATACGAAAATGTTTCAATACCGTTCCAAAGTCCAGAAATGGAACAGGCTTAATTGCTTGTTTTAAATCTCTATATAAGGTTGCATAGTTCTAACTTTGTTACGCAGAACTTTTCATGCTATATGTTTCGTTAAATTTATACTAATGTATAAAGAAACAAAACTCAGTGGAGCAAACACTACAATATACATGATGCATAGCCTGAGAAGAGGAAGAGACGGCGAGGAAGCGGGCGATTTTCTTCCTGTAAGGTAGAACGAGCCAGTATGATGTAGAATGTAATGAACCTGTAGTCGAAACAACCTAAGAGCTTCCTTTGTGCGAGACCGTTTGTCAAAAGCTAGAAAGTGTGAGCATCAAGCGATAAGCCGAATGCAGGGACCAGCAGTAACAACAGTGAGACAATGACTCAGCGGAAATCGAGTAGAACGAGCCCGTAATTAGGGATTGTCGGTTTTAAAAACCGGCGACCAAAAAACTGGTTTTTTCATGATAGTCGAAGCATTCGACAACCGGTTTTAGTCTTAAAGTCGGTTTAGCTTAGAACTTAAAATTGCAAAAATGCTGATACAAACCACGAAATTAAAAGGAATCTGGTACCAGACTTCAGTGATTTCCTTCAGTCCGACTAGTGTACATTACTGGAAAGAAAGTAACTATGCTGGAGAATCTAATGTTGATGGCATGTAAATACCACATCAGCCTAAATACTAATAAATCTTAAATGCAAGAATTCATCTACTGTTGAAGGGAATGGCTCAGCTGCTGAAAAAATGAAGTCGTTCACAAAATCAAAGTCTGAAAATGGCTTACTACATTTACAATGCAGCAGTAAACAGCAGCTTCTTTACATAAAGCCAAAACTTAGATACTCAAAATTTTGAAAATATCACGAACAAAGAGAAACATCCAAGTGATATCGGGAGGAGTATGGGTCATAGCAAAGTTTGGGACACTGATAAGAAAGCAGCTGTTTTGTTGACCCAAGTAGTCTGCTCCCAAAAATGTACAAAGATACCTGCTTAGTTGGCAAGAGACAAGCAAAGATCGAGTCATCTGTTTCTTAACGTACGGTGGAAGTTAAATTCACTGTTTGGTAGATATTGGCTCTGCCCTCTTAGCCAGACGTTGGCGAAACAGAATGGAAAAATCTGTGATGGAAATTTAAATACTAGTGATATTGAACTGTTGGATAAATTATTTTTCTAATAATGAGAGTGGATCAGAATTATTTTAGACATATCTCAGGAGCTATGATTTTGTGCCTTAGACTTATATTAAGTCCAGGTGAATTTTATTTATATTTTGGTTGAGTCCCTTATTTTTTAGAGCATTTTCGAAAAAAAATGCTCTATTGTCCCCGTTTTGTTTGTCTGTCCGTCCGTCCGTCATCACCCTAGATCTCACTAACCTTTATAAGTCCCGTAATCTATGAAGTATATCATTTTGTAGGTCTGGCCTGCCAAGAAATGACTTTTTTTCCATTTCGCGATCTGACCTTCTCAGGGCTGTAAACGGGCCTTAGTACCGTTTTGTACTATATAAGCTATATTAATAAAGGAGTGCTATAGCTCAGCAACTATAAGTCCTAGACCCATGATGTATATATGTCATTTTGTAGGTCTGGCCTGCCATGTGTACATCAAAAGTTCATTTTATGATAGACCTTCCAGGCTGATGACATCACAACCCAAAATCGATTAAACAAGAATCTGGTCAACATCAACACATCGAAGCAACATCGTGCATGGTTGATAATATTTTGTTATTATCAACGCATATAAAAAACCTGCGCAACAAACAATCGTTTGAAAAGATTTCTTCAATGACAACTTCCTTGCACAGCTCAATCAACCAAACGTCATCATTTGTGGGGACTTCAATCAAGATTTCAAAGATTCTTGTAAAGAAAATTGAAAACTTTCAAAACAAACTTTCAACATTTGAAACTACTTACCAAGATTGGCAACAACAATTTATCAAACAACAATTGACGGAGTTTTCGGACGATTAAATGACTACAATTTAGAATGTTTCAATTATGAGTCCTATTTCAGTGATTCACAAACCAATTGTAGTTAGATTAAGAGAAAATAATTTTGTTTTCAATTATAAAGAAACGTCTTTTAATATTATTTTTCAGATATATGCATTACATAATTGAATTTATAAACATTTCCAAAATTTACAAAATATTTACCGGAAAGCTAACAAACGTACTGATACATAATACGAAAATGCGTTAACACGTTCCAAAACCAGAATGGAACAGGCTTAGATTGCTTGTTTTTAAATCTAGAAATATATGTCATTAAATGTTATGCTTTTTAGTTCAGAATAATATGGTGGAAAATTATCATTGCTTTCAATTAGTAAAGATAATAGTCGCACAATGTGAGGGATTGCAATGAACCCTGAAGCTGAACAAACCAGAGCTCTTTGTTGGTCGGTTATTCAACATGATGAAAAAGAAGGGAACGAAATCAAAAGAGTCAACGCTACGAAGGGCGCGAGAACTGCGTGTTGCCAGGCTTTCACCTAATGCATTGCGGCATGCATCAGATTAAATGACAGCACAGAACAGTACGTTGTGAGTGTGATGCTGAAAGCAAACAACAAATATTTGATAGACGTGGACGGAGCTGGTTGAGGATAGCCTAAGGTTATCATGATTATTACATCCACCCGTGAAACATCAGCCTCTCTGCCCATAGGTGGCGTGGTGAGACGAACACGTGATTTGTTGCAGCGGGGAAGTCAAGTCGTACTAACAGCGTTTCCGCGTGGCGTTAGTGAAATTACGCTTTGTTTTCTTTTTGACAACTGTAGGCCTTTATTCCTCGTGACATAAGGAAATAACAACGCTTTCTTACCTTTACAAGGCCTGAAGATCATGTACGGCAGGATGAAGTAAAGTAATTGCCGTGCTTCAATCACCGCATTCGGTGCAGTGCCAGAATAAGCTCTGTGCAGAATCCAGCAGCACTTGTTATTTGCAGCTCTACCGGGCGCGACTACAATGTGGAAGAACAATATCAAGGATCGACGCACGGACGTCATTTGTCGTTGGCCTTGATCGAAGTATTGTCTTTACCATCCAAATGCGTAAATTGATTGACATTAATCCGCTTCGCCTGTAATTCAGACATGCATACAAGAGGAGTTCCGTGGAGAAGACTTTCCATCCGATTCGCGGAGGGAGGGCGGGGATCAGTCGCTATAATCGACCGACAGCAACCGCGTGGCGTGGTATCCTGATGAGCAGCGAAGAAGGGCGACAAATGTGATCTTCTGTTGAAGAAAGGAAAACCGGCTGTCTAACGTCAGTGTTTGAGACAAACCAATATTATGACGCCCTTCAGTATATTAATTGTTATATCCGTATTCTGTGAGGTTACGGGCAGATGGCATTTCTAAAAGTGCAGCGAGATGGCGAGAACGAAACTATTCAAAAAACGAAGAGTCGTGGATCTATGCAATGTACAGAACAACTGGCTGCAACCATTTGAACGTGAGTGATGAATGTGATGATTTCCATACTTCAGACCAGGGCAGTTTAAGCAAGTATCACCACGAGAATGCAGCTTAACGGTTGTCCATACGCGAAAAGCAGAACTCTTGCTTCTTATCGCACCGGGCGTCTTCAACAACATTATGTCGACCAATACTTTGTAAGATGGAATCTTCTCAGAGACTGATGTACTCGAGAACCAGAAAAGCTCCGAGCAGAAGGACCTTGCAGGTGCTGAAGGGGCTATCGTCAATCTTCAGCCGCACGGGAAGGTTCCCTCAATAACATGGCACAGACAGAATTCGAAAACAGCTTATTCTCGACAAATTTGTCAAAACTATCTCGAACTGGGACGCAAACAGTCTTATTCTGGCGCCAATTTTTGAAGGTGGTGATCGATACATGCCAGCACACAACAAGATGCAATGCTGGCTATAGTTCGTACTTTTGGAAAGCCGGATCTTTTTATTGTAACGCAATCCTGGGGGTCGGAAAGAAATTATGGGGAATTTGCTTCCAGGTCAGACAGCATCTGATCGTCCCGATCTTTCGCCCGGTATTTCGACTGAAGTTTAATCTGTTCGTAAAAATATCTCCAAAAGCTGCTTCGGAGTTGAAGCTGCAGTGCACTTTCGCGGTCATAGAGTTTCAGGAAGCGAGGCCTCCACATGCCTATACTCATCATTCAGAAGTGATGCGAAGACGCCACAAACCCTTGGGAGGCTTCTTGATAAATGGTATCAACAGAGACTGCCAGACCTGTTAATGAGGAACTGTACCAGACGATTTGAGTCGTGTATGATAAATCCAGCACAAGCCAGATGTTGTATGTAAGTGAAGGATGCTGTCTGCCCGAAGGAATACACGCTGACCTTTTTTGTGAATGTAATAATCAGATAAGCCTACGATTTTGGATTTAACCTGGAGATTTATTAATTATATCGGCCACTTAGTAGCGGAAGAAAAAAATTATTATATTAGCAGACGATAGATTTTGGTAGAGACAAGTAGACGGACTTGACACCCCTATCTCACTTGTTTTTTTTGTACTATATATGTATTCCATAAATAAGAATAAATAAATAAACATATATATATATATATATATATATATATATATATATATATATTTATACAAATTTAAGTCTATCATAAAGGATTTCTACATGTGCTCATACATATGTGGACACTTAATATAATTTAATATACACCCAAGTCAGTCAACAAGAAATAACTCCGAAGAGACATAATTAATATAATAATATAATAGTAATATAATGTACAGGTTTTTTACTGAAAGAAACAGAAGTGCTACGGAAATAATATATATTATCTACTAATCTACAAACGTACCCATTAATACCAACATGGTAACACGAGTTTAACTAGTCGGATCTGTGCGGTAAACTAGAACGCAAGAATATTGCAGGAAGATATACTAGGACTTTTTGTTTAGAAAGGGAAGTGGTTTTAGTCACAGTCTTCAAGGTCTAAATGGTTAATACTGTTTTTTGCTACCCAGAACTTAGAAACTAAATTTTTGTTCTTCTTTTTTTCATTCTATAGGCCCCTATATGTTTTATGTTAGGCGAGAAATTACTACTTGTTCGGAAAAATTACTATTTAATTCGGTAAAATCCGGTTCTGTTCCGATTCCGGCAGGATTCAAATATTAAACTGGATTCCGGTTCTAGTCCTGCAGGACTAAAAATTAGAACTGGTATATTTCCAATATATATATATATATATATATATATATATATATATATATATATATAGAGAGAGAGAGAGAGAGAGAGAGATTAGATATAAGCTAGATATTAAGCCCGGTGTTGCCCAGGAAATCTAGGGTGTAATGTGAAATCCCTTCCTATTCAATTCTAATCTACTTCGAATATATACAGTGCTTTTTTGTGCTCGGTACGCGTGCCGCATGTGTTTTGTATTTACGCCGGTACGGCGTACAGATCTGATATTTTCATGATTTTATTTCACTTAAAGATGCAATATGTTGTAGAAATACAGAAAAACAAATATTTTAATATTTTATCATTTCACATTTTGGCCTTTTGTTTACTTTTGTTTGAAAACCGCAGAAACTATTCAAAACTGTAGATTTCAAAAACCATTGATTCATTGGAGACGCCGGCAAGACGCTATTTTAAATTTTTGATTTCCACTTTGATAAACGTGACGCCGACCGCTATTACTTATATAGAAACCATGGAATAAAAATGCTCCAGCCAGACCGCATACAATCCGGTACTCTAGTCAGCCCAGTAAGTCGCCTATCCACAACCGCTCCTCTGTATCAGTAGTTCTCATATTTTAAAATCCGTTTTCACAAAGAAAATAACTAGATCTCACAAAATGAAAAGCTGTACCACTTGTATATTTTTGATTAAAGAATGATTACAATTAACGACTCTCGTCAATTCAACCAGTATAAATCATTCATGCCTTCTCATCATTGATTCCAGAAGTAACCAGCGATGACTTCAATTCAGACTAATCTAAAAGAGCATAAACACCAGACAAGGCTTTGGTAATAAGGGGAGGCTATCTCACTGAAGGCCACGGACGAGCACAAGAAAAGAAGAAATGTTTAATATGATTTGCGTAGTGCGCTTTTGTATGTGTTACTTACTTATGCAACAAAACTGATGTATTAAAAGCCCAATTTCAAAGTGTCTTTTTTTAATTGCTAAGAGATTTGTGACTGTGTTTTAGTCAACGTGTGCTGACATGCCAAGGCTTTTGTTTAGTATGATATGCATGACCGATCTCACAGGCCCGTGTGTGTGTGTTTAACTCCTGAGGAAAGGCTCTGGAAGAATTAAATTAGCTGGCTAAAATATAATAAGATGGAGGGTCTAACTAGGCTATAGGCATTATGCTTCACAATATTAAATAAAATATGCTTCAGCTGTAGCGTTTAATTATTCCTCTCTATTTTGCTTCTACACAGAACACAAGAACGCACACACATACACACAGGCCGTTCATGGGTCTTTGGGGACACAGCCCGATAGTCGAGATATTAGTGTAAAAATAGCCATAGCTACATATCGTGAGCTTTTTTTTTATTTAATAACAAATTATTATTGCTCTTCAAAACGACTTTAATTTTGTTCCCATTGTCAAATAAATATAGCACAGTTTAATATTCCACCCATTCTAGTACATTTGATATAATATATTCAATTTATACTATGTGAGTTTATAGTTCAGTTGAATTTAAAAAATGCTCCTTCTAAGCTATAACATCCCATGAACATCATTTAGTAGAAAGCATTACGTTGGTTACCGTAAAATTAATGCCAACAGATCAGGCTCCATCCTTACAATAAATTCGTATAAACATGTGAGCTTTTAACGATATGGCTGTTTCCATCTTATAGAAAGACGCCACCAAATACGTATAAACAATGTCCATCTACAAAGAATTGCAAAGAAAGAAAAAATGTAGAGAAAGAGAAGTATCAATATACCCATTGATATCTATGTACTGTTGTTGTGGAGCTCTTGACGATTAATTTTGGGATGTTGCTAAAAAGATTTGGTGTATAAATAAGCAAAATATATATAATCCTAGCACTAAAACAATTATTGGGTAGAAGGACAGACAGTAAAAAATAAGAGAGCAAGTAATTTGTGGTGACCTTTAGAAGTGTCCTATTTTCAACATGCCACCGAGTCCTTTACCGGGCAGGGCACGATAATATATATCATTTAGGGGCCGTTCACATATTATATACGTCGAATGCCGAAGGGGAAATGGCTGTTGCGGGAATTTTTTTCGCTATATCGGGGGAGTTTTTGTGTTAAATAATGTTATATATGTGTGTGTGGGGGGGGGTTAAAATTGACATTTTTGCGTTATATAATGTGTGAACGGCTCCTTACAAGGATTAAAACCATATGATATGACTCATGATTATTAGTTGAAACATACTGATTTGCCAGTAAAATGTTTGTGATGATTTATATGACTGTATGAATTTATCATAAATAGACAAGTATACTATCGACCTAAGCAAAATGTACACCACCACACCAGTGTTGCCACTCTAAAAATAGTGAAAAAACCCAAGTTGGGACCCTTAAAAAACCCAAGGTCATTTTCCCCATTGTTGTTATATAAAAAAAGGTAACAGACAAAAAACAGTAGTATATAATATAATGTAATTGAATTGTATGTTGTTGTTTTTGATCCAAAAAAATATTTTTAGTTTTTAAAATTAATTAAAAAAAGCATTGGGAATTAAAAAAAAAATTTTATTTAATGTGTTTGTGACAGTTATGGCTCAACTTTCTACAGCTCAAGTCCAAGTTTTCTTGATTCACAAAAATCGTGCTATTGATATAAAAAATTTTAACCCTTATCTAGACATGAGTGATTTGGTAAGTTATAATTACAACAAGCTCCAACTAATCGTCCTGCCCCCTCCCCGGTCAGGGACAGCTTTATGTGACAATTTTTGTGTTAATGAGAAGAGACTAAACACGGGACATACGATACTTTCGGAACAACTTCATTCCCATGACTCCTCAAGTACATTCAACAACATTCTCTTCTACCCTCGCCTGCTCTCAAAATGTTACCGCAACGTTCACTAAGATGATGAATAAATTGTTAAGAAACATTGAAAATATAAGATACCATGTGGATGACATATATATCTATACCAAAACTGGTCAGACCACATAGAAAGTTTGAAAAAAGTTTCTAGAGATACTTCAAAACAATAATTAAACAGTATCGCCAGAGAAAATAAAATAGGTTTTAAGAAATAAAGATTTTCTTGGATATCATATATTGTCAAATATTAGTCACACTAACAAAAAATATTCTTAAAAGAATTTTTGATATTCGCATTCCAGAAAAGAAGGATCTATTATAGGATTGTGCAATTTTATAGAAAATACTTGTAACATGTATAAATATAAACTATATGTGTGTATAACTATTTTAGCTTTATCATTATCTTATGAATTATTTTTGTTTATTTTATTTTAGGTACATTCTTCAAAACTACTTTCCGTCAAAGACCTGATGCCATATATTACTTAATAACACCAACAGCTGGGCTGTACAGATGAGGAACTGCGCGAGAAGATCAGAGACAAAGTAGTTTAATAAAACAATTCTTGTAGATGCCTAATGGTATTAACAATAAATTATATATTACAGTAGAATCTTCTCTGATTCAAGTCTTTTTTCAAGTCAATGATAAGTCTGAAGAAGATTTTAAAAAAAATGTATTAGCAGGTATTATCAGATTGTAATGTCATACTATTGATGATGGATTGAGAAAAATGTATCAGCAGCTCACCAACAAAGTATTAGCAGATTGTGATGTCATACTATTGATGAAGATTGCAAACATGTATCAAAGCAGCTCATCAACAAGATATTAGCAGATTGTGATGTCAGTACTTGTTGACGATGTAGATTAGAGAGTATATGACCGTGACGTAAGCGGCAGGAATGGCTTCGCTACGTAGTTTATCGCGGCAAAAAGTGGAATAAACATACATGTTGTTATCAAGCAAGTGTTTTCCATTGCTGTATTTCCTGTGTACATGGTAGCATTTGAGTTTAACTATTGGATATGTAAGGGCAATTAAATGCAAGAATGTTGCAGGGAAGATAATCTAGGATACTGTTTAGGAAAAAATGACAGGGTGGAACAGACCTCCAACCACCAGAGAGACTGGAACTGTTGGACAGAAATGGCGAGAATTTTTTGAGATGGAAATGACAGTCAAAGGATTACATGGAAGACTAGAGGCTTTTGGGTAAATAGAAGTTCAGGAAGAATCTAAACAATATAGGCCTAAAGCTTTAAAACTCATGCGAAGGATTTTTATGAGTGCAAAGTTATGCCATTTGGTCTAGTAAACAGCACTGCAACGTTCATCAAGATGATGAATAAATTGCTAAGAAACATTGAAAAGAACATGCATTTCTGCAGTTACCATTTTTTGATATTCGAAGTAGGTCATCCTCACCAGAGATTCATTCCCTGTTGGAAAGAAATAAATATTTCAAAAATTCTTTTAATTGATAAAGGGTTGCCAAGTGTCCCAGTTTATCCAGGGCAGTGTAAAGGTATAATTGTTTTGTGTAAAGGTATAATTGTTTTGTAAAACAAAAATTATACTACATGTCACGATTATCTAAAGTCAAGAAAACAATTCAGAGGTAATCTGACATTTTGACATAATATTTGTCTAGGTGTCATCCCCATTGCTCACAATACTTATCTAATTCTGGACCTTGTATGAAATCACGGAATAGAGGTTACCTGAAATTTGATAATTTCAGATATTTATATTCCATGCATGTTAAAAGTTCTATTTGACTTTTACACCATCGCAGATATTGTTTACATTTATTGATAGCATCTGTAACTATAAAGTATTCTTTTCTTAAAAATAGATTGGAAAATTCCAAATTTTAAGCATAATCGCGTTTTATATAGCACATATGGGTGCACAACCTTTTCACCGCAGTCACATTGAACCTACTTTCCATACAGAGGGAATGTAAGATTGATTTTTCATCATCATGTACATGTTTGTTATTTTCACCACCATTATTTACTCTCAAATGGCAGCACCCCTGGTATATGCCGCTGTTTGATAGTCCAAATTTTGTTTGTTTATGAATGCCTAAAAATAACATGCCAATTTTGAACGAAGCAACCCACTATTTAGCAAAACTGGATCAATTTCTAAAAAGTTAAGGAGATGAGCACTTTAGAAATGATCAGTGGTAAAAAAAGACCTTTTTCTGAATCTATGAAATCGTTTTTATCAATGGCTTATGGTTTTATTATCAGGTTTATGCTTCTCTTATAGTTTTAAAAATATCTAAAACTGTTTATAAAAATTCGGGGGGAAAAAGGTAATAAGTTTATAGGTGTACAAAGTTATATGGGATTTCACATCATTTGAACAAAATCAAGCAGACCTTTGACTATGTCAAATTAAAATGAAATATCTAAGCGTTATATTTCACTAAAACTACCTTCTTGAAAAAATGTTTTTGTTTTTTTGTGGCATGCGCGCTTGGACAATAACTGATCCTAATTGAGCAAAATGTTATGAATAAAATATTTAAAAAATAATTGTGCCAATATTATTTTTCAGATGAGTCAACCTGATGCTATAAAACATTGCCTCTAACAAATACCATTCTTCTTGTCAGACAAGAGGAAGAAGTCGGAATACTAAAGCACGGGATGCCATGCCAGATAGTAAATTTGAGCCGTCTGAATTGCACCTAAATCAAAGATGAGCAACAGTACTAGATATCATGGAAAGTTCACGCTACCACTAAAGTAAGCTATTTTTATTGAAACATCTTTTGGTCTCAATAGTCTATAACTTTGATTGACACATGTAGGGCTATTTTTAACTCATAAATCTTTGTTTAATTCTCCAGAAATTTACTTTTGTATTACGAAAAATTGAAAAAAGAGGATGTAGCGGAGTTTGCCATTTGCTGAAAGATCTACTCATATACCAGAAGAAATCATGCAGCCCGAAGACAAATACATTGAGGTTCAAATCGAACATTGTCTGTTTACTCTCTCGCATGCTTATGTTTATTATTGTCTTATCTATTAAAAAATGAAATATCGCTTGTAAATCTTTTTTTGCAGCTGTATATTTTACGGCAAAAATAATTGGGGGGAGGGCTTAACTGCTCATGCTACTACCCAAAGAAAAATCAAAAAAACTTCCATAAATAAATATACTTGTTTACGTGTTTTAATCCAGACTAGCCTAACCATAACATGCTTCATATATTTATGTAAAAATATTTTGGTGGAGCTATGCTGAATGGCTAAAAACAAGCCAGTTATATTTGAAAAAGGTGGGATTTCTTGCCATCTCACCTACACAGGTCTGTGTCATTAGAATAAGGACTGAAGAATGTTATGAATTAAATACCAGATTTCTTTTTTTAAGTTTGTTGAGTTAATTTTAAAATCAGGTTTCGTAGTTTTAAAATAGCGACTTAAAGTATTGCTTTTATTCCATTCTTCCAGATGGTTCAGAATTACATTGAGCATTATCATATTCGCAGACAGCTATCTGAAGAAGATAAAAATGAGATGTGTCCAGAAATGGCACTGAAAGCATATAAGGTAACATAGAAAAAATAGATTTGTTGAGTGTTTATTTATTCATTACACTGTGTTAAATATTCTTGCTCCCAGCTTCAAGTAAGGTATTTCCTCACTTGCTTATGTCTAAAGCCTATCAAAAATGTCGTGTTTATTGTGACAAAACAAGGACATTTTTATATTTTTGTTTATGCTGAATTATAAAAGGAAACTTGCATGATAAATAGACAGAGGAAGTTATAAATCACTTGTCATGAGACAGTTGTGTGACACATGCACACAGGTGCGTGTGTGTGTGTATGTTTGAAGCTTGGCCAACCAGGTCAACATAGGATCACTTTTTATTTAACTGAGATCTGGTTTTTATATTTCCGGAAAGGAAATTGGCAGTTGACAAATCACTCTTGTAGTGGGATAGAATGTGTCTTATGCTTTTTCCTTAAGAGTTTATATTGCATTTTATATTAAGGAGTGATCGTGAGAGGGAGAGTTCACTCCATGATGAAATATTCTACAGTTTGTGTATATATTTTGAGTACAATCCGAATGGATTGTTTGAAACATAATTCAGTTCTTTATTTTCTCATGTGGTGATCCAACAGTTTGAATGTGTACAGTGAACTTTATGTGTTATACTCTTTATCTTATTGTGTCATTATCGCAATAAACTTATTTCAGCAAATATATATGAATGAAAGAAGAGCACAGCTACCACACACGCCTCCAAGCTACAATCATAATTATATAAAAACTTAATGGTGCTGCAGCAAACATAATACCCTCACATATCTGTAATTTTTTCATCAAATTTCATCTGTTTCTCAGAAATGCAAAATAAGAAATGTCCTAATTGTGGTGTTCGGTATCATAGTCAAAATAAATTACAAAACATGTATGATACTTTTGACTTTCTTATGTTATTAATGATTAATACAAAATATGATCTCTCTTAGGTTATAACTTAGTGATAGGTAAAGAAATTTTAGTTTTAGGAAAACATGTTGTCTGTTTGTTGACCTCCTCCATTATCCCCAATGGTCCAACTTTTGGTGCCCATTTAGAACACCAGAAAATTTTAGTCACTGTATTTTAAAACATAAAAGCTAGTGTCATTTCTGTCCTTACTAAATGGTAGGCCGTTTGATCTTGCTTGAGGTAATAATTAGAAGTATACGATTTATACTTTTCTAAAGGTTCGTAAGTTTCGGACACGTCAGAAATAATGTCTGATGCCCTCAGCATTGTTTATTACAAGAAGGTGGATTTAATTCAGAATTAGTGAGTAATTACTAAACTGATGAAAACTTTTCATTCAATTTAAGCGTAAGTTATTTGCTTTAATTGACTTAAGTTTAGCACTGTCTATTATTATTTGTTTTATTTAAACGCCAAAATTTAATTATAGTTTACTTTTTGCAAATTCCAGTTTGCCCCAAAAAGCAGATGACTTCTAATTCAATTTTTTGTACAAAAAAGAACTGAAGATGATATTCAGTTTTAATTTTCAAGAGCTGAAAGCTAAACTTAGTCAAGAATGGAAAAATTTACCTACAAGAAGGAAAAGGTTATTTATTAAGTACTCATGTTTCATTTATTAAAATACTGAATAAAAATTGTAAGCCCCATCTGTCAAAATGTAAAGGTTAATATTAGGGGAGGAACGATAATCGGGATCGGTATCAGACCGATAATGGCACTATAGGTTGATATCGGATCTGCCGATTTTTGTAGGGAACGACTGATATTGGCACTGTGGGTTAACCATCGACTCACGTTTTTGTTGCCGACAAGATTGTTTTTTTTTCACAAACAGAGCGTAAAGAAATAAAAAATCAGTAAAACAACCCAAATTTACAACTGACTCAGATGTAAAAAAAAAAAAAGGAAAAAAACCGTACACAGAAATCCGTCACGTCTACATAAAATTACATCAGCTGATATTATCTTGAAACATAGGATTGGCATTTCTTAATTCTAATGTAGCAGAACTTAATGATACAATTAGTGAACATCTGTATGTATTTTTTTTTGGGATGGGAAGTTGAGGGTATGTACGGTAGTGGAGTGGTAAACAAGACTTACGTGTGGGCGAAGTGTTAGAAAATATGACAGGAAAGGGGAACATGGGTTGGACATACATAATTAGATCGGAAACTACACGAGAAAACGCGTGTTTGGCAATTTTGTTGATTAAAAAGAAAATATCTTGTAAAATGCTGGGGGAAAAAATATCGGTATCTGACTATTTGTAAAAGGCATATTGGTTGCTCCTAGTTATAGTTTCAGCTAATATTTTGACAGAAAAGAATTTATTGTTTGAAAATTAGGATAGGTTTTAGAATAAATATTTGTAATTAACAGTGCTTTTTTTATAATACTAAAAGTTTTATCATTGTAAAAAAGATTTTTTTAAAATGTTATTTTTTTACCAGTATTTTAACAGGAAGCTTATCGAAAAAATATTTAAAAGCGAAAAGAGAAGTATATTAAGCGATATGAAGGCATTTAAAAATAAGAATTTCTTATGTCATTTTAGTTTTTGTAATCTATTTATAATGCTAAGTCTAGAGGTATTTTCCGATAAAATAATTGTTTCTTTTTTATATATATATATATATATATGTTTAGTGAGAAATATCCAAACCATAAACGCAAGCTTCTTAAGTCAATGTAGATGTTAAATCTAAAATTAAAACCAAAACCACATTCTCCAGCTGACAAATTATAATTAGCATGTCACGATTATCTAAAGTCCAAGAACTATTCGTTGTTTAATAATGAACTTTCAAGCAGAAGAAAATGTGTAGATTTGCTGTTGTTTTATTATAGGAATCGATAATATAAATCAATATTAAATATTGTTTATATTATTTAATCTACCTTTCTCTTCTAACCAATCAAAGCAAGTCATCATGGTGAAAAAAAAGTTTTAAAATGGCAGAAAATGTAGTATTTAATATATTTATAGACCGTTTCATTGATATGTCAGACTGTTTTAAAAAAATTCCAGAAAAAGAACTCTGCAAAAGAGACTACAGTGAAAAAAAGAAAACGTAAACTCAAGGAAACTACCACATCTTCCAGAAGTAAATAACATGTACAAAGCTCGTTCCATTCTGGACACAGACGTTAGCGCATTTCTCATGTTATGTATCAGCATTATCTTTCAGTAAACATTAAAATTTGAAATGTTTATAAATTCAATTGTGTGTGTGTGTTTTATAAAGTACGGGAAGTAAGTCATGTTGAATAACTGTTACAAAAATAAATAAATATTTCATGCCCTTTGATTAGTTTTCTTTATTATTTATATTTAAAATATAAGCAAAACGGTACATAAGAAACTTAGGCTTTGGGCCCTGAGAGGTCAAATCGCAAAATGGACTTTTCATGTACACTTGCAGGGCTGTCTACACAATGATATTTACATCAAGGGATCTGTGTGACTTATGGTTAAAGGAGAGAAGAAGGCGGTCCATTATTAACAGGCTATATAGTAAAAACGGTACTTAATAAGGCTCCTTTTACGCCCCAGAGGTCAGGATCGCAAAATGGAAAAGAGTCATTTTGGCAGGCCAAGACCTACAAAATGATATATACATCATGGGTTCAGGGACTATGGTTGCTGAGACCTTTGGTGATGACGACTTTCCATGACAGATGGACAGACAGACAGAGACAAAACGGGGATTTGGACAACAGAGCATTTTTCGAAATGCTCTAAAATCTAAAAGAGATACCAAGACCTCTGGATTTCACCTCACTGTGAGTTCCATCTTCTCCTGAAAAAATCTAAATCGCCTGCCAAAAACTCTGTAAATTCCACCTTAGTGCTGATGAATCACAAAATGACACACCTAACCCATTAATGCATGAGGTCTCATTTTTCATTAAGGTTTGTGGTCAGTACATGTAGTTTGGGCATTTATTGAATTATACCAACGTAAGTATAAAAAATTTGTACATGTATATTATGGGCCCCTAAAGGCATCAGTCTCGACAATTGGAAACGGCTCGCAGACAACCGAGCGGGTGGCGACAGGCTGTTCAGAGAAGACATCCTTAATGGTGAACAATTAAGGAACCAACAGCAGAAAGACCAAAAGACAGAGATGGAAGATCTCCACAGCAGAAACAGGCCTCGGTCATCCATCCAGCTTCATTTAGGCTACTGTGGAAGAGTCTGTCAGTCCAGGATCGGTCTGATGAGCCATTCAAGAACCTGTTCTCAAAACACGTGCACATTCAGATGACTCTAGTTCCAGAGTTACCATCATCTTTCGAGATGGACGGTTTTGCCTACTAATATAAACTCACTACAGTGATAGATAAACAACCTTATCAAACACACAGAACTGGGTTCAGGAAATGTCAAATGTTAATATTTTTACACATCTAGGTTTGACTAGAGGCTTTGGCAAATAGGAAGTTCAGGAAGAATCTAAAATAATATATAGGCCTAAAGCTTTCTAAAACTGTGGCTGATTTTTATGAGTGAAAGTTATGCCATTTGGTCTAGTAAATCAGCACTGCACAGATCACTACAGATGATGAATAAATTGTTAAGAACATTGAAAATATTAGATACCATGATGGTATATATATCTATACCAAAACTGTCAGACCACATAGAAAGTATGTAAGTTTACTAGAGATATTTCAAAACAATAATTAAACAGTATCGCCAGAGAAAATAAAATAGGTTTTAAGAAATAAACATTTTCTGGATGTCATATTGGTCAAATATTAGTCACACCAACAAAAAAATAGCTCTTAAAAGAATTTTCATATTCCATTCCAGAACAGAAGTTAGATCTATTATAGGATTGTGCAATTTTTACAGAAAATGTATTTGTAACTTTGGTGCAACTGGAACTCTTAGTTAAACCAACCAAGAAAAGATGCAACAGATCCTGGATCCTCAGATAGCATTCCACATTCAGACCATCCTGAAATGCCTAGGCTGCATATCTTAAAACACGTCAGCCACAAGAAAAAGTAACGTTAACTAAATCTTAGTGGCATTATTCCAAAGAACAAAAAAGTGTATTGTTAGTAAAATTGAAAGAGATGAACGGAGACTCCACTTCCCCGCCTGAAATTGTACTGCTGATCGCCTGCCAGTCCATATCTACGTAGACACGATACTTCTTTTGTGGTTCAAGGTTTGATGAAATGTAGAACCGGAAACATTCGCTCAGAAAATAAGAAAAAACGTTCGTCACTGGACGTTGGATGCCCTATATTAGCAGGGGTGGAATGGCAGTGGAGGGGGTGGAATGGCAGGGGAGGAGAGGGGGTGGAATGGCAGGGAGAGAAGGGGTGGAATGCAGGTGGGAGGAGAAGGGGGCGGAATGGCAGGGGAGGAAGAAGGGGGTGGAATGGGGAGGGGAGGAGAAGGGTGGAATGGGAGGGGAGGAGAGGAGAGGGGTGGAATGGCAGGGGAGGAGAAGGGGTGGAATGGGAGGGGAGGAGAAGGTGGAATGGGAGGAGGAGAGGAGAGGGGGTGGAATGGCAGGGAGGAGGAAGGGGGGGGAAATGGGAGGGGAGGAGAAGGTGGAAATTTAAGGTGGGGAGTAAAGTAGTGTGTGAATACAGAGGTTTGGGGGGGGGAGATTGGGAATTTTTTTAAAGTTTAATTGTGTTCTTGTTCATTTATGCAACACTTGAGTTACTATTTTTAATCAAAATAGAACGCGCTGATCTAAAAAAAACATGATGGCCCAAGCACATCCAATTCGTCTCATGTTGTACACTGTATTAAAGACGCCATTTTAGGCTGTGCTCAGTTAGTAACGCGACTAAATACAATTTAAATAGTAATAAAACGGGTGATGATGGGAAAAACATTATAAAGATGACAAAATTAATTAAGCATAAACACACTTCCCTATAGGAGACTGGATCATATTGATAAGAAAAAATGATTTTTTTTTTTTTTCTAAATACAGTGGGTATTCGGTTAACGAACTGTTCAGACAGTGAACAACTCGGACAATGAACACTTTCAGGAAAGATTTTTATAAGTTTGGACAACGAATAAAATTGACAACGAAGAAAACTAATTCTAACGAAAACAAGTCCGGCTCTTTGGGAAACACCCGACATCAGTCCTCAATTTGTCCTGAAAATGGATGTGCGTGCGCTGACACGTCATCATTCATACTGACAGTAGTGAGGCAGCACCATACGACGCGTAGGGTAGTGCGATACACATCGTCAATAAAAACATATGTTTAGTTAGTTTATGTCCTTGTGGTTTCCGTATGTATTTCTCTCAAACGCCTTATGCGACCCTGAAAATTTGAAAATATTATAGACCCGAAAAAGAGTGAGTGTCAAGAACTGTGTCTCCACCATAAAACCAAGTAAATGATTATAAATTCAAAGTAGAGAGTGGACAAATAATTATCATGATGTTACAGGCAAAGTACGGCTTGAACAGGTCTACTGTAGGCACAATTCTAGCTAAAAAAAGATATCACCAAGAAGACCTGCCGCTAAAGGAGTAACGAAAATTACATCGAGAAGCAAAAAAGTGTCATCCATGATAAAGCGAGTTTGCTTTTAATTTGGATAAATGAACGGGAGGTAAAAGAGATATGAATGGAATGGCTAGAGAAATTTTTGAGAAATTGAAAGAACAACCCAGGCTCTCCTCCGAAAATCTAGAATTCAAGGTTACCACTGGCTGGTTTACAAAATGTAAAAGGAGATCTGGCATTAAACAAGCTGATGTCAATAGGTTGTTGATTCCTACAGCGACATTGCTATCAATCATTTCCTGAAAGTCCTGAAGGAGAGAGAAAAACAATCGACATTGGATATGTTCTTTAACGTCCAAAGAAAGGAAATGACTGATTAATAAGCAAGATCATATGTGGTATTATATTTGTAATAAATATACTTACTAAGAAATTATGTCATACATGACATTTTTTAAACATATTTTAGGATCTCCAACGAATTAATCGAACATTAACATATATGGTAAATCGATGATCGGTTAACGAACGATTCGGATAGCGAAATATAATTGTGGAACGGATTAAGTGCCTGTTAACCGAATACCTAACAGAAGTTGTAAAATTTCTAAATTTATTCATCGCTATTATAAAGTGTGTATTCGATTTCTGGAATTTATTCATCGCCATTATAAAGTGTAGTCTGATTTAAATTTATTCATCGCTAATATTAAGGTATTCGATTTCTTAATTTATTCATCGCCAATATAAAGTGTAATCGATTTGTCCACTTGATCCCATGGTGTATTCTGATATTTTTAAAAACAAATGAATTAATAGAACAAGACAGTGGAGTAAATCCATAGTAACCAGTGCGAAAGGGCGGGAATACCACAGGAAAACTTTTTTTTCCACGACCAATGTGCAGAGTTCTCACATTGTTGATTTGTTTGTTTATTTCTTTTGCACTTGAACAGAAAGTAAAAAATATACTGAACCGATGGGTGGAAGGCTGTAGGAGTTAGATGACTTCAAAATTCGCCCTGACACAAGTATCCTCTAGTACGACAGTTTTGCCTGTTTCCTCTTTAGTAGTCAGATAAGGATGAGAAAGTATTCTTATTAATGTATTCAAACTCAGGTTTTTATCACAAGTACTGTACTGTAACCTACAGTGGTTTGTTTAAAGGCGTGTAAATTACAGGGTTTGAGGGCAGAAGGTATTTTGCTGCCTTTACCAGTGTGAACATTAGTTTAAGGAACATACTCCTGACCGTTCTTTTATTAGATCCCTCCCCCAGCTGATTTACCGCCGGGGATAACCAGTACTGAGAACAATCATCCCCGGCTCTGCTTTAGCTTAGTATTCCAGCCGGGGATGGCATAAACCCAGACATTATCCCCAGGCTCTGCAGATTTTTTTCATCCCGGCACTGTTTTTTTTCTTAAATCGGAGCACTGCTCTCTCACCCCCCCCGAACCCGTTAACGACGTCACAGAAAAACTCCTCCTTCACTTGTTGCATTCATACCGTGGCTTATACTTTGATTGTCACTTCCAAGGATTCGGAACCTGTCGCCAAGTGTTATGCAGTGTGAGGGGAGGCGGGCGGGGTTTTTATCACTTGTCAGTGGAACCAAGCATATGGCGGGACCACAGCTGAAAATATAGTTTAACTGTTGTTTTAGGGGAATGTACGGAGTCATAGCCCGCCTCCCACGCACACTCACACACATACACACATGCAACCACTATCACAGTTCATCAGGAGCCCCATAATACATGGTTGTGGCCCTGCTGTGACCTATACTAGGCATTAAGATTCACGTCCCTAATGTCACCAAACCATCATTTCATTCAATATTTTTGTTAGTTCAAGGATAAAATTAAAATCTTGTGTTTTTTTTTTTACTTTTTTTAGTGTACGATTTAAATATGTTGTATTTAAAAGAGAAGACTATTTCTGCCTCCACTATGATAATTTATTTTCGAACATCTTGGATCAATCAAAAGCCGCCAAAAGCATAAGATAAGACTCAAATATCAGAGTAGAGGCATGGTCAATCCTATGTCCACTCCCATTCCACCGTCCATTGTATTTACTTAAGCGGTTTTTCCTCCCCAGCAGGCGATCTCTTTGACCTTCTTAAAAATTCAAATAAAATATGCGCGAAAAATCCCAAAACTTTACCAAACAAAAACTATCCTTCAGTTTCCCAATCACAACAACTCTGGGTCAATGATTGTTCCATGATAATGTAAGAATACCCTATGTTTCTTCAGTACGGCGTTTTACTTTTGGTACTCTTGATTGTCGTGTATAGAGGCGCGAGACGGAGCAGCTGTCATCAAAAAGCGGTAAGTCAACTTTGCGTTATCGGATAGTTTCGCACATCTTCAGGTTTGACACTTTTGAAGAATGGCATTTTTTTAGTCACTCCGTAGATTTAAAATGAAGGGAAGTCTGCATGAGATTCAACGTAAGTTACATTTACTATTTTAAATAAATTTATTATTTCCATGTAGTAATAATTATAATGAATTTGTTTTATTTAAAATGTTACTGCCCTCTTAATTAAATTAAGGGAATATACAAATACAGACGAAAACATTCCTCGGGGGATGCCATTGTACTAATAAATAAAAAAGTGCTAGCAACAATCGTTTTCACCAAATCTGGCCACGTTCCCTTTTGATCGTAGGTTCAAATGCATGATATCTGGCAACTACATTTGTTTTAAAGAGGGAGAGACAGGTGAAGGGCGTTGATGAAGGGAGGAGAGAGATGATGTGAAGAGCGAGATGGGAGGAGGGAGATGAGGTGTGGGAGGAGGATGTGAGGCGATGGATGAAATGATGAGCAAAATAGCCGATTTTTTTTCAGATAAATAAATAAATAAATAGATAAACAGCTTAAAACAAATAAAGAAGGTGGTGAGCATAAACCAATGACTGACATATTGCTGTACCAGTTGTGTTCGTTATATGGCTATTTTATTAAAGAATTAGTGATAATGGTACACTCAACCAATACAAGCCACCAGGAGAAAGACGGTGATATATTAATGTTAAATATCTTAAACATTTTAAAGCTCGCAGAACTACACTCTCTACAGGTACAGACGGTAGGATTTTTAGATTCTTAGTAATTTATCTTTCTCCCTTTTTCTCTCTCTCTCTCTCTCTCTCTATATATATATATATATATATATATATATATATATATATATATATATCTTTATAGACAAGCTCAACTTGTTGCGTAGTATGGACAGTCAAGCAAAGATGGAAGTGCAAAAAAGGGAAATAATCAAACTATACAAGTAAAGTAAAGATAAATCCTTCTTTACCTCCTGTGTTTAGTGATGATCATCTCGTTGGTGTGCACGTCAAATTTCGCCCACATGTCGCCAGCGTATAAATGCAGCATACACCAACGTCTATTTCGACCTCTCCCCAGGCGACTCCCACAGGTGTCCACAGAGAGCTGGTGAGCAGCGGTGGTGTGACTGCAGCCTGTGCGGGGTGAGTCCAGTGGCACGGGTGCCCAGTGCCTGTTTGGTCCTGATGTTCCGTTCTAGTGTAACTGTTTGACGACGACGATGACGTAGCCGGTGGCGCGAATACAACGCTGAGCGAGGGCCGCCTTCCGGGCTTGGCCGAACGAACCGATCACGTCGGGGAAGGGGGTGATAACTGATGTTGACCAGGTGACTGGTGGATCGCCGTTCGCGGCAGCTCAGGCAAGGGGATCCTGCCAGCGGGTAGTTTCGGTGAGGGCTGGAAGCGCGCACCCTTCGGGTACGCTCCTCGAGTTTAACGCCGCCTGATAGTTAAGGTTGTCGATAAAGGTGGAGTTTGCAACATGATTGTCATATGGGTTATCATTACGTTCATTAGGGTCCCACTGCTGCTTCCAATGGATTCCCGGACAATGCCTGGTAACTAAGGCGATGCGTGCCATTTATTTTCACGTTTTCTCGGTGTTGTCTGAAACCACCAAGCTCAATAGTTCTTATAGCTGCTCACAGTGCTTACACCATATCCCCAAGCCATCGTTGTAATAGCCGTACGTTTCCAGCAATGTGGAAGAGTTTTTTGACGAATTGCACCGAATTTTTCCTCACTGGGGAGTCAGGAATTATGTAAGGAGCTACGCTGTCGTGTACATAGATGGCGTTCCTCTCCGGCTTTCGAGATTGTGAGTCGACTTGCTAAGTTTACGGCAGAATTCACCTAAATATTTCAAAATTATTGCACAACTAATTACAATGGTAGTTGTTTTTATTATTATTTAAAAGTATCTCTTTTATAATTCTTCTTGTAGTTATTAAATCCTTTTTTCCGAAAATATTATTTTCACGGCCAATGTATGAAAATCCCTTTTGTTTTAGCGTTACATCCTTTTTGATAAAAAAAATATAAATAAAACATGTGTTACACTACACACTCTGATGGCGTCATTTGTTCAGGAGTTCAAGAAAACAAAAATTAAAGTAAAATTTTAAGACGATACACGCTTGTATCCGTATATTTATTATTATATATCATATTGACCATTTTGCGTGCGTTAAACTGAAAGTGAAAACAAGAATTCAAAAATGGCGTCATCCCCCCTGAGGTCTGATTCAACTTTTTCTTTAGAAATATCTACAGTTTTCACAGCCTTGCAAAGCTTTTAATTATAAATGTAAGTCCCAATATTAAAAATTAATAATGCATACAATATCATTCAAATCATTGTAGTTTTTATTGCAAATAGAGCATTTTAACATCGTCAAACGTAAACAATAGTATTAATCGAAAATCTCCGATGTCGGCGACGATAAGACTATTGACCGTGTTTTCGTATCTAATTTCGTATGTTAAGTTCTTTTTTAAAAGTCGATATATAATATTTAAATAAAGAAATTTGCAAATTTCTATACTAATTAAGTTTCTGGCTTTTAAAATACTTATGATTTTAATAACATTATTTCTAAAATTGTTTCTTAATTAAAATAACAATATAGACCTAAAAAATTAGGTCAAAGGCAAATGAAAACATAAATATGAGTGGAATATTTTTCTTAACAGTACATTAAATTGCACACTTCATCGGTAGACGGCGCGGTGGCTGAAAGCCGGTGAGACTGGCTAGAATCCCACGACCTGTCTGATTTTCCCAGAGCCTTTTTTCAGAATATATCCTTTTGTCGTTTTAAATGAAAAAGCACCAACTAGACCCTTTTGACATTTTATTCTAAATAATTTACTAGGATGCTGCAAGAAAAAAAAGAAACAATAACTAATTAGATTTTAAATTATTTCGCTAACTTAAAAAATTAAATACAGAGGCGTAACTAGGTGGGGGAGGGGGTTCAAAAGTTAGTAAGTACATAATCTCATGTCAGGTATCGAATGTCAAATGCAGGGCCCCAATCCTAGGTTCTGCAATGGTTTTACAAGTCTATCTTCCCTGCAAAGGTTTTGACATTTTTTGTTGTTTTTTTTTCTATAATATATATCTTTTATTTAACTTTTAGTTGTTTGTAATTAGATCTCTTTGACTTTAATTTAAATAATTTATCTTTTAGATGTAAGAAAAGAAACAACAACTAATTAGATTTAAATGATTTTTACAACTTTAAAAAAAATAATAGAGGCGTAAATAGGGTGGGGGAGGGTCCGAAATCGAAAGTCCCACTGAACTCCAAAGTTTGAGGGGAGCCCCCAAAAATTATTTTTTACATTAAATATTAAGTACATAATCTCTACGTCATGTCGAATGTCAAATGCAGGGCCCCCAAATACTAGGTGTTACGGGTCCTTTTTCTCTTTTATTCCATAAATGGTTATGCCCTATAAACGTCTCAGGTCCTTTGTTTTATGTTATGAGTTGTGAGTTTTAAATTCCAAAACGTAGAGATGTCAATTTAGCTTAATGTCTGTTCGTTTCACTTTATTTGCTCACTCCTTGTTACACCAATCAAACTCGATGCGTTGTCATACAACGATTTATTTACATGAATGTACATCAGAATACAACAAGTCCATAAACGAATACATATTTAAATCCGCTGGTAGTACGCTCTGCCTCAACCATGACTAACTAAAGATTCTAAAGTATTCTCAAGCCGCTCTCGTAATTATCTATCTTCTCAAACTCCCTATAGCTAACTCCTCTACAACTACGAACTGCCCCCAATAACTTCAACTAACTAATGTCCGAATCCAGCCCCTATTTAGGTTCCCCCTAACGTCCGTAGCCCTAATTACCTAAGTACGTCACAGTCTCTTCACTCTATCTAATCTTCTAGGAGCGTCACCTGTCGTCATTGTTAACCTGCTAGACTGTCCGACGGCGCCTCCCTGGTCTTCACACCTTTGCTGTCTACTATTCTATTGTTTCCCAACCTTGTCACCTTGTCACTAGTTGTCTGTGTTAATCCTAATACTTAGATATCTATTATATTAAAACGTCGAAGGGGATAGTCTCAGTCTCTATATCTACTTTAGCTCTTCACACTAGGTTCGGTACGCTTTACAAGTTCATCTCCTGTGTATGTTTTATGGGGTATTAGCTAGTATATATATATATATATATATATATATATATATATATATATATATATATATATATATACACACACGCACACATCTACTCTTTATATACAGGCACTTGCCTCTTTGTTTATACTGCCGTATCTCAACATCATCAATACTCAATTGTAATGAGCACATAGAAAATGATCAATAGTAGATCTGAGTTAGATTTTATTTTTATAATATATGAATTGTTAAACACAAAAAAATTCAATTAACACTGTTAGTTTCTTTTTCTTAATGTCCTGAATGTAAAATCATACAAGAGCCACTATTGCTTAGCATTGGAGCTGGTTTGTTGTTGACATTTGGTATCCATATTTATACATGTGTTTGTATGTGTGTTTATGTGTGTGTGTGTTTGCATGTGTTTGTGCTGTTGGATAAGGTTGATATATCAACCGACTAAGTGTTCAGTAAGAAAGCAGTGACGTCTTACGATCATTACTGGCCCTAGTCATTGAACATCTGATTTTGCTTACAATTTCGTGGACCCTTTAGATGTATGGCCCTACAGCCCCCTGTCTACTGTGCCTAAAGATAAGACGACCTATGTCTTATAATCTCTACTAAATGAGGTGGCAGCTATGACGGTCATGCGCACAAATTCCTAGATTGTGCCTATATGTTAAGACGGCCATGGTGCACAATTCCTACTGTGCTCATTAGGGCCATGATAACTATGGCTTTCATTATTTTTCGTAACGAAACTGAAAAGACCCCTTCCTACATCTCGAGGAATAATTATATGTAAATATGGTGCATAGTAGCAACATTAATTTTTTTTAAATTGAAAAAGTTCCCCAACATAATTTTAATTTTTCGTTCACATAACGCGCAGTTTGAACTCGCCCCAGCTTGGGGTGAGTTCACAATATATAACTTTTTCATTATTGTTATAACTTCTTTTATTTTCTGTTTCAGGTGCAAATATATAATATATATTCTGGAATATTTTAGAACATTGTGGAATATTTTTGAATATTTTGGATAAACTATCTCGTTTTCAGTGCAAGATTGCAAGTCTTACTGTCAGGATAGTGAAAGTAGATAGACATGGATAGATAGAAAGACATATTGTTAGACAGATAGACAGATAGGCTAAACAATCTCACACGGATGCCTACAAACCGTCAAATTCTTGGAAACTTCACTTTTCTGTTCAATAGCCAGAAACGGCGACTGGATCGAATCAAAATTATGATTACGGATATAGAATTGCTTTGGAGGGAAATTCTAGACTTTCCACTATTATCCAGCGCACTCATCAGAAAGAAACTCAATTGCCTGATTGATTTATATGACAAAAACAAAAAGAATCCGTCTGATAAATTTACTACAACACTTTCTCAGTTATTTGATGTCACCAACGTTAATGGAGAATGGAAAAGCACGGAGGATAAAGAACTCTACCAGAGGCAAGTTAAGAGTGGAGGAAAGATTGGTTATTCAATGGTCAAACAAGCCCCTTTGGAATCAATCCACCCAAGAAAACGAATCCGACTATCAAAAACCCAATCACAAGCCAGCTCTTCTCAATCGCAACCTATACAAACACATACAACTGTCTCAGAATCTTCGGATTCTGAAACCTCTGCTTCTTCACCCGACTTGCCAACCTATTCTTCCACGTCATCTTCTCCTGAATGCAAACCGAAATACCAAAGAGCAAGCACTACAACAGCGGGTTTGCTAGTACTGCAAAACAACATTTCTACACATAAAGCATATGATGTTCTTGCAACCATTGCTGAACAGGGTCACGATGTGCCAGTTCCAAGTCAGGCGGGTATCTGGAAACGAGTAATCTCTGTAGGACGTACAATGAAAACCAAAATTGTTCAAAAACTTCAAAGCACTCTATTGTCTCCAGTTTGATGGTAAAAGAGTTCAAGGGGAAGAGTATCAAGTAGTTCTGCTGAAAAATATGACAACCGAAATCAAACTTGGTATTATTAAATGTGAGAGTGGTTCTGCCGCGGCCATTCACAAGGAACTACATCAGCTACTTGATGAATATGATGCTTGGAAAAATATTGGCATGATAATATGCGACACGACCGCAGTAAATACTGGTCGTTTGCATGGGATTGTAAAGCTCATACAGGATGATGTCTTGAGCAAGGGCTTTCAGAAGCCACAATATATTGGGTGTCAGCACCATGTACTCGACCTCCTTTTGAAACATGTCATGAATTTTTTTATCCAAGAGCCAACGAGCAAACCAAAACTCAACTATTCCTTCATTGACCAATTAACACAAAACTATGTCACTCTTCAGGCTGATTACCGCCTCGTTGCGACAGATGATGTTAGCACAGACGAGAACCCTGGATGGCGAGATGATTTCAAGTTCTTATATGAATTATGTCAGGCATATCGTCATTACAAAACAACTTCACGTTGGCCTCGCATCAACTGGAAGAAACTACCAAATTTACACCAGGCAAGATGGAACTCACGTGCGATATATACTGTTATATCATTTTTTCTGATACCAGAGTGGCGCAACATCCTCACTCCTGCCTGCAACTTCATCTGCTACGAATGGGCAAATGCTTGGTTCCATTCTCAACACTATAATGAAGCGTCCTTCAATGAACTGTTTACCTCACTCATCAGGATAAAATGCAAGAAGGCAATTAAGTGTTTAAAGACCCATTGGTCAGTCGAAAAGTCATTAATTGACATTCCCAGATCTAACCAAATTGCTGAACGTGCTGTGAAACTGATGGAGGAACTTCATGCAAAATCGAGAAAATTTCAATTTTTGAATCTGAAGTTCATAGGAAAAAATTTGTTTTAAACATTTCTTGTACATTCTGTACATATTACTAACTGATCTGTATCTTATTTGTTAATAAAAGTTGATTAGTTATTATTATTACTCTTTTGAGTTAAGCTAAAAAAAATAATGTCCTTTTTTTTGAAAAAAGAAATATTTTTCCACTTTTTTCTTCCGAAAAAGGGGGAGGAGGGGGAACTTTTTTTAAAAAAATCAAAAATGCAATTGATATTCTTAAATTACACATAAAAGTTCCTCGATTGCAAGTGGTTTCATAAAAATATTTTTTTTGTTATCACCCTAACCTACATCATACTAATATCTACATCATACTAATACCTACATCATCATATACCTACAACATACTAATATCTATACCATACTAATACCTACATCATACTAATACCTACATCATACTATACCTACATCATACTAATATCTACACCATATTAATACCTACATAATACTAATACCTACATCATACTAATACCTACACCATACTAATACAAACATCATACTAATACCTACATCATACTAATACCTACATCATACTTATACCTAAACATACTAATATCTACATCATACTAATATCTGCAACATACTAATACCTACATCATACTAATACCTACATTATACTAATATGTACATCATACTAATATCTACATCATACTTATACCTACATCAAACTAATATCTACATCATACTAATATCTACACCATATTAATACCTACATCATACTAATATCTACATTATACTTATACCTACACCATACTAATACCTACACCATACTAATTCCTTTATGATACTAATACCTACATCAACCTATATCTACACCATACTAATACCTATATCATACTAATACCTACATCATACTAATATCTACATCATACTTATACCTACACCAAACTAATACCTACACCATACTAATACCTACATCATATTAATACCTACATCAACCTATATCTACACCATACTAATACCTACATCATACTAATATCTACACCATACTAATACCTATATCATACTAATACCTACATCATACTAATACCTACACAATACTAATACCTACATCATACAAATACCTACATTATCCTATACCTAGATCATAGTAATACCTACATCATACTAATACCTACACCATACTAATACCTACATCATACTAATATCTACATCATACTAATTCCTACATCATACTAATACCTACACCAAACTAATATCTACATCACACTAATACCTACATCATACTAATATCTACATCATACTAATACCTACATCATCATATACCTACAACATACTAATATCTATACCATACTAATACCTACATCATACTATACCTACATCATATTGATATCTACAACATATTAATACATACATAATACTAATACCTACATCATACTAATACCTACACCATACTAATACCAACATCATACTAATACCTACATCATACTTATACCTACACCATACTAATACCTACATCATACTTATACCTACATCATCTTATAACTACATCATACTAATACCTACATCATACTAATACCTACACCATACTAATACCTACACTTTACTAATAACTATATCATACTAATACATACACCATACTAATACCAACATCATACTAATACCTACATCATACTAATACCTACATCATACTAATACCTAAATCATACTAATATCTACATCATACTAATATCTACACCATAGTAATACCTACATCATACTAATACCTACATCATACTAATACCTACATCATACTAATACCTACATCATACTAATACCTACATCATACTAATACCTACATCATACTAATACCTACATCATACTAATACCTATATCATCCTATACCTACATCATACTAATATCTACATCATACTAATACCTACATCATAAAAATACCTACATCATCCTATACCTACATCATACTAATATCTATACCATACTAATACCCACATCATACTAATATCTACATCATACTTATGCCTACACCAAACTAATACCTACACCATACTAATACCTACATCATACTAATACCTACATCAACCTATATCTACACCATACTAATACCTACATCATACTAATATCTACATCATACTATACCTACATCATAGTAATACCTACATCATACTAATACCTACACCATACTAATACCTACATCATACTAATATCTACATCATACTAATACCTACATCATACTAATACCTACAGCAAACTAATATCTACATCATACTAATACCTACACCATACTAATACCTACATTATACTAATACCTAAACCATACTAATACCTACATCATACTAATACCTACATCATACTAATACCTACACCAAACTAATATCTACATCATACTTATACCTACATCACACTAATATCTACATCATACTAATACCTACACCAAACTAATATCTACATCACACTAATACCTACATCATACTAATATCTACATCATACTAATACCTACATCATCATATACCTACAACATACTAATATCTATACCATACTAATACCTACATCATACTAATACCTACATCATACTATACCTACATCATACTGATATCTACACCATATTAATACCTACATAATACTAATATCTGCAACATACTAATACCTACATCATACTAATACCTACATTATACTAATATGTACATCATACTAATATCTACATCATACTTATACCTACATCAAACTAATATCAACATCATACTAATATCTACACCATACTAATACCTACATCATACTAATATCTACATAATACTTATACCTACACCATACTAATACCTACACCATACTAATTCCTACATCATACTAATACCTACATCAACCTATATCTACACCATACTAATACCTACATCATACTAATACCTACATCATACTAATATCTACATCATACTTATACCTACACCAAACTAATACCTACACCATACTAATACCTACATCATACTAATATCTACACCATACTAATACCTACATCATACTAATACCTACACCAAACTAATATCTACATCATACTAATACCTACATCATACTAATACCTACATTTAACTAATACCTACATCATACTAATGTCTACATCATACTAATATCTACATCATACTAATATCTACACCATACTTATACCTATATCATAATAATACCTACATCATACTAATATATACATCATACTAATACCTACATTATACTAATACCTACATCAAACTAATACCTACATCAAACTGATACCTATAACATACTAATACCTACATCATACTAATACCTACATCATACTAATACCTACATCATACTAATACCTATATCATACTAATATCTACATCATACTAATACCTACATCATACTAATACCTATATCATCCTATACCTACATCATATTAATATCTACACCATACTTATACCTATATCATACTAATACCTACATCTTACTAATATATACATCATACTAATACCTACATCATACTTATATTTACATCATACTTATAACTACATCATACTAATACCTACATCATACTAATACCTATATAATATACTAATACCTAAATCATACTAATACCTACATCATACTAATACCTATATCATCCTATACCTACATCATACTAATATCTACATCATACTAATACCTACATCATAAAAATACCTACATCATACTAATACCTACATCATACTAATACCTACATCATACTAATACCTACATCATACTAATACCTACACCATAAAAATACCTACATCATACTAATACCTACATCAACCTATATCTATACCATACTAATACCTACATCATACTAATATCTACACCATACTTATACCTATATCATACTAATACCTACATCATACTAATACCTACACCATACTAATACCTACATCATACTAATATCTACACCATACTAATATCTACACCTTACTAATACCTATATCATACTAATACCTACATCATACTAATATCTACACCATACTAATATCTACATCATACTAATATCTACATCATACTAATACATACATCATACTAATATCTACATCATACTAATACATACATCATACTAATATCTTCATCATACTAATACATACATCATACTAATACCTACATCATCATTCACCTACATCATACTAATATCTATACCATACTAACACCTACATCATACTAATACCTACATCATACTATACCTACATCATACTAATATCTACACCATATTAATACCTACATCATACTAATACCTAAATCATACTAATATCTACATCTAATAATATCTACACCATACTAATACTTACATCATACTAATATCTACACCATACTAATACCTACATCATACTAATACCTACATCATACTAATACCTACACCTAACTAATATCTACATCATACTAATACCTACATCATACTAATATCTACATAATACTAATACCTACACCAAACTAATATCTACATCATACTAATACCTACATCATACTAATATCTACATCTAACTAATACCTACATCATACTAATGTCTACATCATACTAATATCTACATCATACTAATATCTACACCATACTTATACCTATATCATAATAATACCTACATCATACTAATATATACATCATACTAATACCTACATTATACTAATACCTACATCATACTAATACCTACATCAAACTAATACCTATAACATACTAATACCTACATCATACTAATACCTACATCATACTAATACCTACATCATACTAATACCTATATCATACTAATATCTGCATCATACTAATACCTACATCATACTAATACCTATATCATCCTATACCTACATCATATTAATATCTACACCATACTTATACCTATATCATACTAATACCTACATCTTACTAATATATACATCATACTAATACCTACATCATACTTATACCTACATCATACTAATACCTACATCATACTAATACCTACATCATACTAATACCTATATAATATACTAATATCTGCATCATACTAATACCTACATCATACTAATACCTATATCATCCTATACCTACATCATACTAATATCTACATCATACTAATACCTACATCATAAAAATATCTACATCATATTAATACTTACATCAAACTAATATCTACATCATACTAATACCTACATCATACTAATACCTACACCATAAAAATACCTACATCATACTAATACCTACATCAACCTATATCTATACCATACTAATACCTACATCATACTAATATCTACACCATACTTATACCTATATCATACTAATACCTACATCATACTAATACCTACACCATACTAATACCTACATCATACTAATATCTACACCATACTAATATCTACACCTTACTAATACCTATATCATACTAATACCTACATCATACTAATATCTACACCATACTAATATCTACATCATACTAATATCTACATCATACTAATACATACATCATACTAATATCTACATCATACTAATACATACATCATACTAATATCTTCATCATACTAATACATACATCATACTAATACCTACATCATCATTCACCTACATCATACTAATATCTATACCATACTAACACCTACATCATACTAATACCTACATCATACTATACCTACATCATACTAATATCTACACCATATTAATACCTACATCATACTAATACCTAAATCATACTAATATCTACATCTAATAATATCTACACCATACTAATACTTACATCATACTAATATCTACACCATACTAATACCTACATCATACTAATACCTACATCATACTAATACCTACACCTAACTAATATCTACATCATACTAATACCTACATCATACTAATATCTACATAATACTAATACCTACACCAAACTAATATCTACATCATACTAATACCTACATCATACTAATATCTACATCTAACTAATACCTACATCATACTAATGTCTACATCATACTAATATCTACATCATACTAATACTAATACACCATACTTATACCTATATCATAATAATACCTACATCATACTACTATATACATCATACTAATACCTACATTATACTAATACCTACATCATACTAATACCTACATCAAACTAATACCTATAACATACTAATACCTACATCATACTAATACCTACATCATACTAATACCTACATCATACTAATACCTATATCATACTAATATCTGCATCATACTAATACCTACATCATACTAATACCTATATCATCCTATACCTACATCATATTAATATCTACACCATACTTATACCTATATCATACTAATACCTACATCTTACTAATATATACATCATACTAATACCTACATCATACTTATACCTACATCATACTAATACCTACATCATACTAATACCTACATCATACTAATACCTATATAATATACTAATATCTGCATCATACTAATACCTACATCATACTAATACCTATATCATCCTATACCTACATCATACTAATATCTACATCATACTAATACCTACATCATAAAAATATCTACATCATACTAATACTTACATCAAACTAATATCTACATTATACTAATACCTACATCATACTAATACCTACACCATAAAAATACCTACATCATACTAATACCTACATCAACCTATATCTATACCATACTAATACCTACATCATACTAATATCTACACCATACTTATACCTATATCATACTAATACCTACATCATACTAATACCTACACCATACTAATACCTACATCATACTAATATCTACACCATACTAATATCTACACCTTACTAATACCTATATCATACTAATACCTACATCATACTAATATCTACACCATACTAATATCTACATCATACTAATATCTACATCATACTAATACATACATCATACTAATATCTACATCATACTAATACATACATCATACTAATATCTTCATCATACTAATACATACATCATACTAATACCTACATCATCATTCACCTACATCATACTAATATCTATACCATACTAACACCTACATCATACTAATACCTACATCATACTATACCTACATCATACTAATATCTACACCATATTAATACCTACATCATACTAATACCTAAATCATACTAATATCTACATCTAATAATATCTACACCATACTAATACTTACATCATACTAATATCTACACCATACTAATACCTACATCATACTAATACCTACATTATACTAATACCTACACCATACTAATACCTACACCATACTAATACCTACATCATACTAATACCTACATCATACTAATATCTACACCATTGTTATACCTACACCATACTTATACCTACATCATACTAATACCTATATTATACTAATACCTACATCTACTAATACTACACCATACTAATATCTACACCATACTAATACCTACATCATACTAATACCTATATCATACTAATACCTACACCATACTAATACCTACACCGTACTAATATCTACATTATACTAATATCTACACTAATACCTACATAATACTAATACCTACATCATACTAATATCTACACCATAATTATACCTACAACATACTAATACCTACATCATACTAATACCTACATCATACTAATACCTACATCATACTAATACCTACATCATACTAATACCTACACCATACTAATTCCTACATCATAATAATACCTACATCATACTAATACCTACGCCATACTAATACCTACATCGTACTAATACCTACACCATACTAATACCTACATCATACTAATACCTACACCATTTTTATACCTACACCATACTTATACCTACATCAAACTAATACCTATATCATACTAATACCTACATCATACTAATACCTACACCATACTAATATCTACACCATACTAATACCTACACCATACTAATACCTACACCATACTAATATCTACACCATACTAATACCTACACCATACTAATTATTTAACATAAAAATTTGGAAAAAAAATCTGCACGTTAATTTAAATTGTACTTCCTCATATTCTTGTATTTACTTTTCGAATGCTCTAAAAAAAAAATCTTAGAAATTTTGACACATAAACAATGTCTATCTGATATTATTTATATATCTTCTAGTGTTTCTCTTTTGTACCTGGTCTATGGCTACCTATTTTTTTTTCTATCATTTCTAAAGTTTCAATGTGATAATTACAAAATTATTTTTTCTCCCAATCAATATTAGATAAGTATTTTAATACTTTAATACACCTTTTTCAACCCTCCTGTAGAACTAGTAATCAAATTGTAAACGTGAAAAAAACTGTCTGGTGATAGCAATCAAAAGCAGGCCATCCAGATTTATTTGTTTATATGTGTAGCATCCCCTATAAACAGAATTGTCATAAAAAAAGACTGAGCCATTCATTTTGAAAAATTAGGCTAAAACCTACTTCAATGAACATTGGTGACTAAACTAAGATAATCTCAAGTTGTACATCTGTTACAAGACTTGTATTATTGGTTCATCTCAAGTTGTATATCTGTTACAAGACATGTATTATAGGTTCATCTCAAGTTGTAGTCTGTTACAAGACATGTATCTCTTAATTCATCTCAAGTTTTAAATGTGTGGCTGGACTTTTATGCTAAGTTATCGCAGTTATCATAGCTAGAATACGATATGACCTTGATCTTATTGATCTACCACCCACTGTGTTCAAGTCACGTGATCTAAAAACTATGATTATTATCTGATAGAATGGCAGACATACGGTAAAACTTCAAATATGACATAGGTAAAACTTCAAATATAAAAGTTGTATTCATGTTGATCTCCATTTATAAAACTGGCAAGAAAACAATACATTCTAATGTTTCTTTTTTATAAGGAAAACAGAGAAATGATGAGGATAAACATTTACATGAATGTAATTATCCATATTATATCATATGAATGTAAATATATGTATCAATTAATACAAACTGAATGTAATTATCAATAAATATCACCGGAATGTAAATATATGTATCAATTAATACAAACTGAATGTTATCTATATCAATAAAAGGATGGTAGTCGTGACATCATCACTCCAAAATCTCTTCACCGATTGCCCTGAAACTTTAACACAAAATTGCAGTGAAATACTCTTCATGTTTTTATACCCTTGTTTTATAGAGATGACACCAGTTGTATTTAATCTCTGTTTGGGGGCCGTCCATAAAGTACGTCACGCTCCAAGGGGGGGGGGGGCGAGGGGTATATGAAAGTGTGACAGTTTGTGACAGGGGGCAGGGGGGTCAGGTCAAGTGTGACGTCACATTTTAAAAATATATTTTTAATTTTCTTTCTAATTTAAATTTGTATTTTTTTAGTAAAACTTAACAGTTTTAAAAATAATTTTCAAAATATTTTGTGAAACACTTGAATTAGTTTTATGTCAAAATAGCATGAAATTCATATCTTTTCAATGTGTTGTTCACAATTCCTCATGCTAGTTAGGAGTGCTAATATACTGTTGCGAAGCCTTATTTTATGTGTAGCATTACCGGAGGTGTTATTATTTCTTTGTTGTCTGCTGCATAATTATATAACTGATCAAAAAATTTGGAAATTTATATTATAATACTAAAAAGTAATTGAAGTGTATCAACACTGAGAAATCTGAATTGGATGCAGCTGGACTGATGTCGAAGGATAAGGAATGGTTTGACCATCATGTTCGCACCAGCCAATACTTCACTCGAATTTTGAAATGTCAGGACATAAAATGTTGCGACAAAGTACGGAGCTCATTTTTCAACGTTTTACCTTCAAGATTATTTCCTCCTCCAAATCCAATCCCAATCAGCCAAACAACTGATGGACCCAGAGCTTCAGAAAGAGCAGATGCAGATGCTCATAAATTTTCTTCATTGTTCGCGGCACAAACTTGCAAATTTGATGACATTATGTCAAGATCAACAAGAGTTTTTAAAGTGCAACCATATGATCTTTATTGTCCATCTTTGTAGACCAACTTACATGATCGAATTTGCAAAGTGTGTCACTTATACTTTGCCTCACAAAAACAATGTTGAAGAAACATACAGAATAACACAGAGCTCGGGCGCAGGAGAATGTAAAAAAGTAAAGTACCTTAGCCCTAAAGGGTCATCGGGGCAGATGAAGTGTAGCTGGGTGTACTTGGGGACTTTCACCAGAACCTGAAAAATTCCTAAGGTTCTCACTGAGATTCGAACCCGGGACCCTCCGGTCGACAGTCAAGCGCTCTACACCACTCGACCACCCGTCTCCTAGGAGAATGTGCCAACCCCAATTTTTCCAGAATCAACTCAAATAAAACGCATCCGTCCTTTGAGAATCGCCGCTAGAAGGCAAAGAGAACTCATGGCAATTATTGGCAGAATGGAAAATGCACATTCAGAGGATGTTGAGTAGCTAGATGAGGATGAAGTTGATCTGTTTGCAACTATCCTTCCAGGAAACGATGATGGGGAAAGACTTATGTCAGTCGTAACTATAAATGAACACTTCACTTCACCATGGATGGATGATGTCTAGTGAATATTTTTTTTTATTAAACATAATTCACAGGCCCGCTATAAACATATTCAATATAGCACCAGAGCTGCTCACATAATTTATCAATCTAGTCCTTTTTTAGTCGCATTGTTTTGTTTCCCTTGTTATTATTTAACCACTGGTTGAGGTCAAGTTTCGCTAATCTACTTCTTATTCTGTGTCAATAGAATGCATAATCGGAAGATTATCTCAAAGTTGACCTAACCCATTGTAAATTAATAGGTAGCAGATAAATGATCTTTATTCTATAATTGTCAAGTCTACTTTTATCAAATTTTTTTTTCAAATTTAATTGATTGAGTTACTGTTTCAAAGAATATCTGAGACAACTGTTGACAATTAGTTATTCTACTATTAAAGTCATTTAATAATCTGATAGTGAAGTGCGATTTAAGTTTTCGATTAAATTTTAATTAGTTGTTAATTAAATTTTTTTTTCGAAAGTGTGACGTACTTTGGGGGGGGGGGGTCCCGAGATTTGTGACACTTTGTGACAGGGGGGAGGGGGGGGTCAAAAATCGTCAAAAATAGCGTGACGTACTTTATGGACGGCCCCTTGGTAGAATTATCTCTTTACTTTTTTCAATACCACGGGAGGTCAATCAAAAGTCACGGTGTGCTAACTAATATATTTTCAAACATTTTTTTAATTAATCAAACAGTATTGTAAAATTGTTCTCTGTACTTCAGCGGTTATTCTTATGTATTCGTATTAAAAGACCCGACAAATATCTATTTGATCAGTATTTTAAAAAATAATGTGTATAGAAAATGAAGAAGTCTTAGCTACGACAAAACGTGACCGGGTACAGTTAGTGTTATCAATAAATATCAACGCTAATTTTTGTTTTCCATATCACTCTACTTCAACATGTTATCTCTGTAACATATCACTTTACTTCAACATATGTTAACACTGTAACCTATCACTTTACTTCAACATGTTATCACTGTAACCTATCACTTTACTTCAACATATGTTATCACTGTAACCTATCACTTTACTTCAACATATGTTATCACTGTAACTTTTCACTCTACTTCAACATATGTTATCTCTGTAACTTTTCATTTTACTTCAACATATGTTAACACTTTAACCTATCACTCTACTTCAACATATGTTATCATTGTAACTTATCACTTTACTATAGACTGGTATAATCATCATTTGAACATAAGTCTATATACTTGTATAACAATTATTTGAACATTGTCTATAGACTGGTAAAACCAGCATTTGAACATTTTCTGTGAACTGGTATATCCCAAATTTGAACATTTTCTGCAAACGTCACAATTTGGAGAATTTCATATACATTAGATGGCCGCTTTTAATTTATTTTAAATACCACATAATCACTATCTGCAGCACTAGTAGAAATCATCACTATCTGCAGCACTAGTAGAAATCATCACTATCTGCAGCACTAGTAGAAATCATCACTATCTGCAGCACTAGTAGAAATCATCACTATCTGCAGCACTAGTAGAAAAGTTCACTATCTGCAGCACTAGTAGAAAAGTTCACTATCTGCAGCACTAGTAGAAATCATCACTATCTGCAGCACTAGTAGAAATCATCACTATCTGCAGCACTAGTAGAAATGTTCACTATCTGCAGCACTAGTAGAAAAGTTCACTATTAGCAGCACTAGTAGAAATCATCACTATCTGCAGCACTAGTAGAAATGTTCACTATCTGCAGCACTAGTAGAAAAGTTCACTATTAGCAGCGCTAGTAGAAATCATCACTATCTGCAGCACTAGTAGAAATCATCACTATATGCAGCGCTATTAGAAATGTTCTCTATCTACAGCGCTAGTAGAAATTTTCACTATCTACAGCGCTAGTAGAAATGTTTTTACTGTTTACTGACTTCCTGACCTATTTATTCTCAACGGCGTTTAATGTCAACAAAAAGTACTCACAATTGGATTCGTTTTGCAGCAAGCTGTTGTTTTCATTATGTGGCATATTCATTTCACAACAGATTCTCGGATACATGTATAGCCACTACAGCTTTGAGTAGATAAACATTTTTAAAGCGTATTATTTTGGCACCTTTACTAGCATAGCGCCCTGTGTGACTTTTGCGGCAATGCAATATCACCTGAATGTAAATATATGTATCAATTAATACAAACTGAATGTAATTATCATTACTGTCATAGTTTTAGTAATACGACTAGCACTGTTGCAGCAACACAACACCACTTACTGTCATAACTTTAGTAATACGACTGGCAACGTTGTAAAAAGGAGCAGTGTATAAAGGTACGCACAGACCAAGGCGAATTTTACGTATCTAGGTAACTCGCAAAATTTGCCCCTCTTTCGCGGCAATGGTGATGCTAAAACCGCGGAGAATGTCCGCGGTGGTGCAGAGAAATTTCGCGGTATCACTTCTTGCAGAGTGTTTCCGCGTTTAGCGAGTGTAAACAATCCAAAATGGCTGCCTAGAAACATCGACTCAAATGAAAATCAAGGTTAAAATGTATATAAATGTCTTAAAATTAACAAATAAGACTTACATTTATATACAGAAACATGAACTTTATCAGATTATACCAAAAAGTAAGTGTTTTTTTTTTTTCACTTTTTACTTGTAAAATACAATAACTGTAGAAAATGTATAATAATTTGAAAATGTCTGCCGAAGCCTTCAAACAAAAAAAAAAAGAAAAAAAATCATTGTATCCGGTCGGCTGACGCCCACTTTCGCTTCGCCTAGGTGTAGCGAGGGTCTTTCGCGCTTAGAAAAATCTCACGTGAGAAATAGCGCAGCGGAAAGTTTCGCTTTGGTTTGTGGATACCTTAAAGAAGTTTCAATGATAAGAATGAATTATTACATTCAGTGCATATAATGGAACAACCGATCTAATGCAGGGGAATGGGACAGTAGACTCGACCAATCGGTCTAATGCAGGGGAAGGGGACAGTAGACTCGACCAATCGGTCTAATGCAGGGGAAGGGGACAGTAGACTCGACCAATCGGTCTAATGCAGGGGAAGGGGACAGTAGACTCGACCAATCGGTCTAATGCAGGGGAAGGGGACAGTAGACTCGACCAATCGGTCTAATGCAGGGGAAGGGCGTTATTTGTATCATGTGACTGAATCTCTGGCTTTGTACAAAACTTTGTACTTTGTATGTTCCTATAAAACACTGTACCGTGGGACTTAGAATCTCTGGCTGCAGACATGATTGTGTTGCACCATACTACATTGGTCATATTTATGTATACAGACAGAAAATAATGGATAACTAGTGTGAAGGTTGTTAAATGGTATTGATGTTGGTGTCTGACTGCAGTTGCAGTCAGAATGAATGTGGAGGCGCTGCTGTGGTAGCGTGTCGCTGATGGTACTCAAACAATTCTCAAAATAAACGTTCAAGTCAGTGTTGCTGATTCTTCATTTTATTAATAAACATAAACTTTAAAATACTGTGGTAAACTTTGGATAAAGTCACGTAATACAGGCACATCTTTAAAAAGTCAAATAATACACAACTTGCTATATGAAAGCAAAATAGTAACTTCTTTTAAAGTTAGACAAAAATACGTCCTATACGTTCAGGATCTAAAAAGTAACTGCCTCTATCTTCAAGGCTTGTTTCTAAGCAAAATCTTAAATGACGTCAAACTAGAAAAACTACGTCACATAACAATATAAAAATTCATACTCTCTAGAGTCACCTAAAAAGTGTGATTAACACACATGCACAAACTAAATCAATTAATGTATATTTAAATCAACCTTAACTCCTCGACAACTAGAATTATAATAGACATCTAATATAGGGATGGAAGAGGTTTCAAATGTGTACACATATATAAGGATCCAACTTCGGTGAAGTGGACAAGTTTGTCTACACACATATATAAGGTTCCAACATCGGTGAAGTGGACAAGTTTGTCTACACACATATATAAGGTTCCAACATCGGTGAAGTGGACAAGTTTGTCTACACACATATATAGGATCCAACATCGGTGATGTGGACAAGTTTGTCTACACACATATATAAGGATCCAACATCGGTGATGTGGACAAGTTTGTCTACACACATATATAAGGATCCAACATCGGTGATGTGGACAAGTTTGTCTACACACATATATAAGGATCCAACATCGGTGATGTGGACAAGTTTGTCTACCTGGGCAGTGTGGTGAGCAAGGATGGAGGAGCAGACGAAGACATCAGAAGCCGCATCAACATAGCCAGGCACACCTTCAATACCCTGCGTGCCATCTGGAACTCTATCGCACTTTCTGGGCAAACAAAAGTCCGCATCTTCAACACCAACGTGAAAGCAGTCCTACTATATGGTTCAGAAGCCTGGAGACTGACCAAGACAACCACCACAAAACTGCAGGTGTTCATTAACAGATGCCTCCGCAATATCTTACTTATCAGATGGCCAGAAAAATCTCCAATGCCACCCTGTGGGAAAGAACAAAGCAGACCCCCCATGACCAAAAGATCCGAAAGATAAAATGGGCTGGATAGGCCCACACTCTGCGCAAGAGCCCAGACAATGTCACAAGGCAGGCGCTAGAGTGGAACCCGCAGGGAAGAGAAGAGCAGGCAGGCCAAGGAGACATGGAGACGCTGCACTGAGCGAGAGATGAAGGCAGCTGGATGGACGTGGGCTCAGCTGAAGAGAGACGCCCAGAATCGAGTCCGCTGGAGGAGCGTTGTTGAGGCTCTATGCTCCTACGTGGAGTCAGATGATTAAATCTTAAACGACGGCATACAAAGAAATGCACCATTTTTGGCAATTTTTATAACTTAATACAATTAATATTATTTATTATTTTTTTTAAATTTAATTGTTATTTTATTGTAATAAAATGGACTTAGTAAATTAAAATTAAAAAAAAAAAATATTTACGAAATTTTATAATAAACTAGTTATCAAAGGCCCGGTACCCGGATCGGCGAGTAGGCACACAGTTGGAGTTGAAAATGGTGATATATATTTTGAGCGCGTTAACCATCTGTCTATATACTTGCAGCATGGCCCCAAGGACATGAACAGATTATTGTAGCCAAAATACATTTGGAGAACAGGGACACCTAAACAATACATCAAATAAAGTTCAAGATATGCTAAATAGTTCCTCCCAAAGAAAAATAATCCTCACTATGGGTAAACATAAACAACAACTCTAAAATCATATTCCTTCATAATATTTTTTTAATGGACTCCTTTCCAAACAATTATTCATTTAATGTTTTATGATGTTCAACATGGCGTATTTAAAAGAGAGACGTGAGAGTGCTTGTGTTACAAAAAAACGCTACATGTTTAACAGGTGGTTTATTTACTGTTATACACACTGTAGCATAGTACAATTAACTAAGAAAATTGCCGACACGGCAAGTGCAGAACCTAGGGATTTAGGGGCCCGGTGGGCTTGGCCTCTTGGGGGCTGCCCCTGCATTTTGGACATGAGATAATTTTTTTGACGCTTCTCAAGCTTGGTCCTGAGAAGAAAGAATCGTTGTGTAGCTTTTAGCTGACCTTCGATTAAAAACACAGTATTCCATCAATGCAGTTGAGGCCGAGGACGCAGAAAACATTAGGCCTCTTAAAAAAGAAAGACATATCAAAGCTTTCAACATTATAGTTCTGTGAAGCCAATGCCGAACCAAGGGATTTTAGGCATCCGGGAGCCACTACATTTTGACATGAGATAATGTAATTAATATTTAGTTTTAAAATATTTTGGGGGCCCTCCTCAAACTGGCCCCCTCCATACACCTTGTGTGGCTTTCCATCATAAATGGGTTAGTTTGCATTGTAAACGTTGTGTACGGCGCTACTCAATCTCAACTCTTATTCAATTCATTCATGTGACGTAATAGTCAAAAAATGAAAACAAGCAATTAAGCCTGTTCCATTCTGGACACAGGACGTGTTAGCGCATTTTCATGTTATGTATCAGTACGTTTGTTAGCTTTCAGTAAATATTTGTTAATTTTGGAAATGTTTATAAATTCAATTGTGTAATGCATATATCTGTAAAAAATATTATAAAGACGTTTCTTTATATTTGAAAAAAAAATATTTTCTCTTAAATCTAACTACAAGTGGTTTGTAGTTTTACTGAAATAGGACTCATAATTGAAAAATATCTGAAATTGTAGTCATTTAATCGTCCGAAAACTCCGTCAATTGTTGCATAGCTCTGATACTTTCAATTAAACTCAGAACACAAGCTTACTATTTCATTTGATGAGTTTCTTAATAACTTTGGTGAAACTACGTGCTGTAGTATTTCGCACCAAATGAATGGGTTATTGAACGTACAAGGTGTAGAATGGGGCTATATATATAATTTATAAGCCCCTTCGGAGCCCTGAAGCCCGGCCCTCAGAGGTCCTATCGCTAAATGAACTTTTGATGTACACATGGCAGGCCAAGACCTACAAAATGATATATCCATCATGGGTCTAGGACTTATGGTTGTTGAGATCTAGGGTGATGACGGACAGACAGACAGACAGACAGAACGGGACAATAGAGCATTTTTTTCGAAAATGCTCTAAAAATGTGAAGTATTTTAAGTTAGTAATAAAGGGAAATAATTGTACATTAGAAATAGACATATTTTAGAAATAACAATTTAAACAATATACATAATACATTATATTGAGGTATCTATAATTTTGGTTTAAAATTTTGTTTGTGGAACATAACACAGAATATTAATTAAACGATTTTTGTAAATATTTCTTTTATGATCGCTTCTCCTTTAATTACAAATTTTACACCATAAATTTATTACGATACTGTGAGATATACATAGGCCTTTGGAACAACTTTTCGGTTTGAAATTTGTTTCGGAGAATATAACAAAATATTTTGGCATGATTTTGTTTTACTTCTAAGATCGCTTCTTGCCTGTTGGTAATGATTGAGGCGGTCGAAAACAGTATTACATTGTGATTGCCTTTATGTTCACGATCTTACCTGCCGTATGTTAGTGTACGGTGTTTAGTCACCTCGGCACTAAACATATGGCTGGTCCAATGTCAATTCTGGCAGCCATGTAGGAGACTATTCTTACTCGGCTGGCCAGTGGTAGCCGGATTATGTATGTTAAGAAGAAAACAGTAAATGTTTCTGCCATCTTTGAATTGTTTATGCCGCCATCTTGGATGACAGACGGAAGTCGCGATGACAGACGGAAGTAGCGATGACAGATTGAAGCCGTGATGACAGACACCGGAACACATGATGTAAAATTTGCATTATAGACTAGTTATCAAAGGTTCGGTACCCGGACCGGCGAGTATGCACACAGTTGGAGTTGAAAATGGTGATATATATTTTAGCGCGTTAACCATCTGTCTATATACTTGCAGTGGCCCCAAGGACATGAACGGATTATTGTAGCCAAAATACATTTGAGAATAGGGACACCTAATAATACATCAAATAAAGTTCATATGTTAAATAGTTCCTCCCAAAGAAAATAATCCTCACTACAGGTAAACATAAACAACAACTCTTAAAATCATATTCTTTCATAATATTTTAATAGACTCATTTCCAAAACAGTTATTCATTTAATGTTTTATGATGTTCAACATGGCGTATTAAAAAAAAAAGAGAGACGTGAGTGAGTGCTTGTGTTAAGCAAAACGCTACATGTTTAACAGGTGGTTCATTTACTGTTATACAAATTGTAGCATAGTAC